>BLBF01000033.1:23427093-23439117 GCA_015471245.1 Laticauda colubrina
TCTATCTATCTATCTATCTATCTATCTATCTATATGCTGTTTAGCTTCCTTCGGGTATTATCCCACGTCATTGTAGTTCTGTTAAAGTTGTAGCAATGTTTCAGCAGAATCTCATCTGCCATCATCAGGCTTCTGTACGGATATGGGTCTTACAGCTCCTGGTTTTAAATTTGCGGCTGGTCCATTCTGATTGGTTGGGAGCCTGGATCTGTGTTCATTGGACTTGGAGTTTGATTGATTGGTGTTTCTGGTTTCTTCTGTCTGTTTTGTGGCTTTGATTGGCTGGCAACACTCTGTTCTTGTGTTGGAGGCTTTTAGTGCAGCTTGGCTCCGTGAGAAGGGACGGCTGCTCTTCATTAGCAAGCTGCTATTCATTAGCAAGCTGGGTTTCACCTGGGTGCCTGGTGGGGGGGTTGGGTTGGAGCTATCAGAGGGAGTCTGTTTTTGCCCAGGTGTTTGCCTGGCTTGTGGCATGGAGATCCCTCTGATACCTCCAGCTCAAACACACCCCAACCAGGCACCCAGATGAAACCTAGCTTCCTAATAGATAATAGCCATCCTTTCACGTGAAGCCAAGCTGCACTGAAAGCCACCAATACAGGAACACAGTGTTGCCAGCCAATCAAAGCCACAAAACAGACAGAAGAAACCAGAAACACCAATCAAACAAACTCCAAGAACAATAAACACAGACCAAGACTCCCAACCAATCAGGATGTTAAAAAAACCATCCTGGGACAGCAGTAGGCTAGCCTCAAATTTAAAACTAACGGCTGTGATAGCCTGACCCACATACAAACTCAATACAGAAGCCTGATGATGGCAGATGAGATTCTGCTGAAACGTTGCAACAACTTTAAAAGCACTACAATGACGCGGGATAATACCCGAAGGAAACTGAACAGCACACATGTAAGTACCCGCAAAAACTTAAAAAAACAAATATCAGACCTCTACGGGGAGGAAATAAATAGCCAGATCAAAAGCTATGAGAAGCTGGAAGTTAAAAGAGCACGAATATTATGTGACCTGAAATTCCTATGCAGCTGCAGAGACAACAATGCAACACCAACCTGCTTCAAATTAACATTTCATCACAGCACAGCAGCTACTAAACGTATCCTGAAAAGAACTGAAATGGCTCTACTCAGGAACGCGGTCCACAGTAAGAGATTCCAATTGGATCAGTTAAACAAAGATTTGCTAGCACAACACCTGGAATTGAGCAGCAAAATCCACCCTCTACTTTGGGATAAGATAATACAACTTACAACTTGGAGAACTGAAACTGAAACCACTTACAAAAATGAAAAACTCTTGAAGAAACTAATGAAATTAGAACATGACAAGAAAGCCCCCAACAACTCACAACAACACCTGAAACAATTAGTATATAACGTTTTCAACAGAGAATTCACCAAAACAGAAACAGATGTCCTAACCAAAGGATTCAATTATGCCATAGCACCCAAGAAAATCCCCACAGAATCCATCATATGTGCAGTAGAATCCAGCCTAACCAAATTAAATACAGATGAAGCTGACAGAATAAGACACCAGGTTACAAACATCCTATGCACAAGCAAACCACCCAAAAGCAACTTGCACAAAAATGAATTCAAAGCGCTACAAACCCTGAAAACTGATAACAGCATAATCATACTCCCAGCAGATAAAGGGAATGCCACAGTAGTAATGGACAGAAAAGACTACGAAACAAAATTGACAGACCTACTTCAAGACTCCACATACAAACCTATAGACACAGACCCAACCACATATCTGGAAAAATTAACCAAGAAGAAAATTATAACCAGCCACATAAGCAAAGAAATCCAACAAACGATCATCCCAAGAGAAAAATCTTCCAGATGCCCCTAACTATACGGCCTCCGAAAAATACACAAAGAAGGCATACTTCTCAGACCCATAGTCAGCTCCAAAGGAGCACCACTACAAAACCTAGCTAAACACTGAGCAAAACAACTACAGCCCCATGCTGAAATCACAGCTTCATATGTACAAAACTCATTCCACTTCTTAGAAATGATCAAAGATCTACACGTGGAACAAGAAGATCTGCTTGTAAGTTTTGATGTGGTTTCACTATTCACTCAAGTCCCGATAAAAGAAACTCTCGAAATCATCAAAAATAAATACCAACCAGCTAAACACGTCATGGAACTAACAGAACACTGCTTAACCAACACATATTTCATATACAAAGGACAAAGATACAAGCAAATTGAAGGAGCCCCTGTGGGATCACCACAGTCACCCGTCATTGCAAACTTGTTCATGGAAGAATTTGAATCAAGAGCCCTGGCTTATGCCACCCACAAACCCAAACTATGGCTAAGATACATCGATGACACATTTCTGATTTGGCTCCGTGGAAAAGAAAACCTAAACAATTTCCTAACACACCTAAACAGCACACACCCCAAAATCAAGTTCACCATGGAAACGAAAATAAAGAAACAACTACCATTCCTAGATGTACTAATCTACAAAAGAACAGATGGCACACTAGGACACACTGTATACCAGAAGAAAACACACACCAACCACTACCTCAATGCCCAATCCCACCACCACCCAGCACAGATAAATTCCGTGGCCAAAACACTAATCACCAGAACCAAACACCTGGCAGACAAGACACATATAAAGACTGAACTATGCACCCTGACTAAAGTATTGACAGCCAACGGCTTCCACAAAAACAAAATCACTACCTTGATCCACAAAAACACACTAAGACATAATAGAGACCTAGAAGATCAACAGACCTATGGAACAGCTGTCCTGCCGGACATAAGAGGTACTACAGATAAAATCAGTTAGATACTACACAGGCATCACATCAACACTGCCTTCAAAACAGACAAAAAAAACCAGCAGCCATCCTTAGAAACGCCAAAGACAAAATTGACCTGGAAAACCAAGGCATATACGAAGTTCCCTGTGCATCATGCCCGGCCACATACATTGGACAGGCCAATAGAAGAATAAGTACCCGCCTGGATGAACACAAAAATGCAGTAAAAAAGCTGGAACACACCTCCTCACTAGTCCAACACATGAAAACCACAGGTCACAACATCAACTTCAATGGCACCAAAACCCTAGCCACTATAGAAAACCCCAGCCACAGAATCATCAGAGAAGCCATAGAGATTGAAAAAAGACCTGAAAGCATGAATAGAAGAGATGATTCCACCAGACTGTCAATCATTTGGAAGCCTGCTCTCTCAAATAGAAAGATCTCCACACCACAAGCCAGGCAAACACCTGGGCACAAACAGACTCCCTCTGATACCTCCAGCTCAAACACACCCCAACCAGGCACCCAGATGAAACCTAGCTTCCTAATAGATAATAGCCGTCCTTTCACGCGAAGCCAAGCTGCACTGAAAGCCACCAATACAGGAACACAGTGTTGCCAGCCAATCAAAGCCACAAAACAGACAGAAGAAACCAGAAACACCAATCAAACAAACTCCAAGAACAATAAACACAGACCAAGACTCCCAACCAATCAGGATGTTAAAAAAACCATCCTGGGACAGCAGTAGGCTAGCCTCAAATTTAAAACTAATGGTTGTGATAGCCTGACCCACATACAAACTCAATACAGAAGCCTGATGATGGCAGATGAGATTCTGCCGAAATATTGCTACAAATTTAAAAGCACAACTACAATGACGTGGGATAATACCCAAAGGAAGCTGAACAGCATATATATATATGCGTATAATTTGAAGTATTTTGGTGACGTTTCAACAAAATCTCATTCATCATCTTCAGGCTTGTGTCTTCGGCTTTGTGCTTCTCAGAGTAATATGAGCTTGCCGCTGTTTTTTCCTTTTAATCAAAACCGAACACTTCAACAACAGAATAATCAGAGAAGCCATAGAGATAGAAAAACGCCCATACAGCATGAATAAAAGAGATGATACCTCCCGCCTACCAGCCATTTGGAAACCCACCCTTATTGACAAACGAATACCTAACATGAAGAATGACACCAGACCCACACCCATGAGAGCCACACAAGATGCTACCACCACAGCCAAGCCCCCACCTGAACAGATCATACCCCCAGCCAATCGGAACATAGCCAACCCCCCAACCGATCAGATCACAGCCAGGCCCCGAACCAATGAGAACACACCACCAGCCAATCAAAAAACAGCCAAGCCCCCACCCAGTCAAGTCACACCCCCACTGACAGTTAAAAGGAAAAAACAGCTGCAAGCTCACATTACTCTGAGAAGCACAAAGCCTGAAGATGACAAATTAGATTTCGTCGAAACATCACCAAAATATTTCCAATTTTACACGGGAGAAAATCCGAATAACCAAAAATCCACATAAAAATACCCGCGAAAACCTCAGAAACACACATACACACACACAGACACACACATATATATAAAATAAAAGTTTTATTTGGGTTTTCACACACAAAATACAAGTAAAGCATCTTTTTTGAAAATAGCATGGTCCTGGGTTGAACTTCTTTATACAGACACAAAACTCAATTTCATGCTCCTTTTTGTATTCTATTCCATATCTTATACTATTTTACATTTTCTATATAGTTTTTCCCCTTTTAATTTTCTCCATTTCATTTTGATTATCTCATCTCATCTCAAATCATTATATTTATACTTTTGTCTGTTCTGTTTCAATTTCATATTATCTTTTCTCATTAAACAAATTTTCACCTGTAGTTACTAATTGGGGTATGACACCTTTATATCTTTTAATTACATTCATTCAACTCTTATTTAAACTTCAGTATATACCTTAATTTTATGACCTTCAATATAATACATAATACATAACTTCCAATCAAATTCTGCTTGGTACATTTTTTTAATACACACTATATTCTTAAAAAAAAAAGATTATAAATATATGTAATTATAACCCCTCATTCCATTCCAATTCAGTTCTATCATTAATAATCATTAAAATCTTAATATCTTTAACACTTCTTTTCAATTAAATATCATACTTCCTTAAGGACGTGTCACACTGCCCAACGGATGCAAAAAGGACACAACGGAAGAGAAAAATGTTACATCCGTTGTATCCGCGCTCAAAAGGGGTGAAAATTTGCATAATTGGAGCAGACAACACAGACGCGGGGAGGACGCAGGGCGGATGCAAAGCGGATGCGGAACGGAAGCACAGCAGATGGAAGCGGATGGCGCGTCTGCTAGGCTTCCGGGGGGGCTCAGCGAAGCGGACACGGAACGGAAAAAGCGGATGAAGAACGGATGCACAGCAGATGAAGTGGATGCACAGCGGAAGCCTAGCGGATGCACAGCGGAAGCCTAACGGATGCCTGGCATTAATTGCGCATGCGGGGGGGATGCATTGCGCAAGCCCCCCGGATATAAAGGGAAGCAGCTCGCACGTGGCCAGCATTCCGAGGAAAGACCTGCTGCTGGATACCTCGAGTTCTTGCCTGCATGTCTGCCTGCAAGCCTTGCTGCCAGCCTGCCTCCAAGCCTGCCTCCCAGCCTGCCTCCCAGCCTCCTGGGCAGCCTCCCTGCCAGCCTTGCTGCCAGCCTGCCTTCCAGCCTCCCTGCCAGCCTTGCTGCCAGCCTGCCTTCCAGCCTCCCTGCCAGCCAGTCTGTCTGCCAGCCTTGGTGCCTGCCTTCCTGCCAGGCTTCCTAACAGGCTTCCTGCCAGCCTCCCTGCCAGCCAGCAATCCCACAACCATGGGGAAGAAGCGAAAGTCTCAGCAACCTGCCGCCATCCCTGGCAAGAGGGACAGGGCCACCCTCCCGCCCCCTGTCCCTGCTTCTGCTTCTGCTGGGGCTTCTGCTGCTTGGGCTCGCTCTTCTGTTGCTGGAGCTTCTGCTGTAGCTGCTCCTGGCAGTGGTGCTTCTGCTGCATACTCTGCTGAAGCTGCTCCTGGTCCTGCTGGTCCTGCTCATTCTGCTGATCCTGCTCGTTCTGCTCGTACTCCTGGTCTTGCTGACCCTGCTGCTGGTGCTTACTCTGCTGCTGCTCATCCTGGTCTTGCTGCTGCTGCTGCTACTGCTGCTGCTGCTGCTGATTATGATCCTGCTGGTGATGCTGCTGCTGCTGCTGCTGCTGTTGGTGTGGAGGAGCAGTCCCTACAACCTGGAAGCCCATCTGGTCCTGCCAAAGGGAGGAAGAGGCATATGCAACAACGGGAGAGGAGGCAGTATTACATCAAGGAAGTGCACAAGGATGAGGTCCTGGAGTGGTTGAGAGAGAACGACTATCTGTGGCGGAAGGGACACTGGCTGTACAGGGACACCAAGCGGAAGCAGGCTGCTTGGAGAGAGAGGGTGGAGAGTCTGGGCTACACTTCGGAGGTGCTCCTCGGCTGGTGGAAGCACATGCACACCTGGTACGGGAAGCTGCACCGTAAAAAATCTGGCCAGGCCAGGGTTAAGCTGACGGACAGAGAGAACTATGTCATGGCCAAGTGCAGCTTCCTGGAGGGTGAGGTCCGCCACTGAGGAGCACCAGGAGCCCAAATCTCTACCCTCTCTCTCCAGCAGCCTGCTGGGAGCCAGTCCTCTGGCGGCCGAGAGTCAGTCCCTGTCTCCATGCAGGTATCTGTGGAGCGTGCCATGGCGGAGAACCCCTGGGCAGGTGTTGAAAGCATGGTGGAGAGCGATGAGGACTCCCTGGTGCGGTGGGAGAAAGGAGACATCCCTTCATGTGAGGCTCTGTTGGGGCCTTGCACATCCTCAGTGTCTATCAGGTTTCGCCCTTGCCTCCATTCCCCAGGCTCCATGTCCCCATTGCCTTGTTGGAGGTCCACGAGCCTGTTCTGCAAGACTGGGTAGCGGGTGCGCATGAGATTGTGCAGGATGCAGCAAGCTTCCACGATCCTCCTCATGGTCTCTGGGCGATGCTGCATGTTGGTGAGAAGTACCTGGAATCTGTTGGCCAGGATGCCAAAGGTGTTCTCCACCACCCGCCTTGCCCTGGACAGCCTGTAGGTGAAGATCCTCTCTTCACGGGTGAGGCATCTGGAGGTGTAGGGCTTCATGAGGTAGGTTGTGAGGGAGAAGGCGTCATCCCCCACGATGAAGTAGGGCACATCTTGCGTGTCGTTGGGCAGCTGGTCTGGATCTGGGAAGCCCACCATGAAGTTGCTTTCCAGCCCCTCCTTGAGGTGACTGTCGTTGTATACTTGGGCATCTGAAGATGAGCCATTGCCTGAAACATCAATGTACATGAACTTGAAGTCAGCATCGACCATGGCGAAGAGGATGATGCTGAAGAAACCCTTGTAGTTCTGATAAGTGGACCCCGACTTGGCTGGAGCTTTGCAAGCCACATGCTTGCCATCGATGGCTCCAACGGTGTGGGGGAAGTTCCACCTTTGATACCACTGCTCTGCAACTTTCTTCCATCCTTCTTCAGTGGAGGGGCACTGGAGGAGCTCCTCCTTGTATTCTTCGATGATGGCCTGCACCACTTCTCTGACAACAAAGCTGATGGTGCTGGGTGGCACCCTCCAGCCGTACTGCATGCTCCTGTAGGTGGTCCCTAAGGCCAGGTGGTGCAGAGTGAGTGCCACCTTGAGCCCAGGTTCCAGGCTGGGCAGGAAGTTGGTGTTTGTCTTTGTCAACCTGGGTGTCAGTTCATCACACATGGCTGGAGGCATCCTCATGAAGTTCTGCAACGCCCGAGGGTCTTCTCTCCTGAGCTCCACCATCAGCTTGTCGTAAAGTACGTACTGCGCTCTTCTGGCGAACCATCTTCGGAGCCAGACTTTTTTTGGGTGCCTCCTTTTCTTCCCGTAGTACTGCTCACAGAGACTGTAGATGGTTTCGCAGTGTTGCAGAAGGATATTGGCTGCCGAAAGGATTTTGTCGCAATCCACGGTGGACATGACTGGATGCTGTGGAAGAGCAAGAGTCAGATGAAGGCTGCAGAGGTCTGCACTGCTGGTCTGCTGGTCTGAAAGTGCGATGCAGACGAGTTGCTCCCCCTTTTTATAGGCAGTGTAGGTTTTCCGCTAGGCATCCTCTAGGCATCCTCTAGACATTCTTAATATCCGAGATAGGTCCCCTCTGCGAACGTTTTTTCCGTTTTAAATGCTTTGTTTCCATTCTGCATCCGTTCTGCATCCGTTCCGCGTCCGTTCCGCTTCCTCCCTGCGTCCGGGCGGATGCGAGTTGTGCGGATTCGCAGCGGATGCCTAGCGGATATAGCGGATGCGTAGCGGATGCGTAGCGGATGCGTAGTGGATGCAGAACGGACGAACTGGATACATTTTCCGTGTAAAAGTTTTAAGCAGCCTAAAACTTTTGGAGCGGAAGAAACGTCCTTAAACGGATGCTGGACGGATAGAGAGGAAGCAAAACGAAGGCAGTGAGTACATCGCGTTTTCGAATGGATGGCAAGCTTTTTTGTCCGTTTTACTTCCTCTTTGCATCCGTTGGTGCAGTGTGACAGAGGCTTTAAAAACACATATAATCTCCATGATTAATTTTTCCCTTATTTCTCTTCACATATGTTTTATAAATCATTAAATATACCTTTTGTTACATTTATTTATTGACAAGCATTCCACTGAATTACAATAGCTATTTTATCAGACATTTTAATCATACATTGTTTCATATTTTCTAAAATTATTTCTGCTTCTTATATAACCATACTATCTTATGTACCTTTGCAGAATCCCTTTTTCCATTAAGTTTTCACCCATTATCTCTATTTTATGCCGTTTCTCTATTTTGCTTCTGTCCTTTATAACTTCTTTTCCTTTCTTTCTTCCCTCTCATCTTCTCCCTCCCCTTTTTACCCCCTTGTCTCTCTACTTCTAATTCTCTCCTGCATTTCCCTCTTCTGTTGTTTTCTAATTTTATACTTATTTTTCACTCTTTTTTTGGGGGGGAGTTGTTTTTCCCAATCTTAAACTTTCCATTCTCTTTCTCCCCTTTCCTTTTTTTCCCTCATCAAAGATTACTCGTTCATTAAAGATGGCTTCTTCTTTGTCACAATCTGCAGGCATTTCTTGTTGTTTCTCATAATTCCAAATCTCCATTTCTAAAAACTGAAATACGAAGCCAAAAGAACCTCTTCCTTTTTGTGCATCTTCTTTGTCCTTTTTAAGTTCCATTTTCAGTTCTTCTAAAAGTGGAGCCATTTTAAACAGTTTTAAACAACCACCTGATTGATTTTAGTCATTCAAAACAATTAACCAAGAATCCAGAAATCATCAAGTAATCGAGATAGTCCCGAGTTATATCTTCCTATTTCTTTTTTGACTTTCTCTTCCTGGGGTTTTTGTTGCAATATTTCAGTTAGAATGTATCTTTAGGAAGTCTTGTTGAGATTTTGCTGTCAGTTCTTTTTTAATTCCACGCAGTCTCCTCCCTTCCAGATCCTACCCTTTTATTCTTTTTCTCTCCTTTCTAGTTTTCAAAAGCTTTTAATTATCCAGAGATCTTTATTATCCCTTTGACTTTTTATTTTCAGCATTAAATGCCTATTGATGTTAAAGTGGATTTTTTTCCAATTTCTTCTTTTAAGTCTCTTAGCTCAGGAGTCCCCAACCACCGGTCCCTGGACCGGTACCGGTCTGTGGATCATTTTGTACCAGGCCGCAAAGCTTGGGCGCTGCCATCTTGGTTTGGCGGTGTTTCCGGATTTTCGGTTGGAAAGTGTTTCCGAGTTTTCAGTTGGAAAGCGGCGTTTGGGTGCTGAAGGAATCCTCATGCCTTAGTTTCATTGAAGGGGGGGGCAGCTTCGAACGAAGAGCCATCCCAGTGGCAGTAGAGTCTCACGTTACTCAGGTACCGGTCCATGGAAGAATGAATAATCATGAAATTGGTCCCTGGTACAAAAAAGGCTGGGGACCACTGTCTTAGCTGTCAGTATAGGAAAATGATAAAACCAGATATTTTCCTTTTTCTCTCTCCTTTGCAGCTTAAAAATCTTCTTAGGGAACAATGTTATTATTTCTTAACAGTTTCAATTCCAGGGTATCTTATTTGTTGATTTTGCTGTTTGGCCCGGTCAACCAAAACTTTCTCTTCTTATCTTCCTCCTGCACATTCTTTTCCAGTCGAGTTCTTTTTTGTGGTGGCATTTTCTGACCGCCACTGCAACCGCCTTCAGGAAAGGGAGTAATGGCCAGCTGGGGAAGAGAGATGCGGCTCTCCTCAACCCTGCTGGCAGTTTCCCCCCTCTTCACCATCTCTACGGGGTGGCTTAGCCCCAAAACCAGCCAGCTCAGGGTGCTCCAGCAGCGAGCACGGATTGAAGCCTCGCAGAGATGAGGTTTCAGTCTGTCACTGAAGAAGCTTAAACCGGAAGTCCCCCATCAGACTTTATTTTGATTTAGTACAACTGGTGGACCTACACTCCTCAATCATGATAGTATATATTCTCACCCTGAAATACATACAGTAGCCATATAAGTGTTTTGAAGAAACTGAAAAAACTTTGATCATTTTTATTTTATTTATTTATTTGATTTGTCAATCGCTTACAGGGACGGTAGGCATGTTGATGTGCTTATGCACACCCTCTACAGACCTTTTAGGAAAGGGATGAGGTCAATAGTAGACAGTCTAAGGTTAAAGTTTTTGGAGTTTGGGGAAGAAACCATAGAGTCAGGTAGAGTATTCCAGACATTGACCACTCTATTGCTGAAGTCGTATTTCCTGCAATCAGGTTTGGTGCGGTTTACATTGAGAAATTGAGAAATCATGGGAAATCATTCTGGGAAATGCCTCACACAATACTGACTATAGAGTTCCTCTGGAATGTTCAACAAACCCATTACTAAGTGCAGACTTTTATTTGATGAATACATTTATTTGACGTTACCTTCTTTCGATTATACAAACTTCCTTGCAGCAGCTGTCACATTGTCCTGCTTTGTGTATTTACTTAAACACAATGTGATTACAGTCAGTGAGCCTTGGTACAAAGCCACTGCAATAACTATTCCATAATACAGTTTTTTTTCCCCTCTAGATGAACAGATGGCCTTGCTTTCTAGGCAGGCTACAGAGAACTCATTTATCAGTGAAAACTCTGGCTTGCTATGTGCTGGGCAAAAGTAAACATAGGAGGGACGGACAGAAAGAGTGACCAATTCAGCACATGCAGACAGCTTGCTCAACATCCTCTTACTGTTAAAGAAAGAATCCAAAAGATGGGTAGATCTAGTGTTGACACTAGAGTGATGGCCCATGACTTAGATCCAAAGTTTGAGTCCTGACAAGTCTCCTGAACAGCCTCTGAATATTTAAAAAAAGAAGCATTAAAATGGGGCTGCAAACCTCCTGCTTCTTTCTACAGCCTACAGGTAACTCCTGAAAATTCTTTCAGGGTTGTAGGGAATTCCTCTTTAATAGTGTAGAAGGGAGCCCAAGAATATATATTCTTGTGTTAAAGGATTACATCAATCAAGGCATACATAAATGGCCATACTATATAATCAGTGAAAGAATGATCACAGGAAAACATTAAACTTATAATTTTGGGTTGCATATGGGTTTGGGGCTATACATAACAAGGGTGGTGGGGAAGCATTTCTTATCCCAATTCTCAGCTACTTCCTTGAACACCCCTGGGAATGTATGAGATACTATAACATGGATAAATAGGAGATAGAAATAGATAGAAAGATAGGTAAGTAGATGGGTAGATAGATAGATTAGATAGCAATAGCATCAGTAATAGCACTTAGACTTATATACAGCTTCACAGTGCTTCACAGCCCTCTCTAATCAGTTTACAAAGTCAGCCTATTGCCCCCAACAATCTGGGTCCTCATTTTACCCACCTTGGAAGGATGGAAGGCTGAGTCAACCTTGAGCCTGGTGAGATTTGAACTGCCAACTTGAAGATAGCCGGCAGGCAGCAGAAGTAGGCTGCAGTACAGCACTCTAACCAAATCTAACCACTGCGTCACTGCGGTTCAGATAGATAGATGATAGATAGATAGATAGATAGATAGATAGATAGATAGATAGATAGATAGATAGATAGATA
>BLBF01000033.1:23439127-23484138 GCA_015471245.1 Laticauda colubrina
ATAGATAGATAGATAGATAGATAGATAGATAGATAGATAGATAGATAAATAGATAGATAGAAGGGGGAGGGAGGGAGGGAGGGAGAGGGGGAGAGAGAGTCTCAGCTTGACTATTTGAGGAGAATATTTGAGGAGGGTCAGTTACTAGATAAAAAACATTTTAGCCAATTTCCTTCCAAATAGCTTCTACACCTCAATCACATTCCAACCCAGGCTGTTTCAGAGAGATATTTATCTGATTCCTGGAAAAACATTTGAGGAGACATGGTAGCTCCCTAAGGAGAGGAGGAGGAGAATATGGTTCTGAGGATTTTCCCAAACTAATATGCAACCATCATTTATAATTTACATAGGGTGGGGAGCATTTTTTCTCTTTAGATAATGGAGAATGGAGGGAGTTGATTGATGGGTTTTCAGCAACTTCACTATTAGAATTCACATTCAGGCCGAACCATCTGTGATGAGGAGCAAATTCTCAGCCGTCCTTGGAAAAAAACACTCCTTCTTTTGACTGTTAAGGCAGGGAGTATTCCAGATTGTTCAAGACATGGCTCATATGAGCAAACAAAGGAGCTAAATTTATCTCTGTACTTTAAATCAGGGATTGAGATGTTATGTTTAATTACATGCTCCCCTACAAATAATACCTTGCTAAGAGAGAAAAAAATACATTCTTCCTTATCACAACTGATTTGCTGATGCTGTGCCAAGACAAACTATATAATACAAAACACAGAAGCTCTTCTTAATGATTAATGTGCATTTCCTGGAAAGAGTCTTAGGCGCAATACATATTGGTGTATTCTTTTGCAATGATAATGATAAATAGCCTACCTTACAAAATCATCCTATGTTCATATATACACTATCGCTTCCTTTCCCCAGCAACGGCCCTCCAGATTTGTTGGCCTTCCTGATGTGCCTGGCCCAGCAAGGGTCCCTCCAAAAGGAGGGCAGCTTTTTTGGATATTCTGGGAGTTGATCTCAGCCTACAAAACATAAGGTTGGGGGGAAATTGTTTCATAACAGGGGTGTCAAAACTGATGGCCCACTGGCTGGATGCATCAAACACAGGCCATGCCCACCCCAGCTCTGCGAATGGGAAAAACGTTGTGGAACATCATGTGACAGCAACTTGATGCGGTGAGTCTGACACCCGTGATCCATAGGATGTATCAGTAACTATTTTATACCACTCGCAATGATTTCTTGATAGACATGAAACAGAATAAAATTTTAAGAACGTTTTATAATGTGGGAGGGGAACTGGGTCTACATGTACATAGTGATAGATGTTCAGTTCATTTATATTAGCTTTTGAAATAGCACCAGGGAAATCAAGATATAGTATAAAGATTTATTGCAAGCTTAAGCTCTCTACAAGAATCTGACCAACTAACGGTCAAGGGAAATGAGTGGGAGATAAGAAAGGCATTCAAGATGGGCTGCACTTAGATGTCTTGTGGGTGCAAGGGGACTTATGACATATTTGACCCATTCCTCAGGGTCAGCCTGTTCATCTCCTCGAATGTAATCCATTTTTACAAGGAAATGATGCTTACTCCCAAGGAAGACATATCGCTGACCCAAGGAACACCTCATAAACAGTGGTGGGATTCAAATTTTCTTACTACCAGTTCTGTGGGATGGCTTGGTGGGCATGGCAGGGGAGGGATACTGTAAAATCTGCAGTCAGAGGTGGTATTTGCCAGTTTTCTGAAGTACTCAAAATTTCCATTACCGGTTCTCCAGAACTGGTCAGAACCTGCTGAATACCACCTCTGCTCATAAGACCATTAAATCCACTTTCTCAAATTATCTGCTGCACTATTGTCTTTGTTGAAAATTGGTTGGGTTGATTAAGAAGCTGCCAGGCCTTAAGGCTCTCCTAATACCAAAACACGACAAAACGTCCTTCTCTTGTTGGATTAACTATTTATCAGAGAAACTTACAAAGCAGCCATTCTGACCATGAGGAAAATAAAAGAAGATGAATATTTACTTATGCCAACAGAACTTTTTCCAAATTATGGGAAGTTTTTACATTTGGTAGATAAACCCTTACACTTACCATTGGCCCATATCTGGAACAGTTTTACAACTGAGTTTTACAAACTTCGAAAGTGATGCAACAGAATAAGCACATAAAGTAATGAGATAGAGACATGAAAGCCAGCTGGGTGACCCTGGGACTAATTCTTTGTCTCTCTCAGCCCAACTTACCTCACAAGGTTGCTGTTTGGGGGAAACAAGAGAAGAAAGGTGTATTGTATATGTTGAACAAACAAATAAATAATGGAAGCCCATGAGAACCTACATAAATAAATATAGGCAGTCCTAGATTTACAATAGTTCATTTAATGACTGTTCAAAGTTACCATGGCACTAAAAAAAAAGTGACTTAAGACCATTTTTTTCACATTTACGACCATTTGTAGCATCTCCATGGTGACATGCTTTACATGCGGATGCTTGACAACTGACTCACATTTAGGACACTTGCAGTGTCCTAGAGTCATGCGATCTCCTTTTGCGATTCTTCTGACGAGCAAAGTCAGGGAAACCAGATTCACTTAGCAATCATGTTAATAATTTAATAACTGCAGCAATTCACTTAACAAATGTGGCAAAAAAGTCATAAAATCAGGCAAACTCACTTAATAAATTTCTCACTTAACAACACAAATTTTGGGCTCAACTGCAGTCATAAACTGTGGACTACCTGTTAATCTGAACTGGCTCCATCTTTGGTCTGGAAAGGAGTGAGTGACAGAATGGCCTTTTCTTCACTCTCCAGAAAAGGGCAGTCAGCTCAGCATCCTGGTGCCATCAAAATGGATGACTCCTGCTTGCTTCTTGGGCCTTCATCCTCATTTGCATCGCCAGGGCAGTCTCTCAATCCTCCAAGGGGGTAAGCCAATTCCTTCATTCTGCTTCAGGGCATCAGGGTGCAAACTTTCTTACCCTCCAACAGGGATGACAGAGTTAAAGGCATCTTGCCCAATGCTCTGCATTTGCTGAAGTTGCTCCCACTCTGTAAACATAACTGAGCCAGTTATTTAAGCCATGCCTGTAGCATGACACCAAGAAGAGGTTCTAAATTTAGCTGGCAGCTAGCTGCAGAGAGAGAGGGAGAAATAAATAATAATCCAGAACATAAACAAACAAACAGTTTAGTTCTATTGGTGATGCTATTTCTTCTCCTAGCAATGCCCCTGTAGCATTCTTCCTTCACCCAGTGCTGAGTAGATATGGTTGAGGACTTCAAAAAAAGATGTTGCAAATGGTCTCAAGCAAAGTCTATTGGAAGGGGCTGGTCTAAAAATAGGTTGAGGGAGGCTCTTCTTAAAGATGGGAACTCGTGGGAAGAAAGTTATTTTTTTCTTGGGATTTTCTTGGGATTCCCAAAGCTGTACAAATATACTTTTAATCCAACAGAAAATATATTTTGAAGCTTAATAGGAGGCTCTATTATTTAGTAGTAGAAATGCAGCAAGTTTCAGGAGGAGGAGGAAGAAAACTACTGCTAGGTTTGTGTGTGCAAATTATCAAACACAATCCAGAGTTTGTTGGATGGAAGCCACTGATCAGGCTTCTAATCTTGAACTTAAAGAGTACTGTAATACCAGGAGTAGAAACGCATCCAGCTGGGTATTTTCTATCCAGCTAGTAAGAAGTGAACCAGGATTTGCCTGTGTTGTCCTGGGTGTGACTAGAATTCTAATTTTCTGTTCAGCTCTGTGTAGAAACATCCCTGGATCTCTTGTATGTCTCCTTTTAATTGAAATTCTCAGGAAACACCTTGCTTCTAAACAGAACGTAGGGACTCCAAGTCCGAAGTGAAAAACGGGTTCCATGGAATTGATTGAGAATACAAGTTTAATCTAAAGTTATGCAAGAAACAGGACTTAATGATATGCAGTTCGTGATATTAAGGAATGTGGTGACCTCAGGGCTCTAAGCTAATTCAATAATTTACTACACTGGCTTGATGTGCTTAATAATTGGCAGAACAAAGGTGATGTCACAGAAAGCCAGCTCTACTCCAGGCCAATGCAAGGTCAAAGGTGACATAGGTGTGCAATGTGGGAGTGGGGTCCTCTTGAACTCATGGATTCTGCTATAAGTTATGGCCAGGGGTCTGTTGCACATCTTCGGGTGGTGCATCAGTTGCATCTGTTCCTAGATCAAGAGGTTTTGCCTACAATCACTCATGTCTTCATGGCTTTCATCTGGACTACTGCAATGCAGTCTACGTGGGTCAGCCCTTGAGGAACATTCAGAAGCTTCAACTGGTGCAGAATGTGGCTGCACAGGTAATGAAGGGTGTCAGATATTCGAGACATATAATCCCACTATTTAAAGAGTGAAGATAGTTGACTCCAAAATCCTTTCTGATGTCTTCATTTACCTTACTCTTGTTCTTGATCCTTCATGACAGCCCTGTCCTACTTGATATTCTGGAAACAGCAGTGCCCAGAATCCCCAATGAGTGCACAGGTTGTCCTTGAGTTATGATCACAACTGAACCCAAAATTTATGTTGCTAAGTGAAACTTTTGTTAAATGAGCTTGCCCCATTATACGACTTTGCTTGCCATGGTTGTTAAGTGAATCATTGCATTTGTTAAGTTAGTTAGCATGGTTGTTAAGTGAACCTGGAATTCCCATTGACTTTGCCGGTCAGAAGGTCACCAAAGAGGATCACATGACCTTCCAGGACACTGCAACCATCATAAATGTGAACCAGTTGCCAAGCAACTTAAGTTTGATCATATGACCATGGAGACGCCACAACAGTCCTAAGTATGAAAAAGGGTCATAAGTCCCTTTATTCAGTGCCGTTGGAATTTTGAACAGTCATTAAATGAACTGTTTTAAGTCGATGACTCCCTGTACTGACTTGGGCTACCAGATCAGGGCAGTAGAAAACTCTTAGCTAACATTCCCGGTGGTTACCTACAGTTTTGAATCTCTAGTCCAGAAGCCTTAATACAGTCAGTCCTTGACTTATAATAATTCATTTAGTGACCATTTAGTTATAATACACTGGAAAAAGTGACTTGTGACAATTTGATGGTTACAACATTCCCACGGTCACATGATCCAAATGCAGATGCTGAGCAACTGGCATGTATTTGTGACAGTTGCATTTTTTGTCCTGGGACAACATGATCACCTTTTATGATCGTCTGACAAGCAAAGTCAGCTGGGAAGCCAGATTCACTCAACAACCATGTTACTGACTTAACAACTGCAGTGATTCACGTAACAACTGTGCAAGAAAGGTCATAAAATGGGGCAAAATTGTGGTCATAGGACAAGGACTACCTGCAACGAGTGCCAAAGTTGCAAAAGAAGTTGAGGGCTCCAGCTTGAAGACAGTTCCTGTGGATTGTTTCCCAACAACATTTCCAGTAGAAAATGTGTAGCACTGTGACTTATTATTTGTTTAAGATGTGTCAAGACTTTGTTCTGTAATCCAGCCTGGCTGAAATGACAAAGGAAACGGCTTTCAATCTGTGGCTTTCAGCACTCAAGAGAATGAGTTAATTTCTAGCCTCCTCACAATAAATAAGGGCTAATTATAGTAATATTGGTATAAAGTAGACAAACAACATTATTTCCAACTGAAAGCTGGTCTCCACCAAAGCAAACCTTTGAAGTTAGAAATAAACCATTGGACAAATTCCTGTCTTGAACTGTTGAAGAATAGGCATGCTGTATATTCTACTGATCTGGCTGCCTTCCTAGACTCCGTGGCCTACTGACTGGCTAGGAATGCTAATGAAGTTAGAAAATCTCTTTGAGAAAATATACATCCTGCACAAAATGGATATGTGCAACCAAATACATTTGTAATAGCCATGGCTTTGGATGTTGTTTCTCTTCTTCTTCTTCTTCTTCCTCCTCCTCTTCCTCCTCTATAATTTACATTAATCTTTCAGACAGATCCTTCTCTGTTGTTCTTTAGAAACAGCACTCCTTCACTCCTGCCTCTGAAAATGAGAATAATTGGCACAAATAAAACTCATTATTTTACTGGGGCTAGGCCTAAAGGAGAAAAGGTGCACTTTAAATAATTGAATAATTTGAGCAAACTTTCAGTAATGAAACTCTATATCAGTTTAAGAGCAATAGAACCTTCCAAGCTTGGAAAAAAAGGGATTGCATGACTGATTTTTGTTCAAAGGTAGTATATACTCCATGATTGGGGTGGGATTCAATTTTTTTAACAACTTGTTCTGGGGCATGGCTTGGTGGTAATGTGACTGGCTGGGCGTGTCCAACTCAACATCATTCACATCAAGGCACACATCTCCTCAGCTGGTCTCTCATGACTGTGGGGATGCTGCAATCGTCCTCAGTGTGAAAAATGGTTATAAGTCACTTTTTCCAGTACTATTGTAACTTTGAATGGTCACTCCACACAAGCAAAGTACCAGCAAGGGAGGGAGAAAAAAATCCAGACTTTCCTGAGACAGGAAGTCTAGTTCTGCCAAGAATGTAATAAGGGTAAATGGAGAGGCAGTTTCTGTAAGCAACACCAGAATGTTTCCTTCCTGCCTTCCTTACAGGATTAGGCCAGTAATTTCTTCTAACATCCGGTTCTCCAAACTGCTTAGAATGTTAACAACCAGTTCTAGCGAATAGGCTTGAACTGGTAGAATCCCATCCCTGGATACATAACCTGCCACAGTAGCAGAGATGCCAGAGAGATTCAAAGTTTCCAAGAAAAGTGAAACTTAAAAACTCAGCAATGAATCCTCCCAAATCCAAGAATAGTTTATCAAATGAGAAATAGGTATTAGGTAATTTTATCTATTCCAATTGTATTAAAACCCCTATCTTCAAAATCCATTATGCTTTAATAAAGAAAATTGCAAAAAAAAAGTACAGACAGCTTTTAACGAAAAAACAAACTTATTGTAAAACAATCCATTAAAAACAATTAAATGAGTGAGTCTTTTTGTGGTGTCACCAAGCAGAATATAGTTTGGTTTTGGCTTAGAACCATGCATAAACCTAATTACCATGCATTGAAAAACATTGATAATATTTTAGCACTTTTGTGATATTGACTAATCAGGGCCTATTCAACAAATTATGGCTTAAAAAGAAACTTGCCAATGAATAACCAGTCAGCACACTTTATGTCTGAAAGTTAATTGAAGAAGAAGAAAAAAAGCAAAATATACTTTGTTTGGTTTTGGCTTAGCATGTGGTATGAAATGAACCCAATCTTTGTAATTTATAAAGCATTGTTCATGATATGGCATATGTTACAAACCTAATCAGATATGGCATAGCCAGTAAAAACATGGTTTAGCAGTCATAACTTAGTGCATAATGTTTTCATTGTGGGAATACCAGTGTATAAAGAAGAAGGAAAGGAAAGTAAAATCCTTAGAAGCCTTTTGTGGTGAGTCCTAGTTTCTGTTGAGCTTACAACTACAGGTGAAACTCGAAAAATTAGAATATAGCGCAAAAGTTCATTTATTTCAGTAGTACATTTTAATAGGTGAAACTAATATATGGGATAGACTCATTACATGCAAAGCAAGATAGTTCAAGCCATGATTTGTCATAATTGAGATGATTATGGCTTACAGCTCATGAAGACCCCAAATCCACAATCTCAGAAAATTAGAATATTACATGCAATCAATAAAACAAGAATTGTACATAGAACAATATCGGACCTCTGAAAAGTATACGCATGTATATATACTCAGGACTTGGTTTGGTCCCTTTTGTAGCAATTACTGCCTCAATTCGGCGTGGCATGGAAGCTGTCAGCCTGTGGCACTGCTGAGGTATTATGGAAGACCAGGATACTTCAACAGCGGCCTTCAGCTCTTCTGCATTGTTCGGTCTCATGTATCTCATCTTTCTCTTGGCAATGCCCCATAGATTCTCTATGGGGTTCAGGTCAGATGAGTTTGCTGGCCAATCAAGTACAGTAATCCCATGGTCACTGAACCACGTTTTTGGTGCTTTTGGAAGTTTGGGCAGGTGCCAAGTCCTGCTGGAAAATGAAGTCAGCATCCCCAGACATGAAGTGCTCCAAAATCTCCTGATAGACAGCTGCATTGACCCTGGACTTAATGAAGCACAGTGGACCAACACCAGCAGATGACATGGCTCCCCAAATCAACACAGATTGCGGAAAATTCACACTGGACTTCAAGCATCTTGCAGTGTGTGCCTCTCCATACTTCCTCCAGACTCTGGGTCCCTGGTTTCCAAATGAGATGCAAAAGTCGCTCTCATCAGAAAATAGGACTTTGGACCACTGAGCAACAGATCAGTTCTTTTTTTCTTTAGCCCAGGTAAGATGCTTCTGATGTTATTTGTTGTTCAGGAGGGGCTTGACATGAGGAATATGACATTTGTAGCCCATGTCCAGGCTTCCTCTCTGTGTGGTGGCTCTTGATGCACTGACTCCAGCCTCAGTCCACTCCTTGTGAAAGTCCCCAACACTTTTGAATGGCCTTTTCCTGACAATCCTCTCTAGGCTGCGGTCATCCCTGCTGCTTGTGCACCTTTTTCTTCCACACTTTTCCCTTCCACATAACTTTCTATTCATGTGCTTTGATAAAGCACTTTGGGAACATCCAACTTCTTTTGCAATTACCTTTTGAGGCTTTCCCTCCTTATGGAGGGTGTCAGTGACCGGTTTTCTGCACAACTGTCAGGTCAGCAGTCTTTCCCATGATTGTGATTCCTACTGAACCAGACTGAGAGACCATTTAAAGGCCCAGGAACCCTTTGCAGGTGTTATGGCTTAATTAGCTGATTAGGGTGGGACACTTTGAGCCTAGAATATTGAACCTTTTCACAATAGTTTAATTTTCTGAGATTGGGGTTTTCATGAGCTGTAAGCCATAATCATCTCAATTATGACACATCACGGCTTGAACTATCTTGCTTTGCATGTAATGAGTCTATCTCATATATTAGGTTCATCTTTTAAGTTGTATTACTGAAATAAATGAACTTTTGCACGATATTCTAATTTTTTCAGTTTTACCTGTATATGCAATCTATCTGACTTCTTGCAAAGTTGTATACATTTTATTTATGCTTCAGCCTTCCTTTAATAAACTCATATGTCTGTACAGGCTTGTCCTCTCTGCCCATCCTATTTTGTCCTTAAACAAGGCACAAGAAATAGTCTGGAGCTCAAGTAAGGTGAACTCTTTGTTTCCACCTCTGCTGTTGTCTTGTCATTGGACAATGCAAGTGTTTTCTGGTAACAAAAGATTCTGCAGGGATGCCCCTTTTTTCTCTCTTTAAGGCCCTGTCACACTGCCCAACGGATGCAAAACGTTTGTAAAAAGGACACAGCGGATGAGCAAAATGTTCCATCCGTTGTTATCCACTCTCAAAAGGGGCGAAAATTTGCAAAAGCAGAGCGGAGAACACGGAAAGGAACGGATGGGGGGAGGATGCAGAGCGGATGGAAAACGGATGCAGAGCGGAAGCCTAGCGGATGGGAGCGGATGGCACATCCACTAGGCTTCCGGGGGACCTCAGTAAAGCGGACATGGAACGGAAAGAGCGGATGCAGAGCGGACACCGAGCGGATGAAGCGGATGCACAGCGGATGCACAGCGGATGCACAGCGGATGAAGCAGATGCACAGCGGAAGCCTAGCGGATGCGTAGCGGAAGCCTAGCGGATATAGCAGATGCGTAACGGATGCAGAATGGATGTCCCCCATATGCCTAGCGGATGCAGAACAGATGCATTGGATACATTTTCCGCTCAAAAGTTTTGAGCAGCTCAAAACCCTCTGAGCGGATGAAATGTCAATAGACGGATGCTGGACGGATAGAGAGGAAGCAAAACGGAGGCAGTGAGTACAGAACGGAAGCATCACATTAACCAACGGATGGCAAGTGTTTTTCTCTGTTTTACATCCTCTTTCCATCCGTTGGTGCAGTGTGACAGGGGCTTTAGATCCATGTTTCTCAACCTCGGCAATTTTTAAGCAGCGTGGACTTGAACTCCCAGAATTCCCATTCTGTCTGGGCATCAGAGAGTCAAAATCCATATACAATGGTACCCCGGTACTCGTCATTCATTGGTTTCACGAGGCACAACAAGTGTTTGGTACGATGAGTACCAAACAAACCATGTGACTTACCACATGACCCTTTGTTTTGGCCAGGAAGGACTTTCTGTCTGTCCCTTTTTCTATGTCAGCCACTTTCTAGCATGGCTGTCTTCCTGTCCATCCTCTGCGGTCATCCCCCATTCCTTTTGCATTGACCTTCCTGGCATGGCCAACTTCCTGTCCATTCTCCACAGTTGTCCTCCTCTTTCTATTGCAACTCATTAAGTATTAAACAGACCACAAGTACCAGGACAACATTTTCACATCAAAATGTGTCGAGTACTAAATTCAACAAATTTTGAAGCAGTCAAGTACCGAGGTACCACTGTGCCTTAGAGAAATACTGCTCTAGGTAATACTCAGACAGAGGGACAATGATGGCATAGCTAATTCAGTTATAGTTTACTCAGCCCAGTTCTCTGAACATGGACAATAAACTGTTCACATGTCTGGGTTCATAAAATGAGTCAGGGTGAAATACATTGACAAGTTTTCAGTTCAGCATGTGATTGGAGCACAGACCGTGTTAAGATTACTTTTGTTCAGATAATCCAAGAAATATTCCTAGGGGAGAATGATGCAATGCAGTTCCTCATTTTCCCTCCTTCTGATTTGCCAGCCATGAAGGATCTAGGCTATTATATAGACAGAAAGCACCAGCCCACACCTCCTACCATTCAAATATAACCTCGGTGGACGGGCAGCCAGAAAGATGAGAGAAAGCAGTGACTCAAACTATAGAAGTGCACAGTTAATATCCAATTCTCAATTATGTGTTATGCTACCTACTGGTATTAGTAAAGCATTGTACTAGCACAGACTAAATTCTTCCAACTGATCTAATTGAAGCCTTTAAGAAGATAGAATGGCTTTGTTTGCAAAACAGGCTCAGATAGCCCTGGACTATTCATTTAGTGACTGCCAGGGGTGAGCTTCAAAAATGTTAGCAACAGGTTCTTTGCCTGATTGCTGGGTGGGTGCAGCCATGGGTGGGTGTGGTTTAGTCGGCTTCCTGCACCATGATGGAGCGGGGGCTTTTTGCCCTTCCTGGGCTCTGGAGGCTTTCCTTGAACCTCCGCGGGGGAGAAAACAGCCTCCCTGGGTACAGAGTCTCTCTGGAAGCCAAAAACAGATGTTTCTGGCCTTCCTGAACTTCCAGGAGGCCCGTTTTTCACCCTCCCTGAGCCTCTGTGTGCACCCTGCACTTACCTGCATCCAAATCGGGACTCCTGGGAGGGAAGGGGTGGGAGGAGCCAGCCAGGAGTGGGATTTGGAGGTTCTCTGAACTGCACAGAATCTTAGCTATGGGTTCTCCCGAACCCCTGAAAATCCCCAGCTGCCCACCCCTGGTGACTGCTCAAAGTTACAATAGCACTGACTGTTTTTCACACTTACCACTGTTATAGCATCTCATGGTCATGTAATCAGAATTCAGGATCTTGGCAACTGCATGTTTTTATGACCATTGTACTGTCCCAGGTTCATGTGCTCACCATTTGTAACCTTCCCATCTGTTTTCTAACAAGCCAATGGAGGAACCTGGATTCACTTAACAACTGTGTGATTCACTGAATAACAGCAGTGATTTGGTTAACAACTGTGGCAAAATAATTGTAAAATGAGTCAAAAATCTCTTAACAACTGCCTTGTTTAGCAACACAAATTTTGGGGTCAATTTTGGTCATAAGTCAAGGACTTATACTACATTTAGCTGAAGCAACCATGGTGTGAATTGAAGAAAAGAGTGAGTCATGAACTTGCTAACCCTACTTTAGCCTAGTGTGTTCTCTGAATTTGGATGGTATGATTTGTTTATTATTTGTGGTATCACACAAATCTAGCCAGAAGTTAAATAGGGCGTGTCTTTGAAAATACTGCGAGTGCTTATGTTATGAATTTTTAAAATAATAGTTTAGTCACTGGTAGTTTATACTGCCCTACAGTATAAACAGAAAAAAGGTCTATCTTTAGTAGCATTCCTGTTTCTGGGTTTTCACATCATTTTAAGCCATGGTTTGTTGAATAGCAATAGCACTTAGACTTATATACCACTTCACAGTCCTCTGTAAGCGGTTTACAGAGTCAGCCTATTGCCCCCAACAATTTGGATCCTCATTTTGCCCATTTGGAAGGATAGAAGCTGAGTCAACCTTGATATTCTGGTGAGCTTTGAACTGCCAACTTGAAGGCAGCTGGCAGGCAGCAGAAGTAGCCTGCAGTACTACATTTTAACCACTGCACCACCACAGCCAACTATCATTAATTGATTAATTATTTTTTTGAATAATAATTGGTTACCTTGTTATCTAAGTTTACATTTGTAGACAGGAGGTTGTACAACTTGCCTCATGGTGTAACTGGAACAATCTGGAACTGAACACACTCAAAACCATAGAAATGGTGATAGACTTTAGAAGAAACCCTCCCATACTACTACCTCTTACAATATAAATGACACAGTATCAACAGTAGAGACCTTCAAATTTCTAGGTTCTATCATATCACAAGACCTAAAATGGACACTTAACATCAAAAACATCATCAAAAAAGCACAACAAACAATGTTCTTCCTGCACCAACTCAAAAAGCTCAAACTGCCCAAGGAGCTGCTGATTCAGTTCTACAGAGGAATTATTTAGTCTGTCATCTGCACCTCTATAACTGTCTGGTTTGGTTCTGCAAGCCAACAAACAGACACAGACTTGAGAGAGTAATTAGGACTGCAGAAAAAACAATTACTACCCACCTGCCTTCAATTGAGGACCTATATACTGTACTAGTCAAAAAGAGGGCTGTGAAAATGCTTACAGACCCCTCATATCCTAAACTGTTACAGACCCCTCATATCCATAAACTGTTTCAACTCCTTCCCTCAAAATGACGCTATAAACACTGCACACCAGAACAACTAGACACAAGAAGTTTTTTACTGAACGTCATCTGTAAATAATTCCCTCAACACTGTCCAACTATTTACAAAGTCTGTACTACTTTTGCTATTAACCTTCTCATCACTCCTTATCACCCATCCCCTCCCACTTGTGACTGTATGACTGTAACTTTGTTGCTTGTATCCTTTATAATCCATATTGCTGTTTCCTAGTATTTGATTACCTATGACTATCATTAACTGTTGTATCTTATTATTCTTGACTTTTGATGAATGTATGCTTTCTTTTACGTATACTGAGAGCATTTGCACCAAGACAAATTCCTTGTGTTTCCAATCACACTTGGCCAATAAAGAATTCCATTCCATTCCATTCTATTCTATTCAAGGTGGCAATGACATCTTATACATGAGTAAAGCCAGGATTTTGAGTTTTGAAACTGAGAATGGGTGTGTATCTTTACATGTAATTATGACAAATCTATTTTATGATTTTATGTTGCTCATGTATTTCCTGCCTCAAAATAGCAGGAAATAATTTTGCCCATTTCAATTGTTGTGTTTGGAAGAACTTGCCCACTCTTGCCACAATGCTTGGACAAAAAGTACATAACTGGCTTGACACACAAGAACACCAAGTTTCACCAGGCTGGGGTGCAGGGATTGAACTCAGCCTGCTCACATGAATGGCCTAATGCACTGAGCAGGTCTGAGTAAGAATGCCTGCTCACCCACCATCCATCGGTACAATAACCACAATCCCAATGGAGAGGCCACCTCCAACTCCTGTTGCACAGCTTGAGCAATGGTGAGGCATCTTAGGAAGTGCTGGATGAACAGGACAGACGAAAGTCATCTTAGGTTTTCAGAAAAGAAATTTTCAAGAAAACTGTCTTTGTTCGGTTGACGTTAACATCAAAGGTGTGTCTGATTGTCCCAAAATGCTCATGAAAACTATATGGGGTCCCATTAGAGGTGACATTCAGCAGGTTCTGACCAGTTCTGGAGAACCGGTAGCAGAAATTTTGAGTAGTTCAGAGAATCAGCAAATGCCACCTCTAACTGGCCCCGCCCTGTCTATTCTCTGCCTCCCGAGTCCCAGCTGATTGGCAGGGTCTTCTTTTGTTGCCCTTCCTAGGAGAACAGAACTGGAAAGCAGGTCAGTGGGGTGGGGAGGGAATGGAGATTTTGCGATATCCTTCCCCTGCCACGTCCACCAAGCCACGCCCACAGAACCAGTAGTAAAAATTTTTGAATCCCACCACTGGGTACCATAGATTGCAACTAAATCCTGAGAAGGGCTGCGCTCGGCCAGAGTCAGTCGAAGGCCAAAGAGGCAGGCTGACAGCACATGCCACAACAAAATAGTGAAAGGAGCAGAAGGTTTATCATCCGTATTGCCACCTGGTCTCCTTGGACTGCAGAGAAGCAAGGAGGCTGCATAATTCTCCCAGAAACCATTTGTATGTGTTGCATACAGGTAGTCCTCGACGTACGACCACAATTGAGCCCAACATTTCTGTTGATAAGTGAGAATTTATTAAGTGAGTTTTGCTTCTTTTTATGACATTTCTTGTCACAGTGGTTAAGTGAATCATTGCAACTGAAAAGTTAGTAACCTGGTTGTTAAGTGAATCTGGCTTCCCATTGATTCTACTTGACTGAAGGTCATAAAAGGTGATCACATGACTCCAGCACACTGCAAACGGTGAGCCAGTTGCCAAGTACCTGAAGTTTGATCACATGGTCATGGAAATTCTGCAAAAGTTGCAACTGTGAAAAATGGTCCTGCATCACTTTTTTCAGTGCCATTGTAACTTTGAATGGTCACTGAATGAATGGTTGTAAGTCAAGGACTACCTGTATGTTCATGTATGCTCCAAATAGGATATAAGAAGGGTGCTTTCTTTGTTTTCTTCAGTAAATGCCCTGACATCTAGAGAAGTATTTGGGTGTGGTAGTGACTAAATTGCTAGCTGGTCTTTCCATAGAGCCATAAAACTGTCATTCAAATCACGATACTTTTCTATTCAGAATGTCATCCCGTGTACCACACCTGTTCCTGAGATTCCGCAGAATGGAAATTGTGCACCTTCAATGGAACCGATGACCCTCGCTGCTAGTTCCTGGCTAATTAGAGGACTTCCCAACCAACTGCAAGAACATTTTTTGGTACTGGTAACAATGGGAAATAGATATATAATGGGTGCAAAAATTAAGAATATATTTATTTGGAAAGACAAGTTTGATGTAAATATCGACTTTTCTTTCCCATGCCTTTCAATTCTCCATCACATCATGAAAAATCACCTAAATTACTTTTAAGTGTATAGGTTGCAGCACCCTGCGTATGCATCTGAGTCACCTGAAAGGAGACATTTGATCCAAGGAAGGATTAGTAAAGCAGGCTTTATAAGTACAGGTAATCCTTGACTTATAACAGTTCCCTTATTGACAGTTTAAAGTTAAAACATCATTGAAAAAAGTTACTGATGACCATTTTTTACACTTAACAGCATTTCCATGGCCAGCTGATCAAAATTCAGACAGTTGGCATCTGACTCATATGTGTAACGGTTGCATGTGAGCCCCTTTTGCGACCCTCTGACAAGCAAGGTCATTGGGGAAACCAGATTCACTTAACAACCAAGTTGCTGATTTAACAATAGCAGTGAGCCACTTAACAACTGTTGCAAGAAAGGTTGTAAAATAGGGCAAAATTCACTTAACAAATATCTCATTTAGGAATATAAATGTTGGATTCAATTGTGGTTGTAAGTTGAGGACTATCTGTGCACCAGAAGGAGATGCATTTATTTATAGGAATGATATTAAGGAAAAGAGCATCCTACCAGGAAGAGAATCCAAAAGCATGTGTCCCACATATAGGTTCCTGGAAAGGAAAACAGAAGAAAATGATTTTAGAACAGCATTCTTGACTTAAGCCCCTGTCACACTGCACCAATGGATGCAAACAGGATGTAAAATGGACAAAAAAGCTTGCCATCTGTTGGTTAACGCGATGTACTCACTGCTTCCATTTTGCTTCCTCTCTATCCGTCCAGCATCCGTTTATTGACGTTTCATCCGCTCAGAAAGTTTTGAGCTACTCAAAACTTTTGCGCGGAAAATGTATCCAATTTGTCCGTTCTGCATCCACTACGCATCCGCTACGCATCCGTTCTGCATCCGTTATGCATCCGCTATATCCGCTAGGCATCCGTTCTGCATCCGCGCAACTCGCATCCGCTCGGACGCAGGGAGGAAGCGGAACGGACGCGGAACGGATGCAGAATGGATGCAGCACGGAAACAAAGCATTTAAAACGGAAAAAACGTTTGCAGAGGGGACCTATCTCGGATATTAAGGATGTCTAGAAGATACCTAGAGGATGCCTAGAGGATGCAAAGGGACACCTATACTGCCTATAAAAAGGGGGAGCAACTCACCTGCATCTCACTTTCAGACCAGCAGCCTAGCTGTGCAGACCTCTGCAGCCTTCATCTGACTCTTGCTCTTCCACAGCATCCAGTCATGTCCACCGTGTCCTTTTGGCAGCCACCATCGTTCTGCAACAGTGCGAAGCCATCTACAGGCTCTGTGAACTCTACTACAGGAAGAAAAAGAGACGGCCAAGAAGCGTCTGGGTACGAAGATGGATCACCAGAAGAGCAGAGTACGGACTGTACAACAAGCTGATGGTGGAGCTCAGGAACAAAGACACTCAGGCATTCCAGAACTTCATGAGGATGCCTCCAGCCATGTTTGACGAACTTGTGCAGCGGCTGACACCCAGGTTGACCAAGGCAAACACTAACTTCCGGCCCAGCCTGGAACCTGGGCTCAAGGTGGCACTCACTCTGCGCCACCTGGCCTCAGGGACCACCTACAGGAGCATGCAGTACGGCTGGAGGGTGCCATCCAACACCATCAGCATTGTGGTCAGAGAAGTGGTGCAGGCCATCATCAAGGAATACCTGGAAGAGCTCCTCCAGTGCCCCTCCACTGATGAAGGATGGAAGAAAGTTGCAGAGCAGTGGTATCAGAGGTGGAACTTCCCACACACCATTGGAGCCATAGATGGCAAGCACGTGGCCTGCAAAGCTCCAGCCAAGTCGGGGTCCACTTATTTCAACTACAAGGGCTTCTTCAGCATCGTCCTCTTCGCCATGGTCGATACTGACTACAAGTTCATGTACATCGATGCTTCAGGCAGCGGCTCATGTTCAGATGCCCAGGTATACAACGCCAGTCACCTCAAGGAGGAGCTGGAAGGCAACCTCATCATGAGCTTTCCAGATCCAGACCCCCTGCCCAACGACACGCAAGATGTGCCCTACTTCATCGTGGGGGATGACGCCTTCTCCCTCAGAACCTACCTCATGAAGCCCTACAATTCCAGATGCCTCACCTGTGAAGAAAGGATCTTCAACTACAGGCTGTCCAGGGCAAGGCGGGTGGTGGAGAACGCCTTGGGCATCCTGGCCAACAGGTTCCAGGTACTTCTCACCACCATGCAGCATCGCCCAGAGACCGTGAGGAGGATCATGGAAGCTTGCTGCATCCTGCACAATCTCATGCGCACCTGCTACCCAGTCTTGCAGAACAGGCTCGTGGACCTCCATCAAGGCAATGGGGACATGGAGCCTGGGGAATGGAGGCGAGGGCGAAACCTGATAGGCACTGAGGATGTGCAAGGCCCCAACAGAGCCTCACGTGAAGGGAAGAAGCAGCGCAACCTCCTGAGACACTGGTGCAACTCCCCAGCTTGGAGCAGTGGAGTGGCAAGACAGGATGATAGATGATTAATGGGTGCTTCCTTCAGCCTGTCTCATCACACTGATGAGGTTGGGCCATGTATGTTGGGTGGGCCTACAATGATCAGGGCATTTAATAAAGAGTTGTGTTTGTGTTGACATGTGTAGATGATTATTACATTGTTATTGATAATAAAGGGCCATAGGTGTGGCACCTGGGAGGGTGGACCATACAGTCCCACTATGCCTGCACTGGAGGTTTATCTATCCCACAGCTATTACCCATACCAAAGGTATCCCTGCCCATCCCACTGCTATCTTAACCCATCCCACAAGCATGCAAAGGCTTAAACCAATTCTTAAATTCTTAAACCAATAAAAAGTTTCCACCAAGACTTTATTAAAAAAAAGAAATGAAGCAAGTGTGTGAATCAAAGATAAACTTTATTGAACAACAAGCTCTAAAAGGAAGAAAACCCAAGTCAAGTGTCCAAATAAAGTCCACACCCAGTCTCTGGCAGTCTTCATGGTCACTCGGAGGTGTGCCCAGTCTCAGGGGTGAAGGGTCCAGGTGCTGTGGAGGTGGTTGCTGCTGCAGTGCTGGTCTGAAGCCCCACTGGGGTGCTTGGCCCCGAGAGGACAACAGGTGACGGTGTGCTGAGAAAGCTCTCGGATAGCTGGCTCAGACCCGTGATGCTGAGAGGTCCTTCCTCCATGCCATGGGGTGTCAGCCCCAGTACTGATGAGAGATGTATTGAGGCCGGGCTTGGCTGTGGGGTGGAAGAAGGAGTAGTGTAGTGGGGCTGTCTGGTCTGCAACTGGGTGAGGACTGGCGTGGGTGGCATCGTTGTCGTCAGTGGCATCATTGGCGTGGGTGGCATCGGTGGCATCAGTGGAACCGGTGGCAATGGTGTCGCCCGATGACTCTGTGCCTGGACTGGGAAGGGCTGCTGCCGGTGCTGCTGGACCTCCTGGTAGCTGTAGCCCTGGTAGGTGAGGGGCTGTGGGAAGCCTTGGAATGGGAGGGACATCACCTGGGCTGGGTGGGAGCAGGTTCCTCTGGATCTGGAGGGTTGTGAAGCAGCTCGGTGATCCGGTCCTTCACCACCTGGTACTGGGCTTCCTCCAAGTTCCTTGAGGGTCTGGTTGACATAGGTGAGGAAGGGCTTGCGGTGGGAGGATGAGGAGTCGGTGTGGACCAGCTGAGAGAGGAGATCTATGCTGGTGCGGATGGTGTCCCTGATCTCCAGGAGGACAGTGTGGCTCTGCCTCTCCTACTGTCTGGCTCTCTGCCTTTCTGTGGAGGTGGAGCTGGGGGGGGTGGATGCGGCTATGACTGTGGTGGACTCGATGTCTCCTTTCTCCCACCGCACCAGGGAGTCCTCCACACGCTCCACCATGGTTACAACACCTGTCCGCAGCACCAGCAGGACCAGGAGCACGAGCAGGACCAGGAGAATGAGCAGGACGAGCAGGACGAGCAAGTCCAGGAGCACGAGCAGGACCAGCAGAACCAGCAGGATCAGGAGCAACTTCAGCAGAGTACGCAGCAGCAGAAGCACCACCGCCAGGAGCAGCTTCAGCAGAAGCTCCAGCACCAGAAGAGCGAGCCCGAGCAGCAGAAGCCCCAGCAGAAGCAGAGTCAGGGGCAGGGGGAGGGAGGGTGGCCCTGTCCCTCTTGGCAGGGATGGCGGCAGGTTGCTGAGGCTTTCGCTTCTTCCCCATGGTTGTAGGGTTGCTGGCTGGCAGGGAGGCTGGCAGGCACCAAGACTGGCAGGAAGGCTGGCAGAAAGCCTGGCAGGAAGGCTGGCAGGAAGGCTGGCAGGAAGGCAGGCAGGCAGGCAGGGACCAAGGCTGGCAGGCAGACTGGCTGGCAGGGAGGCTGGCCAGGAGGCTTGGAGGCAGGCTGGCAGCAAGGCAGGGCAGGGAAGGACTCGATGTATCTGGCAGCAGGTCTTTCCTCCGAATGCTGGCCACGTGCGAGCTGCTTCCCTTTATATCCGTGTGGCTTACGCAATGAATCCCCCCCGCATGCGCAATTAACACAAGGCATCCGTTAGGCTTCCGCTGTGCATCCGCTAGGCTTCCGCTCTGCATCCGCTTCATCCGCTGTGCATCCGCTGTGCATCCGCTTCATCCGTTCCGCGTCTGCTCTGCATCCGCTCTTTCCGTTCCGCGTCCGCTTTGCTGAGGCCCCCCGGAAGCCTAGCGGATACGCCATCCGCTCTCATCCGCTTCCATCCGCTGGGCTTCCATTCCGCATCCGCTTTCCATCCGCCCTGCGTCCTCCCCCCGTCCGTGTTATCCGCTCCGGTTATTCAAATGTTTGCCCCTTTTGAGAGCAGATAACAACGGATGGAACATTTTGCTCATCCGTTGTGTCCTTTTTACTAACGTTTTGCATCCGTTGGGCAGTGTGACAGGGCCTTTACACAAAGAGGAGACACAGAAGAAACAAACTATTTATATACTCCCTACTGCCCCCTGGTGGTCATACATCATTTAAGCTTGATTTTGACTTGTCCTCAACTGTGCATAAATAGCCATACATACCTAAACTGCAAAGGGGTTGATGGATAAGTGTAGGTTGCATATGGTTGGCAGACAGGCCAACATGCATATCTCCCAAATTTGAACTACAAGTTGTATTGAAGTTGCACACCCTCCATATCTAATTGGTCATCCAACTTCCTGTTGGGAAGTTTTCTGTGCTTTGTTGAGTGCCCTAGCCAGAATGTTAACATTTGCCAAAGTATAAATCCAACAACCATGCAACCATCTCTGAACATCAAATGCATATGCTCCCTGTCCTGCAGAAGTCTAATTCCACCTGAGGCACAAGTGTCAGGGCCACTGAATTTGGACTTCTGACCCTAAGAATCTAGTGGTCTATTAAAAAGAAATTAAACGGTAGCATGAGCCAATTGTAGGCATTTCTCTCTTTTGATCTGTATGGGATACAAGATTCTTTGGAAAGGGTTTGCTTGGTGATGCAGCAAGAAAAAAAGGCAGATTAAATTTTTGACAGGGGAGCAACTTGCTGCTGCTTGCAGGCTACGTATGTTTCCAGATGCTATTCAGTGGTCTTCCTCAACCCTAACCATAATTTAGCAACAGACAATTCAGCAGCATGGCTTCTGTCAGTTTTTTTCTGACAGAAGCCATGAGAACCTGCTTTCTTATTGTAAGTCTTTGAAAAAAAAAAACCAAAACCAGCCTCCCACTGTCTTTTTAAAAGGGGACAAAGACTGAATGCAATCCTCAGCTGAAAAAAACTTTGCCCACTCTTGATATAGGTATTCTGGCCATCTGGTGGCCCATCTGCCTCTACCTCATTTTTCCTTCTACAGAACTTCACCAACAGTATTTGCTCTCCTTTACTGCTTGGTCTGATTTCCCATTATGTTCAGCATCTGTATGAACTCTATGACAAGGCTCGCTGTCTCCTCTTCCTTCCCACCTGAGTTTTGGCTTCAGACAGGATGTGCCTGTGTTCCTACCTTCAGGACTGTCCCAGAGAACAGATTAAGTGCTTCTGGATCACTATTTTTTTGCTTGTCAGTGATCCAGAAACAACACAAGACCACTCAGAACTTAAGACATACCAGTTCTCTGAAGGCTTGTTGGGAGTAGAGCAATGAATGTTAATGGCTCTCTGATCCCACTTCATGGCCCAGCTTTATCCCTCTGGCTACATTTATTTCAAAGGATGATTCAATATCACCTGGGCAACTAATGTCTTGCTGCAAAAACAATGGCACCAGACACACTCAGGAGGCTTATAGTCTGGCAGAGCCAATGCCTGTTTCAGTGGCTCTCCAATGTCTCAGAAGATCTTCAAGCAAAGATCAGTGTGATATTCCAGTTTGTTTCAGCACAAAATGAGTGAATTTCAAAATGGATGAACTGTCCTTAGAGTGTGAAGCTGAACATTCAGAGAACATCATCCAGTACAATGTGTACACGTAGATAGAGCATTCTGCTCATTCAATATTCATTTCTGGGTACCCTTTTAACACAGCAGAGCTTAATGTGTGAATAAATCTGGATCCAGTTTTGGTCACCATGATATAAAAAAGATATTGAGAGACTAGAAAGAGTGTAGAGAAGATCAACAAAGATGAATAGGGGACTGGAGACTAAAACATATGAAAAATGGTTGTAGGAATTAGGTATGTCTAGCTTAATGAAAAGGAGGACTAGGGGAGACATGACAGCAGTGTTCCAATATCTAAGGGATTAATTGCCAAAGATTCTCAATTATCCAGGTCATAGTTGTCCCAAAGGTGCTTTTCAAAAGCCAGTTGGACTTTCTTGGGGTTTTTTTCTTAAAAATGTTTTGTTTCTTATCCAAGAAGCTTCTTATAATATACATCCTTCTATTCCGCTCTAGTCAGTCAGAATTAAAGAAGCTTCATGAATGAGAAGTGAAATGTTTTAAGGGGGAAAAAAACCAAGAAAGTCCAGTTGCCTTTTAAAAATCACCTTTGGGACATCTCGGGGACTGCTACAAAGAAGAGGAGGGGTCAACTTATTCTCCAAAGCACGGAATATGGAACAAGAAGCAACGGATGGAAATTAACCAAGAAGAGAACCAATCTAGAAATAAGGAGAAATTTCCTGAGAGTTAATCAGTGGAATGACTTGCCTCCAGAAGTTGTGGGTGCTCCAACACTGGAGGTTTTTAAGAAGAGTTTGGGTAGCCATTTATCCAGGAGAATGGACCAGAAGACCTCCAAGGTCCCTTCCAACTCTGTTAGTCTGTTATAAGCCTTTATTGCTTTGCTATTCTTCCCCAATGGGGAATCAAGAGCCACATACCTCCTGCTATGGAGTTGATGAGTGAAATATCAATGGAGGCTGAGCACAATGCTCCATCTGACTTGGATGGACTTAATGGCCTGGGAACAAGAAACTTGAAACTGACTGAATCCTAGATCATTCAAATGCTGTGCTCCATCTGACAGAACTATTCTTTCAAAGTTGAAATTTCAAATAGGATGCATGAATATACATACAAAGAGAAATGCACTTGAAAGAAAAAAAATCTTCACAGGATTTTGAGACAAAGGTTTCTTGAACAATGCAGCACTTCCCCCCAAAAGGGAAGCTGGCAATCGGGCCTCTCTATCCCTTCTCCAGGTGACTAGCCTGACCTGTCCCAGGCACATCAACACATCTTGGAGGTTTTAATTAAAGTAATGGCCGTTAAAATCAAATTAAATTAAATAACTTAATAATATAAATCTTATGGTGAGCAATGTTGCTCAAGCTAAAAATGTCCCATAGACTGTCATTTTTGGCCAAATGGCCCCTCACCAATCCTGTTGCCTCATAAACATGTCCTCTGCAGGCCCAGTGAGAGGCCTATGGAGTCCACCTCTTGTGGCAGCCATGATACAATCTCAAGGCTGAGATATCGCTGTTGCTATGTTCCTCATAGCCTCTTTCTTTTCACTCCCTTTCAGTTTTTCTTCTCAGCTGCTTGAATTTGTGGTCATCCTCCCCAGGACTCTGAGTTAACTCCCTCTGCTAAAGGCCCAGTCCCACTGGTCAACGGACGCAAAATGTATGCATAAAGGACACAGTGGACGAGCAAAATTTCGGGAGTGGCTCCATCCGTTGTCATCCGCTCCCAAAAGTGGCGAAAATTTGCATAAACAGAATGGAAAAGAACAGACGTGGGTAGTATGTAGCGGGGATGTTAATCAGATGTTCATAGGAAGCCTAGCGGATGGAAGCGGATGACACCTCCGAAGGGGTTCTGGGGGAGAATTTCAAAGCAGACGCATAGCGGAAGGGGCGGATGCATAGCAGATGAAGCGGATGCATCACGGATGCCTATAGGAAACAAAGGGGATGTTGCACGGATGTATATCGGATAGCGTTCACTGCGCACGCGGGGAGTATGAATTGCATCAGCTCTATGGATATAAAAGGATACAGCATGCACGCAGTCAGCATACAGGGTAAAGACGTGCTGCCACATACATCTTGCAGGAACACCATGGTTCATCAGTCAGGCAAGAAGAGGAAGTCTGTGCCTACTTGTTCAAGCCCTGGCAAGGTGAAGAAGGCCAGAACCAGCATCCTACCCCCTGGCACTGACTCTGAAGCTACTGCTGCTACTGCTACTGCTGCTGCTGTGGTGGACCATCCTCAAGGCCCTCAAAGCCCTGCTGCTGAAGGTCCTGCTGCTCAAGCCCCTGAAGGCCCTGCTGCTCAAGCCCCTGAAGGCCCTTCTGCTCAAGTCCCTGAAGGCCCTGTTGCTCAAGCCCCTGAAGGCCCTGCTGCTGAAGCCCCTGAAGGTCCTGCTGCTCAAGCCCCTGAAGGTCCTGCTCAAGCCCCTGCCAGAGGGAGGAAGAGGCAAGGGAAGGAGAAGGGAAAGAGGAAACAGTACAGTTTCCGAGGAGCATGAGGAGGAGGTGCTGGAATGGCTGAGGGAGAACGAGTACCTCTGGAGAAAGGGCCACAGACTGTATCGGGACACCAAGAAGAAGCAGGCAGCTTGGAGAGACAAGGCAGAGAGCCTGGGGTACACTGCAGAAGTACTCCTAGAATGGTGGAAGCACATGCACACCTGGTATGGCACGCTACACCTCAAGAAATCCTGGCAGGCCGCTGTCAAGCTCACTGACCGGGAGATGTACTTCATGGCCAAGTGCAGTTTCCTGGAGGGTGAGATCCGCCACCAAGGAGCAGCCCTTCTGAGACCCCACTCTCTCAGACAGCCCACAGACAGCCAGTTCTCTCCAAGCCAGGAGCCAGCTACCCTGTCCAGGCAGGTGTCTTCAGAGGGCACCACGGCAGAGAGACCCCTGACAGCTGCACTCCCCATGCTGGCAGACTTAGAGGATCCCGTGGAGGATGACGCCCTGCTGTCACAAATGGAGGAAGAAGCAGCAGCCACCAGAGGCCAACCCACCCCCACCCCCAGCTCCAGAGGATGCAGGCAGAGAGGCAGACTGGAGGGCCAGGACCACAGTGTGCTGTTTGAGATCAGGGACACAATCAAGACCAGCACAGAACGTCTCTCTCAGCTGGTCCACAGTGACATACCATCCTTGGACCGGAAGCCCTTCATCACCTACGTGAGCCAGACCCTAATGGACCTGCCCGAGGCCCACTACCAGGTGATGAAGCAGAAGATCACTGCACTTCTGCACAACCCTCAAGGCCCAGCTGAAGCTGCTCCTACCCAGTCCAGGTCTGCTCCTCCACCCCAGGCGATGTCACAGCCCTTCCACAGCTTTCAACAGCCCCTCACCTACCAAGGCTACGACTACCAGGACTTCCCACAGCATAGGCAGAACTTCAGGCCCAGGTTCATGGGACGCCACAGACGCCAGTCCTCACCCAGCTGCTGACCAGACAGCCCCACTACACTCCTCCTTCCTCCACCCCACAGCCAAGCCCGTCAACGGACAATCTGTCATCAGTATTGGACCTGACATCTCAAGTCCTTGATGAAGGGCCTCTCAACCTCACGGGACTGAGTCAGCTCTCAGATAGCTTCCTGAACACACCATCCCCTGTTGTCCCTCGGGGCCAAACACCCCAATGGTGCCTCAGACCAGCATTCAAGCCACAGCCACCTCCACAGTCCCTGCCCACTTAACAGCTGAGACATGACTCAGAGTGACTGATAATAGTGTCAGAGACTGAGTTGTTTACTTGTAAGTTTATCTTTGCTTAAGACACTTTACTTGGTTCATTTTGCTTATTTAATAAAGTCATACAGTTTACCTAAGAAAGTTAATAAAGGTTATCTTTGCTTAAGACACTTAGTTTACTTGGTTCATTTTTTTTACTTAATAAAGTGTTGGTGAAAACTTTGAAAAAATGGTTAAGCCTTTGCATGCTTGTGGGATAGATAAGGATAGTTGTGGGATAGATAAACCTCCAGTGCAAGCATAGTGGGACTGTTATCGTCCACCATCCCAGCTTCCACACATATGGACTTTTATTGTCAATAACAATTTATTCATTGATCAACACATTTTAAAATAAACAAAGCTCTTTATTAATGCCCTATTCATTGTAGGACCACTCAACATACATGGCACAATCTCATCAGTGTTATGCGACAGCCTCAAGGAAACATCCATTAATCATCTATCATCCTGTCTTGCCACTCCACTGCTCCAGCTGGGGAGTTGCACCAGTATCTCAGGAGGTTGCGCTGCTTCTTCCCTTCACGTGAAGCTCTGTTGGGGCCTTGTACATCCACAGTGTCTATCAGGTTACGTCCTTGCCTCCATTCACAAGACTCTATGTCCCCATTCCCTTGTTGACGTTGACAAGTCTGTTCTGCAACACTGGGTAGCAGGTGCGCATGAGATTGTGCAGGATGCAGCAATCTTCCACGATGCTTCTCACAGTCTCTGGGTCACGCTGCATAGTGGTGAGAAGTATCTGGAACCTGTTGGCCAGGATGCCAAAGGCATTCTCCACCACCCGTCTTGCCCTGGACAGCCTGTAGTTGAAGATCCTCTCTTCACGGGTGAGGTATCTTGAACTGTAGGGCTTCATGAGGTAGGTTCTGAGGGAGAAGGCATCATCACCCACGATGAAATAGGGCACATCTTGTGTGTCATTGGGTAGGGGGTCTGGACCTGGAAAAACCATGATGAGGTTGCGTTCCAGCCCATCCTTGAGGTCACTTGCGTTTTATACCTGGCCATCTGAAGCTGACCCGTTGCCTGAAGCATCGATGTACATGAACTTGTAGTCAGCATCAACCATGGCAAAGAGGATGATACTGAAGAAGCCCTTGTAGTTGTAATAATTGGACCCTGAATTGGCTGTAGCTTTGCAGGCCACGTGCTTCCCATCTATGGCTCCAACAGTGTGGGGAAAGTTCCACCTCTGATTCCACTGTTCTGCAAGTTTTCTCCAGCCTTGTTCAGTGGTGGGGCACTTGAGGATCTCCTCCACGTATTCTTCAATGATGGCCTGTACCAATTCTCTGACCACTTTGCTGATGGTGTTGTGTGGCACCCTCCATGCATACTGCATGTTTCTGTATGTGGTTCCAGAGGCCAGGTGACACAGAGTCAGTGCCACCTTCAGTCCAGGGTCCAGGTTGGGACGTAAGTTGGTGCTCGGCTTAGTCAACCTGGGTCTCAGACGCTCTACAAGTTCATCAAACATGGCTGGTGGCATCCTCATGAAGTGATGGAATGCACGAGGATCTTCATTCCTCAGCTCCACCATCAACTGGTCATACAGTCCAAACTCCATTCTTCTCACGATCCATCCTCGGACCCACACAGCTCTTAGACGTCTCCTTCTGTATAAAACTTGAAACAGTCTGAACAGGTTTTGGTTCTGGTGATGAATGAGCACAGCTATCATACGGATTGTGTCATCATCCATGGTGGAGAACAATTGATGATGTTGAAGACCAAGATCAAGGGTGAAGAGGTCTGAACACCATGGCTGCTGGACTCATACTGAGATCCAGATGATTTTCTCCCCCTTTTTATAGAAAATATCGATTGTCCACTAGGTGTCCTTCTACATACTCTAGACATACTGCAGACATCCTAAATATACAAGATACATCCCAGATACAAACGTTTTGTCCGTTTTTAATACTTTATATACGAGATGCATGCGCTTTCATCCTTTCTATTTCCGTGCTACTAACGCTGTGTAGACGTTCCGTGTACCTTTTGTTTCCTCCCTCTTTCCGTTTTCAGCTGCAGTGGATGTGAGTTGAGGGGATGGCCAGAGGATGCAGAGACGATACAGCGGACATTTAACGGATGATAATGAACATAGAACATTTGTTGCCCGTATATGTCATGGATATACATCGTATGCGACGGAAAGTTAATCCGTTCACAAAATTTTGTGTCGCTTAAAACTTCTTGCGCGGATGAAATTTCAGTGGACGGATGCTTGACGGATAGAGCATATGAAACACGTATGCAGTGAGTACACAACGGATGCATAGCATTTTCCAACAGATGGCAAGCTTTTTTTTAACGTTTTACATCCTCTTTGCATCTGTAAGTGCAGTGGGACCGGGCCTTAAGGACCACATTTCCCAGAAATCTCCTCCAATCCTGTCCTAATTCCAGGGCCAAGACCCCAACCAGCCATCCAACTAAGGAATGCTGCTCATGGAGCAGGCTACAATAAGAAATGGAATTAGGAAACTCTGATTAATCAGAATGGAATGGAAATCTGGGAGACCTGAGTTCAGATCCACCTCATATATGGAAGCTTACTAGAGACTTTAGGTCAGCTGCTTGCCTCCCCTCCCCTTCAATGTTATTGTTGTGGAGAACAAATGGAGGATGAAGTGCTACAGAAGTGCTTATTGGAAATGTGGGCTATAAAATGAACAAAAAGAAAAGTAATAGACGTTCCCTTCTATGGTATTCCCTCTCTTCCTTCATTTTACTCAATGACTTCAAATGTTTTTCAGAGCCAGCAACCATGGTTTGCTGAATAAAACCCAATAGCATATAATACCGAAGGCTAGAACTGAAGTAATCATGTTATGTTTAAATCCAGCCATGGTTTAGGTACATTAATGAGACACAAATAGCCACAACAAATCATCAAGACACAGCCGACACCGTTAACCCCAAATAATCCATTTTTTAGGAGCATCTGGCTCACTCACAAAGTGGCCTTACTGACCTCACCCAATGTGATAAGCCAGACTTGAATAAGGCTTAGTGTGGAAATGAAGTTGTAGTGTATGCAGAGGGAGCCACTGGTCTGTCTTGTCTCTCTTACAACATTCTTTTGGTTCAAAAACAAAAAACAAAAATGCTGGAGAATGCAAGAAGAAATCCCGGAGAATTAAACATGGACCCCCCATGAGAAAGGAAGGCCAGTTTTGTAACATAAACATTTCCCAGAGGAGAGAACATCTTTCATGAACATCTGTAGCCGAATCCTTTAAGCATCAGGCCTTCTACGCAGAGATTTTGCCCTATAAGGTTTTAATGCGGGGCATTGTCTTTAGTCCCTTTTTACTTGTTTTGTCCTCTTATTAGAGGAAATTGTTTTCAGTTATTTGGATTTTAAAAGCATTGTTGTAAGCTGCTTTTGATGTATTATAAAGAAAAGTGGGGCAGCAATGACCAAATATGTAAAGTACCTTTCTCAGAGTGGGATATTCTGCCTGGAGAGGACTACTTACTGGAATCAGCTAAGCTTGCATGGTATTTACTATCTTCCATGTATACTGGTCATATCATTTCTAGGCACAGTTCCAAAGCAATTGGCATAAACATTGACTCCTCTTAAGCGCACTTTAAGATACAATACTGTTTTCACTCTATACCATCTAAGCTAAATTACACTGAGGGAGGAAACTGCCTCCTGATTGATTTCCACCACTGAGCCGGAATAACTTTATGATTGTATTTTTACAACTCCTTGACTATAATAATGTTAATAATTTGCACAACTTATATAAAAAAATCTCCCCCTTTATTAGAAGATCTAGAAACAGTACTATAAGAAATACATTAAAAAATCAGTCGCAGAATAAGAGCTCCACTTTCCCACATGCAAATCATAAATGCTTTCAATCTGCAGCAAAGAGATTCGTGAGCCACTTTGGGATGTCATCTCATTCATCCTTCATCTGTGCTTGGTCAAGGACTATGTTAGTTTTTTTAAAAGCAGACCTCCAAAGGGTGTGGTTTATTGCAGCTTGTTCTGTTCGTAAGAAAGGGTCTGATCAAGTTTTTTGGCACATCTCCTTGGTTTCTCTAATGCAACTTTTCCCAATCCCCAGATGAGTCAGTCCACAATTCCATTGTTATCCATCAACCATGCTCTGGCTTCAGCTTGGAGAAAGCTTTTTTAAAAGCCTAGTGGACCCATAGTATCATTCCATCAGCCTTCATGCTGATCCATTATGCTGTTCATTAAAGTGTGTTTGCTTTCAATAACTAAAAACAAAGCACTCCCAAGTTGCAGTGTTTCTGTGTAAGATTACAAAAGCAGGAGGCAGAGTCACAGCTTGCTTTGCCGTTATTGTTGTATTCAGGGAAGCATTGAGACAGGATTATCAGAGGCATCCTTTGTCTTTTCCACACTTCCCCTTTGAAATGACCCATAATAATCTCAAATCCAGAACCTTATCAATAAAGAGGAATTGTAGCTCAGGGTTGAAATGAGGGGTCCTTAGTACTCTCTGAGGTTGGTTATTTTCTTGCAGATGTTTCATTACCCAAATTAGTAACAACACCAATGCTAGTGACTGACAATGTTACCTAGTTTGGACAATGAAAAGTCTACAAGAAAACAACCAAGCTCAGAGAGTACCAAACCTCTCTCCAAAAAGTTTCTCATGGAAGTTCCATTTAAATGCTATGGGAAGTAGCACCAGTGGGAGGTATATTTTTAGTGAAAACTAACCGACAAAGTGTAAAGACACACTCTTTCTATATGCTATGTGTATATGCTATGCATATGCTACCCTGTGTTCCCCCCAAAATAAGACCGGGTTTTATGTTAACTTTTGCTCCAAAAGACACATTAGGACTTATTTTCCCATTAGGTCTTATTTTCAGGGAATTACTGTACTAGATGTGTCCATCTGGCTGACAATCTTAACTGAGGCTAATTTTGGGAGTAGGGCTTATATTACAAGCATCCTGAAAAATCATGCTAAGGCTTATTTTCTGATTGGATTATTTTCGGGGAAACAGTGTATGTATATGCATGTATATATTTTTATATATACACAAACATACATATATGTATGTACATATATATCTATACATATAGATTTTCATGGGTACAGGTATGCAGGTCTTGATGTGTTGGGGTCTTTTCCCGTGTAAGATTGAGAGTATCTTGGCAACATTTTGACGAGGTCCCACTCGCTGTCTTCAGGCTGGTACTTTCGGCTTCGCGCTTTACACAAGCGCGAAGCCGAAAGCACTAGCCTGAAGACGGCGAGTGGGACCTTGTTGAACTGTTGCCAAGATACTCTCAATCTTACATGAGAAAAGACCCCAACACGCCAAGAACTGCATATGTGTGTGTGTGTGTGTGTGTGTGTGTTTTTAAGTTTTCGCGGGTCCTTACATGTATGGCATTCAGCTTTGTTCGGGTATTTTCCCACGTCATTATAGTTGTGCTTTTAAAGTTGTAGCAACATTTTGGCAGAATCTCATCTGCCATCATCAGGCTTCTGTATTACGTTCGTACACAATACAGAAGCATGATGATGGCAGATGAGATTCTGCCGAAATGTTGTTACAACTTTAAAAGCACAAGTATAATGACATGGGAAAATACCCAAACAAAGCTGAATGCCATACACACACACACACACACACACACACATACATGCTATGTAAACCTCTTTCCTCCACCAAATGCCTTTCCCACTGATATTTTTGTTATTTAAAAGAAACCTGTCCTTCCTGCCACACATATTATTGGCTTCAATAATGTTAGACATGAAAATACTGCTGTTGTATCCAAGGAAAGAAAGAATTTGATCATAATAAATTGTCCATCACTCATATTGCTATTTAATGAATAAAGGCAGTTTATTCTTGGTAAGTAAAAAAGAAAAAAGAAACCTACGTATTTCTTCTGATGACATTTTTGCAGCTCTATGCAAAACTTAAGCCCAGCAATTATTTTTACAGAGATTACAGAAGTCTATGGAGCTTCATCATCTGTACAAACACAATGAGCCAGGAAACAGATGGATATACACCATCCTTATATGAACTGCAGGAATCCTATCTGATGCCCTTCAAAGCTAGCAGAGGGATTAATACTAAAGTAATCATAATGAGATACAAATGAAACTAGCTTGAACTGAAGCATATCTAAAGTTCTCTTTGTATCCATGCCAATGCTATTTGCATCTGTTTTCAGTCATTACCTCTTCTTCCAGTCCCAGATATTACTTTTTATAATAACCTTTATCCATGTAGAAATTACATACAAAAAGGGCTAAATGTGGACCACACACTTAAAACAATGACTGAATAATCCCATTCTTAGGGTCTGCACAATAGCCCAAACCATCAACTAATCATATGGGACTGGTACACATAACACTCTAAGCCTCAAATATGAAGAGCCAAGATTAAAATGAAGCAGATTTAGAGCATGGTACAAATTTAATTACTAAAACTTTAATTAGATTGGTTAGGGATGCTATGTAAACTCAGCCACTAAATCCCTTCTTAGATAGTGGCTATTCATCTCTATCCAATGGGTGTCCTTTATAAGCATGGAAACTAGAAATCAGGGTTAATTTCACTAAAAGAAAAATATTGACAGTCTCTAAATGGATCCATCATTTCTTTAAAACTGGAAATCTGTACTGATTCTTCTCTTGTCCTTTAGGTTTGAAGTTAACATCTCAAAAGCTGGTTTGTCAGAAAGTTCCTCAAACTCAGAGTATATAACTTATACATAGTAAAGACTCTATAAGTTGAATTTGATTTTGGTGATGTCATAGAGGTGCCCATGTAGCTTTATTGACAATATATATATATGTGGCTTGCAGTTACATTCTTCCATGATATTTTTTCAACTATTCAACAGCCTGGATATTTCCTGGTTGTCTCCTATACAAGTGCTCATTTTGCCTTTGAATTGGGTATATGTCAACAGATGGCAAGGACATGTATACATTATGAAACGAGAAACCTCTTTTCAAAACTTCTGAAGTTGATCAGAAAAATATGTGAACTATTCTTGCAAATTTCATTTTTTTCAGGATGATAAATGTCAAGCTTTTGATAAAAAGTTTTCAAGGAAATGAATAGATTTGCATTTTTGATTCATGCATTTCCATATAATGTAGGCTTAATTTTCCTCACATTTTAATAACTTCCTCTCTTTTTTTTAATGCCAGCAAAACAATAAATGAAAAAAAAAGATTATTCCTTTTGTATTAATAACAAGGGATATATGACATATCTTATATATTCTAGAGACAAGTTCATGTACAGTACTAGATATTTTTCATTCTAGTTTCAGAGACATAACACTATTTATTAATAGCTTTTGGAATAATAGAAAATAATGTTTCACCTAACAGGAAGTAACCTAGTTTTTGCCAGCTGTTTAAATACAAATTTGCACAATGCATGGCCACTGGCCAATAGCAAATACCAAACTTATCCTTAGAATATCAGTCTCAGATATCAAAATATTAAAATTAGACAGCAGTAACAATCACAGTCATGCCATAAAACTAATAATCAGCATCAACAGTTAAATGGAGATCATTCTTCTAATTATATGTTCCTTAAAAATTTGGAAGTCGAGACATTTGTTTTAAATGACACTAATTCTGAGGACAGCATTTGTAGGGTAATAATCCCTGTCTTTGTTCATAAATTTAAAATACAGCAGGGTTAAGAATCTTTAACAAAGAATAATTTGAAAGACTGTGGCCAATTCACTCCATTTCCTATCTTGTAGAGGTTAAAGAGTTTGCATACCATCTTGGGTAAAGAGGAGTTTTAATTCCAGTGCTGAATTCTGCTCAGTCCGGTGTTTGGAGGAAAGGTGTAATGATAATGTGGGAATGGCCTTGGGAAATTGGAAGAAGAGACACAGCCTACAGGATATGATCAACAAAATTTGAGTCCAGAGAAGGAGAGATGGCAAAAGCATTTTAGAAGGGACCTTTCCTAGTTTTGGGGAGAGTAAAAGGGAGAGACGGAAGAGATACAGGTAGTTCTCCACTTACAGCAGTTCATTTACTGACCAAAGTTACAAGGGTACTGAAAAAAGTGACTTATGACTATTATTCACACTTATGACCGTTGCAGCATCCCCATGGTCACATGATCAAAATTCAGGTGCTTGGCAACTGATTCATACTTATGACAATTGCAATTGTCTTGTGGTCATGTGATCCCCTTCTGACAAGCAGAGTCAATGGGGAAGCCAGATTCACTTAACAACCAGGTTATTAAATTATCAACTGCAGTGATTCACTTAACATCAGTGGCAAGAAATGTGGTAAAATGGGGGCAAAATTCCCTTAACAAAGGTTTCACCTAGCAACAGAAATGTTGAGCTCAATTGTGGTCATAAGTTGAGGACTATCTGTACTTTCAGACTTGCAAGATGCAGATATTGTAATTTTACAATAAAGGTAGAAGTAGTATTCCTCGATGTGCTTCTTGTCTGGACTACTTCACAAGGCTGACATTTGGAGGCCCAAAGAAGAGGGAGTCAAGCTATTCTCCAAAGCTCCTGAGGGCAGGACAAGAAGCAACGGATGGAAACTAATCAAGGGAAACTAATCAAGGAGAAAAGCAACCTAGAATTAAGGTTTTTTTTTGGGGGGGGGGCAAGGGTTGAGGTGAGGTTTTGTTTTTGTTTTGGTTACAACACATTTCATATGGAAAATAGTTCTGTCATTCGGCCTGCAGTGCAGTCTGTTTTCTGGCAAATTGTAGCAATTGCACATTAAGGTAACTATTATTCTAAAGCTAAATGGCATGAGGGGGAATTTGGTAATTAGGCCAACAAAGGGAGAAAAAAGTTTCCTTTGTTCCAACATGCAGCAGTCTGTTCATTTTTTCCATTATTTGTCCATGTAATACCAAACATTTGTTTGGGTAGCATAGTTGGTTCATTAGTAATGGCTATTTTATTTCTGTTCTCCAAAAAACTGAAACTAAGACTGAAGGGGAAAATTCCTCTCAGCACTGAGGAGTGCAAATATGAGTGGGAATAGGTGGGGAGAGAAAATAGTCCCATATAGAATTTTCTCCATCTGTAGTTCTCCAAGTCATGATGTCATTTAGCAGGCAAGGCTTTGCATTTCCTGAAAAAGCATTGCCAATATAGCAAGCTCCTTTATAAAAGGATAGATTGCTTAAAGAAGGTTCATCAATAAAGATTCATTTGTCATTAAGCCTTACAACAGTTCTTTTAGTGACCAGTTACAACAGCACTGAAAAAAAAAGTGACTTATGACTGTTTTTCACACTTATGACCGTTGCCGCATGGCCTTGGTCATGTGATCAAAATTCAGATCCTCAGTAACTGGTTCATTGTTTATGATGGTTGCTGTGTCCTGGAGTCATAAGATCAGTTTTTGTGACTTTCTGGCAAGCAAAGCCAATGGGGGAGCCAGATTCACTTTACGACCATATTACCAATTCAACAATTGCAATGATTCTTGATGACTGTGGCAAGAAAGATCGCAAAATGGGGCAAAACTCACTTAACAAATGTCTCGCTTAGCAATTTAAATTATGGGTTCAGTTGTGGTCACAAGTCGATGTACTCTACTTGCATTCAGTCAATGCCAAGTCACTTCTGCACAGAGAGTGAAAACCCAAAGATATACTGTGGAATCATGCAGGGAGCCCTGTGACTGAATCCGTTCTAAATTCATCCAAGGGAGAGCAAAATTCAGACTCAGAGTATACAACACTTCAGATTCACGCTGGAAAAAGTTATTTGGAGCATGTGTATCAACACCACCTTAAAACCTGCCTCTTTTTCTGAGCTCATGCAGTAGCCTCAGAAGCTAGAAAGTGAATATGTTTAAGAAACTGACATGTTGGCAAATTTTAAAAAGACTTTGAAAAATGGGGGACTTTACAATTATCGTTATTAGGATGAATAGCAACTATCAAAATGAATGTTTGCCAAAGCTTCTATATCTATTCCAAACAACCCCAACAAAATTAGATAATAATTTTTTTCCATGACAAAATTTGTCTGGGCAAGTAAGAAAGTGTGAATAAAGCTAAAAGACTTACAGGTTAGCAAGAGCAGAGGTGGCCTTGAACTCCCGGATTGGAAATTCGAAGATAAGGTATGGATAATAATATCCATACTAGTATGGATACGAGATTAGATCAATCTAAGAAACAAAAGAATTCTTACCATAGAAGGGCATGACTTACAAAGAGAGTGGCATGCCTTCCTGTCAGATAAAGGAAACAAACCGTATCTGTACTTTTATAGACATAAAACAAGAGATATGCTGATATAAACATGGAGACAAATAAAGAATAAACATTATTTGAAAATTCCAAGCTGGTTATCCCCCATGGAAACAGTGATCCACCCGAATATAATGGATGTTAATAAAATGGCCAGGTATGGGGAAATTTCAGACAAACAAGGGAAATTAAAGAGTAGACAGGAATTGGAAGAGCAGGGGATAAAATTAGACATACAAATACAAACAAGATATAAAACAGATAGTGAGGAATTTGGAATAGACAACGAATTACAAAAACTAGATAAAATTTTGATTGGCCCAGATGAGAAATTATTATCAAAGATATATCAATATTTATTACAATTTAATAGAACAGAAGAGATTGTGAAAGGATCAATGATTGCATGGAGTAGAAATGTCAACATACTATTGACTTAGAAGAGTGGGGAAAATTTGAAATAAGAATTATAAAATAACAAAATCGGCGGCTTATAAGGAAAATCAACATTGGTATATGGCACCTTCAAGATTGGCTAAGATTTATCCAAACGTAAAACCAAACTGCTGGAAATGTGGACAATAACAAGGTACCTTCTTTCATTCTTGGTGGTCATGCCCCAAAGCAAACAAATATTGGAAAGTGATACAAATGTGGTTTCAGGAGTTAATTGGAAGTAAAATTGATTTTGTCTGGAATTATTCCTTTTAGGAATAATAAAAAAAATATAATAGAAAGATAAAATATCTTATGTTACATTTATTAACATCAGCAAGAATTTCCTATGCGCAGTATTGGAAGAAAAATTCCACACCACCTGAAGGTTTAATAATTTAAAAAATATTTGAGTGCATGGAAATGGATAAATTAACCATGGTACTAAAAGGGAAAGTAGATACAGAATACTATGGAATATGGGAAACATGGTATATCTGGATTGATAATAGAAATAAAAAAGAAAATGTAAATAATGTATATAATACATACTGTACAGATGGTATGGAAGTAGTATGTATAGAAAGTATTGGATAAGATATATAAATGTATACAAAATTTCACAGGACTGTTTATTAAGTAATGGTAATATGTATAAAGGAAAAAACACAATAAAGCATTGGGGGAAAAAGAAACTGACATGGTGGGGTCAACAGTGGGCCCTTGTGTGCTTCAAAGCCCCTTGTCAGTCCCCGTCAATATATTTTCTGGATTTCAGTTTTTGGCATTAACCATTTATTTTAATGAAGCTAGCTGTGCCCCCTACATAGCACCAGCTTCATAACTGAAGAGTTTTCCTTCTTCTTAGTAAAGGTGGCAGTAAGGTCTGTAATCAAAAGGCTGGCATTTTCAACAATGTTTCCTCTCCAGATGTTTTGCTTTTTGGTGGAACCTCCCCAAATAATTACTTAAAGCATCTTGTGCTCTTGGACTTATGTTTTGGGGTATGAGTGAACATCTTGTCACCTCACTTCCAATAGAGTGTTTCTAAACTTTGAATTGTCAGACCTTGTGGGTAAGACTTTGACCTGGGTGAATAAAACTTTTCAGCGCATATTTGTTTTTAACAAGCTTTGGGAATGGCAGCTAGACCCAAACTTTCTTTTTTTGGGGGGGGGGGGGAGGGTGTTAAGTTTTATTGATTTTTAAAAACAAACAAAAAACAAACAAAACATAAAAACATCCAACTTTCTTCCATAAATATACAAGCAGTGTGTCGGTTGGTTTGCAAATTTTTTGTGCTTCAATTTCATAGTCTCAGTTAGTTACATTACAAAATAACTCATATTATCAATCAAAAATTCAATATCCTAGGATTATTATTAATCATTTGACTATAATTTTGTTCATTTATACTTTGCGAGATAGCTATACTTTACTAAAGCCCCTGTCACACTGAACCAATGGATGCAAAGAGGATGTAAAACGGACAAAAAAGATTGCCATCCATTGGAAAACACGATGCATCCATTGTGCACTCACTGCGTACGTGTTTCATATGCTCTATCCGTCAAACATCCGTCTACTTCAATTTCATCCGATCAAAAAGTTTTGAGCCACACAAAACTTTTTGAGCGGATGAACTTTCCGTCGCATACGATCTACATCCGCGACACATACGGGCAACAAACATTCTATGTCCGTTGTCATCTATTACACGTCCGAAGTATCCTCTCGGCATCCTCTGGCCATCTGCGGAACTCACATCCGCTCCAGCGGAAAGCGGAAAGAGGGAGGAAGCGAAAGGTACGCGGAACGTCCACACAGCATTAGTAGCACGGACATAGAAAGGATGAAAGCGGATGCATCTCGTATAGAAAGCATTAAAACAGACAAAACGTTCGTATATGGGATTATCTCGGATATTTAGGATGTCTGGAGGATGCCTAGATTATGTGGAAGGACACCTAGCGGAAAACCGACATTTCCTATAAAAAGGGGGAGGAAATCACCTGGATCTCACTATCAGTCCAGCAGCCCTGGTGTGCAGACCTCTTCAGCCTTGCTCTTGCTCTTCCACATCATCCATTGATCTCCACCATGGATCATTGCACACTCCTTTTGGTAGCCACCATCATTCAACACCAGAACCAAGCCCTCTTCAGACTGTTTCACCTTTTCTACGCAAAGAGAAGAAGGAGACGTCCAAGAACTGTCTGGGTCCGACAATGGATCAGGAGAAGAGCAGAGTTTGGACTCTATGACAAGCTGATGGTGGAGCTGTGGAATGAAGACACTTGTGCATTCCAGCACTTCATGAGGATGCTACCAGCCATGTTTGACGAAGTTGTGGAGCGTCTGAGACCCAGGTTGACCAAGGCAAACACCAACTTCCGTCCCAGCCTGGACCCTGGACTGAAGGTGGCACTGACTCTGCACCACCTGGCCTCTGGAACCACATACAGAAACATGCAGTATGCCTGGAGGGTGCCACACAACACCATCAGCATTGTGGTCAGAGAAGTGGTGCAGGCCATCATCGAAGAATACATGGAGGAGCTCCTGCAGTGTCCCACCACTGAAGAAGGCTGGAGGAAAGTTGCAGAGAAGTGGTATCAGAGGTGGAACTTTCCCCACACCATTGGAACCATAGATGGGAAGCACGTGGCCTGCAAAGCTCCACCCAACTCGAGGTCCAATTATTTCAACTACAAGGGCTTCTTCAGCATCATCCTCTTTGCCATGGTTGATGCTGACTGCAAGTTCATGTACATCGATGCTTCAGGCAACGGCTTATCTTCAGATGCCCAGGTATAAGTAATGGTAGTGGGTGTGACGCCAGTGACCTCAAGGGTGGGCTGGAACACAACCTCATCATGGGTTTCCCAGATCCAGACCCCTACCCAATGACACACAAGATGTGTCCTACTTCATTGTGGGTGATGACGCCTTCTCCCTCAGAACCTACCTCATGAAGCCCTACACTTCCAGATACCTCACCCATGAAGAGAGGATCTTCAACTACAGGTAGTCCAGGGCAAGACGGGTGGTGGAGAACAGCTTTGGCATCCTGGCCAACAGGTTCCAGGTACTTCTAACCACCATGCAGCATTGCCCACAGACTGTGAGGAGCATAGTGGAAGCTTGCTGCATCCTGCACAATCTCATGCACACCTGCTACCCAGTGTTTCAGAACAGGCTTGTGGACCACCACCAAGGCAATGGGGACATGGAGCCTGGTGAATGGAGGCAAGGACTAAACCTGATAGACACTGTGGATGTGCAAGGCCCCAACAGAGCTTCACGTGGAGGGAAGAAGCAGCCCAACCTCGTGAAACACTGGTGCAACTCCCCAGCTGGAGCAGGATGGTAGATGCTTCCTTCAGCCTGTCTCATCACACTGATGAGATTGTGCCATGTACGTTGAGTGGCCTTACAATTAATAGGGCATTAATTAAGAGTTTTGTTTATGTTGAAATGTGTGGATCAATGATTAACTTGTTACTGATAATAAAGGGCCATATGTGTGGCAGCTGGGAGGGTGGACCATACAGTCCCACGATGCTTGCACTGGAGGTTTATCTATCCCACAGCTATCCTTACCCATCCCACAGCTATCCTTACCCATCCCACAGCTATCCACCCCCCAGCTATCCTTACCCATCCCACAGCTATCCATCCCAGTTATCCTTATCCATCCCACAGCTATCCATCCCACAGCTATTCTTTCCAATCCCACAGCTATCCTTACCCATCCCACAGCTATCCGTCCCACAGCTATCATTACCCATCCCACAGCTATCCATCCCACAGCTATTCTTACCAATCCCACAGTTATCATTACCCATCCCACAACTATCCATCCCACAGCTATCCTTACCCATCCCACAAGCATGCAAAAGCTTAACCCTTTTTTCAAAGTTTTCCCCAACACTTTATTAAGTAAAAAAAAATGAACCAAGTGTGTGAAACAAAGATAACCTTTATTAACAACAAACTGTATGACTTTATTAAAAAGCAAAATGCCCCAAGTAAAGTGTCTTTAAGCAAAGATAAGGTGAACAGGTAAGAACTCAGTCTCTGGCACTCTTTTCAGTCACTCTCAGGCATGCCTATGGTCTCAGATGTAAAGGGGCCAGGGACTGTGGAGATGGTTGTTGCTGGAGTGCTGGTCTTTGGCGCCATTGGGGCCTGGCCCCGAGAGTACAACAGGAGATGGTGTGTGCAGGAAGCTCTCAGAGAGCTGACTCAGTCCCGTGAGGTTGAGAGGCACTTCCTCAAGGACCTGGGATGTGATGACAGATGTTCTGAGGAAGGGCTTGGCTGTGGGGTGGAGGAAGGAGGAGTGTAGTGGGGCTGTCTGGTCTGCAGCTGGGTCAGCTGAGGCATCTGTGGTGTCCGAGGAACCTGGGTCTGGACTGGGAAGGGCTGCCTCTGCTGTGGGAAGTCCTGGTAGTGGTAGGCTTGGTCGGCGAGGGGCTGCTGAAATCCGTGGAAGTGCTGTGACATCGGCTGGGGTGGAGGAGCAGACCTGGAGTGGGTAGCAGCAGATTCAGTTGGGCCTGGAGGGTGGTGCAGAAGAGCTGTGATCCTCTCCTTCATCGCCTGGTACTGGGCCTCAGGCATGTCCATGAGGGTCTGGCTCACGTACGTGATGAAGGGCTTGCGGTTGGAGGATGGTATGTCAAAGTGGACCAGCTGGGAGAGGAGATCTGTGCTTGCCTTGATTGTGTCCCTGATCTCCAAGAGGACAGTGTGGCTCTGTCCCTCTGCTCTGCCTTTCTGTCTGCTTTCTGTGGAGGTGGAGCTGGGGATGGGTGTGGGTTGGTCTCTGGTGGCTGCCTCTTCTTGCTGCATCTGAGACCGGATCCTCCATGTCCTCTGGCACGGGGAGTGCAGCTGTCGGGGGGATCTCTGTCGTGGGGCCCTCCAAAGACACCTGCCTGGACACGGTAGCTGTCTCCTGGCTGGAAGAGGAGTGGCTCTCTGTGGGCTGTCTGAGGGAGAGGGTTGACAGAGGGGCTGCTCTTCGGTGGCGGATCTCACCCTCCAGGAAGTTGCACCTGGCCACGACATAGGTCTCCCGGTCAGTTAGCTTGACAGCGGCCTGCCCGGATCTCTTCAGGTGCAGCTTGCCATACCAGGTGTGCATATGCTTCCACCACCCCAGGAGGACATCTGAAGTGTAGCCCAGGCTCTCTGCCTTCTGTCTCCATGCTGCCTGCTTCCACTTGGTGTCACGATAGAGCCTGTGGCCCTTCCTCCACAGGTACTCGTTCTCTCTCAGCCATTCCATCACCTCCTCCTCATGGTCCTCGGAAATGGAGTACTGTTTCCTCTCCCCCTTCTCCTTGCCTTGCTTCTTCCTCCCTCTGGCAGGGGCTTCAGGACCTTCAGCAGCAAGGCTTTGAGGGCCTTGGGGCTGGTCCACCACAGCAGCAGCAGCAGCAGGAGAAGCACCAGCAGCAGCAGCAGCAGAAGCACCAGCAGCACCAGCAGCAGAAGCACCAGCAGCACCAGCAGCAGCACCAGCAGGAGAAGCACCACCAGCAGCAACACCAGGAGCACCAGCACCAGCAGCTTCAGAGTCAGCGTCAGGGGGTGGGATGCTGGTTCTGTCCTTCTTGCCAGGGCTGGCAGGAGTAGGCACAGGCTTCCTCTTCTTCTCCATGGTGTTCTGTCAAGATGTCTCTGGCAGCAGGTCTTTCCTCTGAATAGTGACCTGCTTGAGAGCTGCCTCCTTTAATAGCCGCGGAGCTTCCGCAATTCATCCTCCCCGCATGTGCAGTGAATGCTTTGCATCCGCTAGGCATCCGTTATGCATCCTATAGGCGTCTGTGATGCATCCGCATCATCCGCTACACATCCGTTCCTTCCGCTACGCATCAGCTTCGCTGTTCTCTCCCAGAAGCCCTGCAAATGTGTCATCCGCTTCCATCCGCTTCCATCTGCTAGGCTTCCTACAAACGTCCGCTTTACATCCCCGCTACATCCTCCCCACGTCTGTTCCTTTCCGTTGTTGTCCACTCTGTTTATGCAAATTTGGGGCACTTTTGAGAGCGGATAACGGATGGAAAATTTGCTCATCCACTGTGTCCTTTTTACATACGTTTTGCATCCGTTGGCCGGTGTGACATAGCCTTTAGTTTATTTTATAACAATTCATAAAGTCTTCCCAAATCTATTCTAAAAACATTTTATATATATAATAATAAAAAAGAAAAGAAATACATCTTTATATATTCATTATTTTCTAAAATTCTACATATTCTATTATTATATTTTGTTATCTAGCCATTGATAGAAGAGGTCCCAAATTTTGTAAAATTGTTTATCCTCTTGTTCTCTAATTTCAAATGTCAATCTACTGATTTCAGCACATTCCAGTATTTTCTTGATAGTTTCCTCCTGCAATGGTATTTTCTCATTTTTCCAATTTTTAGCAAATACAATCCTAGCTGTTTATACATTACAATCAAATATTTTGAATATTTGCTGTATCAGGTAGAATTCCCAATAAAAATATCTCTCGTTTTAAATCTGTATGTTTTTTTGTCATTTTTTCCAGCCACATGTGGATTTTAGTCCAGTATTTTTAGCATCCGAACAAGTCCACCACATGTGGTAATATGAGCCAGGTATCTAATGACATTTCCAACATCTTTTGGATTTATTCTTGAACATTCTTGCTATTCTTGTGGGGGAAAATGCCACCTGTAGAACATCTTATACAAATTTTCTTTAAATGCTTTAATGCTTTAAAGCATTAAATGTTGAAACATTGCTTTAAACATTGCTTTAAATATTGCTTTAAACAATGTTTAAAACATTGCTTTAAACATTGTCATTTTATAATTTTGAGACCACAATTTTTGCCATTTCTCTAGATCAATCCCATCCCTGAAATTCTTCCCCCAATCAGTCTCTTTAACTTGTTCTTCTAGTTTAATTTCTGATAAATATCCATAGTTTTTTAATCACCTTTTCATCAGTACCTGTCAAAATCTTATCTAAATCAGTCAATTTATTATAGAAACCTTGTTTTAAAATCTTTTTTATACCTTGAATGTATTTGCGCATAAGAAAACCAATTCATCTTTAAACCTTGTTCCTCTATTTTTGCATAGATTTAAGTTCACCCTTTTAATTCAAAATTTCCCCATATCTAACTGTTTGTTCCTTCTTATATGCTATAGGATAAGAAAATGCTTCAATAGTCGATAACCAGACTGGAATTTTCAAATAACATTGTCTTTTAATCTTCTCCCAATTTAACCACAGAGACTCCTGTATATAATGTCTTCTAAAATAATCCTATGTTTTAGTTCCTTTATACCACAGAAAAGCATGACACCCCAACACCAGATCATGTCCTTCTAATGCCAACAATCTAGTATTTCTTAATGTTATCCATTCCTTAGCCTATGTCAAGTTTGTAGCTTGGTAGCACAACTCCCAATCAGGCAGACCAAATCCTCCTCTTATTCTAGCATTTTGTAAAAGTTTTAACTTTATTCTCCCTTTCTTACCTTGCCATATATATTTCAACACAATTTTGTTTAAATCTTCAAAGTAGTCCTTTCCAAGTCTAATTGGTATTGTTCGAAACAAATATAAAATTCTGGGTAAAATATTCATTTTGATTGTTGAAATTCTCCCTATTAGTGACAATTGTAGGTTCTCCCATTTCGTCAAATCTAGTGCTATCTGTTGTTTAAGTTTAATGTAGTTGTTCTCTTTTAGTGTACTACATTTTGCTGTTAAATGTATCCCCAAATACTTAACCTTATTCGTGACTTGAATTTTCAATACATCTGCCAATTCTTCATTTTGTCTTAGTAGCATATTCTTTGTCAAAATCTTTTTCTTATCTTTGTTTATTTTCAAGCCGGCCACCTTGCCATATGCCTCAATCTTTTCCAATAGTTTTGGTGCTGTTTCCAGAGGGTCTTCTAAAATAAAGGCCAAGTCATCTGCAAAAGCTTGCAATTTAAATTCTTCCTTTTTAATTTTCATTCCTTTTATACTCTTTTTGTCTCTAATGTTTCTATTTAACACTTCCAAAGTTAGTATAAATAGCAAAGGTGATAGTGGGCAACCTTGTCTTGTACCTTTTCTTATATTGATAGAGTCTGTTAATTCTCCCTCTATCATTACCTTTGCCATTTACTTATTATATATGGCTTGTATTGCTTTAATAAATTTTCTGGTGAAGCCCACCTGTTCCAGTAATAACATGAATCTCCAGTTCACATTATCAAATGCCTTTTGTGCATCTAAAAATATCAAAGCCATTTGTTTTTCAGGGTGGCAGCTAGACCCAAACTTTCAATGGTAGCTTAATTCCAGCTGCATCACTATCTGCCAAGTTGGGAAAGATGGCAGAGGAGGATCTTTCAACTAATTTGTTAAAAGAGATCCTGGCTCAGGTACAAGTCTTTGAAGATGATCCAGCAAAATTTGGCAGAACCTCAATGTGATTTAAAACAGGTACAAAGAAGAATAGCTTGCTATAAGGATCAGTTGACTGCCCACAAAACTTTTATGCAAACCAGTTATAGCATTTTAGACAAAGGTGTTATAGTTAAAATCACAGTTGCATAGGAAAAAGCTATCTTTGATTGGCATTGACAACTCTCCAAATTAAACACACTTTGCTGAATTTATGGAAATTTTCAGACATCTTTATTGAGAATGGATTATCCGGTCAAGATTGATCAGAGGATTAAAATTCCTTAACTAGAAAGAAGACTGGATTAGTTCCAATGTAATTATTGCGCAATATATATATGAGCATAGTTAACACTAAAATCAACAGCAGAGTTAAATTTATATATATATATATATATATATATATATATATATATATATATATAT
>BLBF01000033.1:23484148-23503347 GCA_015471245.1 Laticauda colubrina
ATATATATATATATATATATATATATATATATATATATATATATATAGTATATTTGTTAATCACATTGCCTGAACCAGTAGCATTTTCAGCTTCTCAGTTACCTGAGATACTAAAACAGTTTGTTAATTCCTTTAAAACTAAAACAAAGGCTATTAGTTTTTATAGATTTGTTAATTTTATTTCAAAATATTAAATACAAACTCCAAAAAAGAAAAAAGAAGAAAACACAAAAACAAAACAGACAAGACAATAAGTGGATAAAAACAAAAACAAAAAAACAAACATATACATAAATTGCATCACTGGGGCCTAGTTGAATACTGATAAATATATTTCAAGAATAGTAATATTCTCCCCTCATAAAGCAGGCAGTTTATGAACTTCTACAACATTGTTTACCATATGCAGATGTTAAAAAATCAATGTTACAATGCAGGGGTGTCAAACTGGTGGCCCAGGGGCTGAATACGTCATATGCAGGCCATGCCCACCTCTGCAGGCCATCCCACCTCTGGGGAAAACATTGCAATATGTCACGTGATGTGATGGCAACATGATGCCACGAGTTTGACACCTGTGGCATAAATAATTTAAAGTTGCTATATAGCGTAGGCAATAGGAGTAAGTCTTTTATCTTCTAGAGGAATGGAATGGAATAGAAAAGAAAAGAATAGAAAAGAGATAGAATCAGAGTAGAGTAAAACCAATCATCAATGGATCTCAAATTACAATTTATAAAACAAAAAATATTTAGGTTATTGGACTGCAATGCGTTTATATAGAAAAGAACTGTCAAAACAGTATTTTGTTGGAGATATAATAAAGATAACGCTTCTTTAAAACATATATTTCTATATTGTCCTATATTTACCATGTTTCAGGAGAAAATAGTACATTATATAAATATGATTGTGTGACAAAAGCTAAAATTTTCAGAGGATAATATTCTTTTGAACTAGTCTATATACCTAGTTGGAATTTGACAACCAGACAAATTGGAATCTATGGGGTCTTTCTATGGGTAAAAGACTGATATTGCAACATCGGAAAGATAAATGAATGTTCCCATTAATTCTATGGATTGAAGACCTGATTTCACTTGTCACCTATGAGTGGATTGCCTATAGCTGTAGATTTTATATGAACAAATATAATAAAATATGAGATTCATTTATACAAATTAGCAAGTTAACGAAAGAAACATGCTGCTTATATAAGCATATCGGAACTATATATGTATTTAAATAATCACTGCATTAGATAACTACATACAGAATTTAAATTATTTACTACTAAATGATATCTTTTTTTCTTTTTCTTTATCCTTTTCTCTTTTTCTTTGGTTGTGTGTTTTTTCCCCTTTTCTTTGCCAATGCAACTTTGCACTTTGGATTTTTTTTCCTTTTTGTCACTATTTTAAAAGCAATGAAAGAATAACTAAAAAGCAACTAGTGCCCTCAGTCATCATGATGCCAGGCAAGCCTCTTAACTGATCCTCGAGAGAGCAGCAAAAATACTTCTGGGTTTGTAATGAGGCATGACTATATGCTTGCAGATATTACTTAGCCACGTTTTACATACAGCAGGTTACATAATTAACTTAAGTGTCTGCATTTGCATGACAATGTAAGGATAATCAAACTATGTAGCCTGAATCTACAAATGGCTGGCTGGTTTGTGATTCTTTGTGCAGTGTGGATATAGCATAGCTTGCTTCTGTGGAGAGAGTCTTCATGAATACTGAAGCATCAGTTTTGAAACTGGGAGTAATTGCTCGCTTACAGTTTTCAATGGTATTCAGTAAATATATCAGACTTCTTTTAGAAAACATGGAAACTAATTGTACCAGATTTTGAATTATACAGATTTGTCCTTGGTTTCAAATTCAGGCTAGCATTAAGCAGAAATAGCACTACACTGCCTTTGAAGGACTGGAATAGTAGAAAAATTAAACCCTGTAGGATTGAGGCAAACATCACGATGCAGTGCTCCCATTAGTCACCCCTGTGTTGCTCAGTGTTGCCCAATGTTTTTTTTTTTTTAGATTAAGCTAAATCTTGCAGTCCTCTTTCCAGACTACTTTCTTCTTCCCCTCCAAAATTATCCAGTAGGAAAGACTAGAGCAGAGAAAGATCAATAGAGGCTACCAGAGAAAGTTCAAAGGGCATACTAGAAATGGCTCTCTAGCTCTCTGCATTATAGGCATTGCACAGGCATCACAGTGACATCATAACAAAGTCCTTTTGTTCTCCTCAATGTTCTGGACTAGAAACTGGGTGATTGTAAGTTCTACTCCTCAGCTCTCTGGGTGAGCTCAGGTTCATCATTCTCTCAGCCCATGAGAGAAAAACTTTGAAAAAAACCTAGGATTTTAATTTTTATTCCACCTTTATTATTGTTTTTATAAATAAACTCAGGATGACAAATGTACCCAATACTCCTTATTCCTCCTGTTTTTCCCATAATTACAACCCTATGAGGTAGACTGGGCTGAGAAAGAATGACTTGCCCAAGGTCACCCAACTGGCTTTCATGCCTAAAGCAGGACTAGAACTCAAAAGACTCCTGGTTTCTAGCCTGGTACCTGAACCACAAGATCAAATAGTCTCTATGTAGGTATAAAATTGTGCAAACATTATACGCTTTGAGGTTTCCTCTCAGTTTTAATCCTATGCACATTTTCAAGAAGATTTGTACTGAATAACAGGCATAGTTTTCAGCTAAATATATGCAAATTTTCATGGCTAATGGCTTGAATTTTTTACTGAAGAAACAAAAACCTGAATAATGGCTGCTGCATATTCAGTTAAGCCATTGGTTATAAATGGCATGAAACCCTTATGCTGCCCTTTTGCACAGATTGGAATTTCATACTCAGTGGTGGTGAGGAAAATTGTGATGAAAAAGACTGTGATCCAAGGGAATGTTAAGCACTTGCAGTTCCTGTTGGCTTAAATGTGAAATCAATGGCTAGATTTGTTCAACACATTAAATTACAAAGTTGCCAACAATCTTTTAGTCTGGCCCATATGATTACTTTATGGTTCATTATGCTATTGTACTCAGGGAAATGGGTTGTACAAATCATGGTTTAATTTATTATGGAAAAGTATATCATGAAGGTTACAGCCACTCTGATCTAAAAGGAAGACCCTTTTCCAATAGTTTTTCATGCACATTACAGATTGTCCTTGACTTGAGACTGCAATTAAGTCTAAAATTTATGCTGTTAAGTGAGAAATTGGCTAAGTAAATTTTGCGCTATTTTACAATCTTTTTTGCCACAAAGTGAATCATTGCAGTTGTTAAGTTAGGGACAAGGTTGTTAAGTGAATCCGGCATCCCCACTAACTTCACTTTTCAGAAAGTCACAAAAGGGGATCACAGGACCCCAGAACACTGTAACCATCATAAATATGAATCTGTTGCCAACAGTCTGAATTTTGATCACATGACCATGAGGATGCAGCAATGGCAGAAAGTATGATAAATGATCATAAATCACTTTTTTCAGTGCCATTGAAACTTTGATCAGTCACTAAACAAACTGTTGTAAGTCAAAGATTACCTGTATTGAGGCCAGGTAGATCTAATTAATTCATCAGACCCTAGGTCCATGATGGCAAAACTATGGCATGTATACCACAAGTGGCACGTAGGGCCATTTGTGCCAGCATGTGAGCTGCAGGCAAACTTACCTCATTGCACATGCGTGTGTCTCACAGCTGATTTTTTTCAGTTGGTTTCAGGCCTTTTTTGACCTCCCAGAGGCTCGGAAAAAGCCTCTGCAAGGCTTTTCAGGCCAAATTACTATCTTGTAATACCGGAAGTGACAAAACGGGCCTATAATTCATCCTGAAAAGCCTTGCAGAGGCTTTTTCCAAGCCTCTGAGGCCAAAAAAGGCCTCAAATCAGCTGAAAAATCAGCTGTGAGGTGCAGTGCAGGTAAGGGGATGGTGGTGGGGGTTTGGGCGCGCATTCGCAGGGGGCATGGGGAGGGGGGCATGCATTGCATTCTGGGTGCTGGCACGTGAGTGTGTGTGCTAGCGCACGTGCAGTTTTTGGCACAGGAGCCCCAAAAGGTTAGCCATCACTGCCCTAGGTAATTCCTAACTGTCATATTCTTGAAATTTCCTTGAATGGGAGATGGAAAAAATTTAGTATTGCCTTATTTGGGGATGGTTTTTGACTCCTCAATCTATTCACCAGCTCTGAAATCCATTCATTGCTTAACTTAGGAGATTAGGCAAAATTTATAGAGGGCATAAGGGATGAAAGAAGAGCTGCTACCTAGGTCACAATCAGATACCTAGGTCACAATCAGACAAAAGACTCCATTCCAAGAATATAGTTTGAGGAACTGTTTCAGACAAGTCCCTTCCCAATTCACCTGAAAATAAAACAATGAGGAAAGGAAGCACATTCAGATTTGTAAAGTTCTGTTCCTATAGCAGTTCCAACAAAAGTAGTTTTAGACCTAATGCATATGGTATTAGTTGCTTAGTCTGGTTTATTACAGTATATGCAGTAGGACTGATATGATCTGCCATCTGCTGCTTAAACTTATTACCCAAGGTTCCATACAATAATTACATTAATAAGTGTTATTAATATTAATATCACTAATAGCATTTAAATTGAACACTCAACCTTTCCTCAGCTTACCTGAGTCCACATATATTGCATCTATAAGTTGCACAATTCTGAGCTCATAACTAGGAATCCTAAGAAATAAAGACCTAAACTGTCTGTAGATCAGCTGGCTGTAATATAGATCTGAGAGTAATGTTATTGCATTCAATGAAACAGAAAGTTTATGCAAAAGTACTACACAAACACATGCACACATACACACACCAAGAAAACAAATATCAAATCAACCCAAAGTTGTCACTCAAGTCACAAATGATGAAGCTCAAATTATTCTGCTTTGGATTTGGATTTGGATAAATTATGTCGAAGACCGACTGGTAGCTCTTTAGATAAGGTCCTAATACTGGTAGGAATAGAAAGGAAAGAGGAGGATAAGGGTCACAAGATGGATGGACTTGGTTGCAGTTGGAATGGATACACTGTTGGATAAATCATCATAAACAAAATCTATGGGATGACTACGTGATGTTTCATAATCATATCGATCCTAAGGTTGCATTATAAATTGGGTACAATGATGAGTATACAGTTTATAAGATGAAGAATTAGAATACATTGTATCAGTAAATTATGTACTACTTTTTCCATAGGTTTTAACATATGTAACAGAATATTATGAAAAACATAAGTAACGTTGTTACATAAAATATTCCAGATTAAGTATCCCAGTATATTGTTTCATATTACTTGCTACTTTATTGTGATATATCACCAAATATTTCACCAACAGTGAGTGGCCTGCCCACTTAATATATGGACAGGTTAAAATGTGGTACAGGTCACTAATTGGGTCATTTGAATAAAATAAAATAATATTTTCCAGCAAAAAAGTGTTTACCATTTCAGTACAGTGCTGTTTAGGGGACGAAGATTGATTTGTATATCAAATATTTTGCTAATGTGCTCCAACATGACAATTGCAATGGTGGATATATGTTATGAGCTATGTGAACTATATGATTATTCTCAATGTAGAAATATGCTGCTTAACTTACCGAACACATTATTTAAAAACATAACCATGCTTGATTCAATGTACATAATTCTTTGCACTGAACCGTTAATGACATTTGCCAGGTTCTCACAACAGTGGGCTAAAATACAGTTGCCTCATTTGATTGTATTCTATGAACGTGATTTTGCATCCATTTTGAGTTTGCTTTGAATAGTCCATCTACTAGTGCAGTCCTTCTTCACTAGTAGTAGTGTAACAATAGAAGGCCTCACTGCATTAGTAAAGCCACACTTGGAATACTGCATCCACTTCTGGTCAACACAATGCAAAAAAGATACTGTGACCTTAGAAAGTATGCAGAGAAGAACAACAAAGGTGATAAAGGGCCTGAAGGCTAAAGCACAGGATGAACAATTAAGGGAACTAGGTATGTCTGCCTGATAGAGAGAAGGATTTAGGGGTAACATAATAGCTCTCTTCCAGTCCTTGAGGGGCTGGTTAGTGATGAGGTGGTTGATTGTTCTCTATACCGCCTGAGGGCAGGACAAGGAGCAATGAGTGAAGCTTGTCAGAGGGAAAGCTAACCTGGAACTAAGGAGGAATTTTCTAACAGTGAGAACAATTAATCAGTGGAACAGCTTGCCTCCTAGGATTGTGGGTGCTCTATCGCTGGAAGTTTCCAGGAAAAGATTGGACAACCATTTGCCTGAGATGACTCCTACCTTGGGCAGGGGGTTGGACTAGAAGGCCTCCAACATCCCTCCTAGCCCTATGAATCTTTGAGAGTGAAAATGGATGCCTCTCCTTACCTAAAAATTTTCAGCAGATTTAAAGGCAAGGATAAAGGTAAAGGTTCCCCTCTCACATACGTGCTAATCATTTCTGGCTCTAGAGAGCGGTGCTCATCTCCGTTATAAAGCCGAAGAACCAGCACTGTCCGAAGACATCTCCTTGGTCATGTGGCCAGCATGACTAAACACTGAAGGTGCACAGAACACTGTTACCTTCTCACCAAAATGGTCCCTATTTTTCTTCTTGCATTTTACATGCTTTCAAATGCTAGGTTGGCAAAAGCTAGAACAAGTAACGGGAGCTCACTCCGTTACGTGGTGCTAGGGATTCGAACTGATGAACTGCCAACCTTTCTGATCGACAAGCTCAGTGTCTTAGCCACCGAGCCACTGAGCCACTGTGTCCCTATAAAGGCAAGAATAGCTATTGTTAATGCGAAATCCAGGGAAATCTTTATTGGATTGACTGGGGGGAAGGGAAGCCAATTGTTGAGGAAAAGTCCACTGAAGCAAAAAGCAAGTCTTAGCAGGGATTTGCCTCATTTGTGCAAAAGACATAGAATTAATGCTTTTTGTGCAACGCGGTATTACTTTGACTCCTATTCTTTGAATGTAATCAATTTAAGTACTGTTTAGATAATTGAAATCTTTTGTACACTTCTACAAAAGGATAAGGTGAAATGTCTGCTGTAAAATCAAAAATTGTTTGTTCTGATATAAAATTGCCAGAGCAAAGTCATTTGAAACAATTTAGTCAACCAACATTGGCAATATATTATCACAAAATATGGACAACCAGGTTTTTTTTAAAAAAAAAGCAGGTTCCCTTTTTAAAGCTGCCACTGTTTATTGGAAATATCTAATAAATAACCATAACCAAGGTTGTGGCCATGTTCACAGATACGTTAAGAGTCTAGTTATAGCCACTTCCATTAATTCATTCAATTGGAATGGGACAACTGGAACATTCAAAAAGTCTGTAAAAATAAAACATGGATTGGCCTTAACAGAGCAAAGAAGCAATCCAACATGCCCTGAAAGAATAATTTGAGCAGTCTAGAATCCTTTCAGACTCACACCAAAGTGGAAAACTCAAGATTGAATAGAACAACGGAGTTGGAAGGGACCCTAGAGGTCTTTGAGTCCAACCCCCTGCTTAGGCAGGAAACCCTACACCACTTCAGACAAATGGCTATCCAACATCTTTTTAAAAACTTCCAGCGTTGGAGCATTCACAACTTCTGGAGGCAAGTTGTTCCACTGATTAATTGTTCTGATTGTCAGGAAATTTCTCCTAAGTTCTACGTTGCTTCTCTCCTTGATTAGTTTCCATCCATTGCTTCTTGTCCTGCCCTCAGGTGCTTTAGAGCTAGCTGATGGCAGAAACACAGATCTCGAAGTGATTCTTTGAGCAACTCAATCTGCCTGCTTGCTTTGCCTGATTTTGGGTAAAAGTTGCTCTATTTTTTATAAAAAAATTCAATATTTACATACATGGTGTATTGTGAGTTAATTTGGTGAGTTTGATTACAAGCAAATTTAATGTGACAGACTCAGCTAGCCGATGGCAGATAGATCTCTGAATCTGTGATTCTGTGAGCAACTCAACCTGCCTGCCTGCTTTGCCTGATTTTGGGTAAAAGTTGCTCTTTTTTTATAAAAAAAATTCAATATTTATATAAATATTTATAATATTTACATACAAGCCATGCCCAGCCAGTCACATGACTACCAAGCCACACCCACAGAACTGGTTAAGAAATTTGAATCCCATCCCTGCCTCTGTGTGTTTGTGTGTGTGTTTGTGTGTGAGAGAGAAGGCGAGGGAGAGGTTAGATCTCTTTCTCTCTCTCTCTCTCCCTCTCCCACACACCGTCAGCAAGCCATTCCTAGAAGGTGGCTATCTAGGTCCTGTTTGAATGCATACAGGGAAAGGGAGCCCAACATGTCTCTAAATGATTTAGGAAGTTCTTTCTAACATTCAATTGCATTCAGTGTTTCTATAGCTTAAATCCATTCCTCCGAGTCCAAATCCTGGAAAGATAGTGAACAGCTCTTCACTTTTGTTATATGACATTCTTTGAGTTATCTAAAGATGGCTATTATATCCCTGCTCAGTCTTCTTTTTTCAAATTGAAATTATTCCTTATATCTGCCATCTCTCTTCATAGGACTTAATTTTTAGTATCTGAATATCCTCATTGTCTTTCTGTGATTCAGCTTTTCTAAACCAATCTTAAATTGCAGTGCCCATAATTGAATGTGATGGCCAAGGTAAGATTTGACCAATGTAGAACAAACTGAAATAATAACTTTGCAAGATTTGGGAGCCGTACCACCAAATTTTGTGAGCCATCCAGCACCCATGGATTAGTATTGCTCATTAGAATTTCATGCTTTGAAAGACATGTTGCCAATATTATCTTTTAAGCTGGCTAGTAGTTAATCAAAGAATTAGATGCACTTGATGGGCAGGAGTACTTATTGATTGATCTCTTGTAATGTGCTAGAATCCTCCCAGATATTGATATAATTTGTTGGATCCTCTTTTTCTTTGAAGATAAGAAAAAGTTCTGTTCCTCGCCAGTCTCCAATTTCTTCTTTATAATAGAATAGACATTGAGATTGAGAATAATAGAATAAATAATTGGAAGGGACCTTGGAGGTCTTCTAGTCCAAACCCCTGCTCAAGCAAGAAATTCTATATCATTTCAGGCAAATCTCTTCTTTAAAATTTCCAGTGTTGTTGGAGCATTCACAACGTCTAGAGACAGGTTGTTCCACTGGTTAATCATTCTGTCAGGAAATTTCTTTTTAGTTCTAGGTTGCTTTTCTCCTTGATTAGTTTCCATCCATTGCTTCTTGTCATGCCCTGTCTTTCAAATCACTTTGCAGGTGATCCATAAATGTTTGATCAGGCCATCACTCCGTACTCTGTCACTTTGTTGTTAGAGAACACCCAACTAAAACAGGAACTGGGTAACTCTGCTTTTCTTTTTGTATTTACAGCAGAATTTTAGGGGCCTGTCACATAGGCCGACGGATGCAAAAAGTATGTAAAAAGGACACAGCGGATGAGAAAATTTTCCATCTGTTCTTATCCGCTCTCAAAAGTGCCCCAAATTTGCATAAACAGAGCGGACAACAACGGAAAGGAACGGACGGGGAGAGGACGTAACCACGGAAGCCTAGCGAATGGAAGCGGATGGAAGCGGATGGCACATCCGCAGGGCTTCCGGGGGAGCACAACAAAGCGGACACGCAGCAGAAGGAGTGGATGCAGAGCGGATGCCTAGCGGATGACGCGGATGCATCACGGACGCCTAGCGGATGCCTAGCGGATGCAAAGCATTCACTGCGCATGCGGGGAGGATGCATTGCGTCAGCCCCGCGGATATAAAAGGATGCAGCTCGCAAGCAGGTCACCAATCAGAGGAAAGACCTGCTGCCAGACACAGCTCCAGCCAACAACCATGGGGAAGAAGAGGAAGCTTTTGCCTACTCCTGCCAGCCCTGGCAAGAAGGACAGGGCCACCATCCCACCCCCTGGTGCTGATTCTGCTTCTGCTGGGGCTACTGCTGACTCTGCTGGTGCTGGGGCTTCTGCTGGTGCTGCTCCTGATGCTGGTGCTGCTGCTGGTGCTCCTGGTCCTGCTGGTGCTTACTCTGCTGCTGCTGATCCTGGTCCTGCTGGTGCTACTGGTCCTTCTGGTGCTCCTGGTACTGCTGGTCCTGCTTTTGCTGCTGTTGTTGTTGTTGCTGCTGCTACTGGTGGTGGTGTGCTGGAGCAGCCCCAAGAACCTCGAAACCCCTCTGATGAGGGCCCAGAAGGCCCTGCCAGAGGGAGGAAGAGGAATATGCGAGATAGGGAGAGGAGGCAATACTCAATCGAAGAGGAACATGAGAATGAGGTGCTCGAATGGCTGAGGGAGAATGAGTACCTCTGGCGGAAGGGACACAGGCTCTATCGAGACACCAAGAGGAAGCAGGCAGCTTGGAGAGAGAAGGCGGAGAGCCTGGGCTACACTTCGGAGTCCTTGGCTGGTGGAAGCACATGCACACCTGGTACGGGAAGCTGCACCTCAAGAAGTCTGGCCAGGCCACGGTCAAGCTGACGGACTGGGAGATCTACGTGATGGCCAAGTGCAGCTTCCTGGAGGGTGAGATCCGCCACCGAGGAGCAGCCCCTCTGTCTACCCTCTCTCTCAGGCAGCCCAGAGAGCCAGTCCTCTTCTGGCCAAGAGTCAGCTCCTGTGTCCAGGCAGGTATCTGTGGAGTGTCCCACGACGGAGACCCCCCCGACAGCTGCACTTCCCATGGCGGAGCGCGTGGAGGACCCCCTGACACAGTGGGAGCAAGGAGAGGGCACTTCCACCAGAGACCCCCACCCACCCCCACCCCCAGCTCCACCTCCACAGAAAGCAGGCAGAGAGGCAGACGGGAGGGGCAGAGCCACACTGTCCTGCTGAAGATCAGGGACATCATCAAAAACAGTGTAGATCTCCTCTCTCAGCTGGTACACACCGACATACCATCCTCAAACCGCAAGCCCTACCTCACCTACGTCAACCAGACCCTCATGGACATGTCTGAATCACAGTACCAGGTGATAAAGGAGAGGATCACTGGTCTTCTGCACAACCCTCCAGGCCCACCTGAACCTGCTGCTACCCACTCCAGGTCTGCTCCTCCACCCCAGGTGATGTCACAGCCCTCTCAAGGCTTTCCACAGGCCCTCACCTACCAAGGCTACAGCTACCAGGAGTTCCAGCAGCACAGGCAGCCCTTCCCAGTCCAGCCACAGGTACATCGAATGCCACCGATGCAACCGATGTCACCCACGCCACAGATGCCACCCATGCCTCACCTCGCTCACCTGCAGACCAGACAGCCCCACTACACTCCTCCTTCCTCCACCCCACAGCCAAGCCCGGCCTCAGAACATCTGTCATCGGTCTTGGGACTGACACCCCATGTCATGGAGGAAGGGGCTCTCAACATCACAGGACTGAGCCAGCTCTTTGAGAGCTTCCTCCACACACCATCCCCTGTTGTCCTCTCGGGGCCAGGCACCCCAATGGCGCCTCAGACCAGCACTCCAGCAGCAGCCACCTCCACAGCACCTGGATCCTTCACCCCTGAGACCATGGGCACGCCTCAGAGTGACTGAGAAGAGTGCCAGAGACTGGGTTGCTACCTGTTGACTTTATCTTTGCTTGGGACACTTTACTTGGGTCATTTTGCTTTTACAGTTTGTTATTAATAAAGTTTATCTTTGCTTCACACACTTGCTTCAGTTCTTTTAGTCAATAAAGTCTTGGTGGAAACTTTCAGAAATGGTTTAAGCCTTTGCATGCTTGTGTGATGGGTAAGGATAGCAGTGGGATGGGCAGGGATACCTGTGGGATGGGTAATAGCTGTGGGATGGGTAAGGATAGCAGTGGGATGGGTTAGGATAGCAGTGGGATGGGCAGGAATACCTGTGGGATGGGTAATAGCTGTGGGATAGATAAACCTCCAGTGCAAGCATAGTGGGACTATATGGTCCACCCTCCCAGGTGCCACACCTATGGCCCTTTATTATCAATAACAATTTAATCATTCATCAACAAATTTCAACATAAACACAACTCTTTATTAAATGCCCTGTTCATTTTAGAGCCACTCAACATACATGGCACAATCTCATCAGTGTGATGAGACAGGCTGAAGGAAACATCCATTAATCATCTATCATCCTGTCTTGCCACTCCCCTGCTCCAGCTGGGGAGTTGCACCAGTGTTTCAGGAGGTTGCGCTGCTTCTTCCCTCCACGTGAAGCTCTGTTGGGGCCTTGCACATCCACAGTATCTATCAGGTTTTGCCCTTGTCTCCATTCCACAGGTTCCATGTCCCCATTCCCTTGTTGGAGGTCCACGAGCCTGTTCTGCAACATTGGGTAGCGGGTGCGCATGAGATTGTGCAGGATGCAGCAAGCTTCCACGATGTTCCTCATGGTCTCTGGGCGATGCTGCATGGTGGTGAGAAGTACCTGGAACCTGTTGGCCAGGATGCCAAAGCCGTTCTCCACCACCCGTCTTGCCCTGGACAGCCTGTAGTTGAAGATCCTCTCTTCACGGGTGAGGAGTCTGGAAGTGTAGGGCTTCATGAGGCAGGTTCTGAGGGAGAAGGCGTCATCCCCCACAGTGACGTAGGGCACATCTTGTGTCTCGTTGGGCAGGGGGTCTGGATCTGGGAAGCCCATTATGAGGTTGCGTTCCAGCCCCTCCTTGAGGTCACTGGCGTTGTATACCTGGGCATCTGAAGCTGACCCGTTGCCTGAAGCATCGATGTACATGAACTTGTCAGCATCAACCATGGCGAAGAGGATGATGCTGAAGAAGCCCTTGTAGTTGTGATAAGTGGACCCTGAGTTGGCTGGAGCTCTGCAGGCCACATGCTTGCCATCTATGGCTCCAACGGTGTGGGGGAAGTTCCACCTCTGATACCACTGCTCTGCAACTTTCTTCCAGCCTTCTTCAGTGGTGGGGCACTGGAGGAGCTCCTCCAGGTATTCTTCGATGATGGCCTGCACCACTTCTCTGACCACAATGCTGATGATGTTGTGTGGCACCCTCCAGCCGTACTGCATGCTCCTGTATGTGGTCCCTGAGGCCAGGTGGCGCAGAGTCAGTGCCACCTTGAGCCCAGGGTCCAGGCTGGGCCGGAAGTTGGTGCTCTCCTTGATCAACCTGGGTCTCAGCCGCTCCACAACTTCGTCAAACATGGCTGGCGGCATCCTCATGAAGTTCTGGAATGCACGAGTGTCTTCGTTCCTCAGCTCCACCATCAGCTTGTTGTACAGTCCGTACTCTGCTCTTCTGGCGATCCATCTTCAGACCCAGACACTTCTTGACCGCCTCCTTTTCTTCGCGTAGAGCAGGTGAAAGAGCCTGTAGATGGCTTCGCACTGTTGTAGAACAATGGTGGCTACCAAAAGGAGTGTGTGATGATCCATGGTGAAGATGACTGGATGCTGTGGAAGAGCAAGAGCCAGATGAAGGCTGAAGAGGTCTGAACTGCAGGGCTGTTGGACTGAAAGTGAGATCCAGGTGAGTTCCTCCCCCTTTTTATAGGAAATATCGTTTTTCCGCTAGGTGTCCTTTTGCATCCTCTAGACATCCTCAGACATCCTAAATATCCGAGATACGTCCCCTATACGAACGTTTTTTCCTTTTTAATGCTTTGTATGCGAGCTGCATCCGCTTTCATCCTTTCTCCGTCCGTGCTACTAACACTTTGTGTCCGTTCCGCGTCTGTTTTGCTTCCTCCGTGTCCATTTTCCGCTGGAGCGGATGTGAGTTGCACGGATGCGCAGCGGATGCCTAGCGGATATAGCGGACGCGTAACAGATGTCGGATGTATAACGGATGTTCCCTGTATGCGTAGCGGATGTAGAATGGACGCATTGGATGCTTTTTCCACTCAAAAAGTTTTGTGCAGCTCAAAACTTTTTGAGCGGATGAAATGTCAGTAGACGGATGCTGGACAGATAGAGAGTATGAAAAACGGTCGCAGTGAGTACAGAACAGATGCATCGCGTTAACCAACGGATGGCAAGTATTTCTCTCCATTCTACATCCTCTTTCCATCCGTTGGTGCTGTGTGACATGGGCTTTACATCTTCATTAACTGGCATACTGGTTATTTTGCTTTTATTTTCAACACATCTGACAAAAACATTTTCACGTTCATTTTTCCTTATTTTTTTCTACTGTTCTGTAACAACCTTATGCACTTTTCTTTTATGACATGTTCTTTCCGCCTCTTAGGTGTCCTGTTAGGCTTTCATTAAATTCAGAAATTGTTTCTTCCGTGTGGATCTCAAAGCGGTTTTTTTAGTTCCAGTGCTGCACATTTCTTAGGTCTCTCCTCAGTTTCCATCAAGACCTGCATCTCAAACAAGATAATCAAGGATACCTTACCATTGTCATTTGGATCAAGATTAGCTTCCATTCTAAGATTTGGGAAGCTGGAACTTAAGTTTGCAACAATTCTTTGTTATGAGGCAGTGATGTCTAACCTTTCCGTCCTTGTGTGCCAAAAGTGTCCATGAGTATATGTGCACACATGCATGCATGCCAGCACCCATAATGCAATGCACATGCTCCCCCACTACCCGTGCATGTGCGCACGACCCACTGCGTGTGCGCCATGTGTCTCTGTGCATGCACGTGTGATCCCATGGGTGCCACATTTTTCTGCGTGGTTCCTGTGCCCCACCCCCACATGCACGGTGACCTGATGATCATCTGGCGGGCGGGTAGCATGTACACCTGTGCAGTGGACCTGCTCTGGGGCAATGGCTTGCATGCCGTTGGAGATGGCTCTGCAATGCCACTTCCGGCACGCATGCCATAGGTTCGCCATCACGGTTACAAGGTCTTGTTTTCAAGCTCTCCCCTCCCCCAATAATATCTGTTTTTAGTTTGAACACAGTTAAGATTTAAATGCAGCATGTTGCAAGAGAACACAAATAAATTAGTGATGCTGATTTTTTTTTTCTTATTATCATGCAAAAACAGTCCTTTTACTTGCTGAGGGTGCAATCTATTCACAGGTTTTTTTTGCATGATATATTTACCCACAAATTAATATAGTCAGAGTTTTGCTGCTTCTTTCCCCAGTCTCTTGAAGGGGAAGAGTGGTGGGGGAAGAGAAATGCTATTATATTATCCCAAACCCACTTTATGGTGCTTTCAACTACCAAGAAATACTTAACTTCAACATAACATGTGTGTGTGTGTGTATGTGTGTGTGTGTGTGTGTGTGTGTGTGTGAAGGGAACTAGACTTACTTTCATGTGGGGTATAAAAATATTACAGCACACATGTCCATGGTTAGTTAATTACAGTGAGTTAAATTAGTAAGATTGAGCCACAAGCTAGTGAATTACATTTTAGCCCAGCAGAATGCACTAAGACTCTATTGGGTAAGGCTAACTTATTTGGTTAATTTATGGTTGTCGCAGAAGCCCTGATAGTAAATAAAATCAGGGCCATGCTAATCTTGAATGAGCATGGAGTTTGATAAAGATCTCAAAACTGCAGGTGTGTGAGGCTCACCTGCCTTTGGAAAGAAATGTTGTTTATCACAAAGTATAATTGCATTGTTGAAGCCTAGACTCCAGCTTTGCAAGTGAATCAAGAGGGCAGACTCTTGCCAACCTAAAGGCCAGCCTATGGCCTTTACTGATCATGACTATTGAACGACTCAATATTATAGTTCCTTTAAGTGCTAACAAGGAGTCACATCTGCTGCAGTTCTTCCCTATCCAGATGCAGCGCCAGGAGGAAGGCACAAGGCTGTTTGGGTTCATTTGAGAGCCAAACTTGGAAAGAAAAGGGCTCACTACAATTTGTCCATTCCTCAGAATGCACTCTGTTGTTGCTATTAATGGTTGGCTTTTGTCTTTCTCTCCTCCTCAGCCTCTCAAGTTCTGAAGCTTGTCCTCCCCTCCCTCCAAGTTAGTAACCAAAGGCTGCCTAATGCACTGGTCTCAGGTACACTCCAAGTAATCCTTGACTTACGACCACAATTGAGCGGAAAGTTTACACTGCTAACCAAGAAAAAAGATAAATTTTGCACCATTTTGCAAACTTTCTTGCCATAGTTTTTAAGTGAATCACTGCAGCTATTATGTTAGTTATGCAGTTGTTCAATGAATCTAGCTTTCCCCCATTGACTTTGCTTGTCAGGTCACAAAAACTGATCACATCACTGCAACCATCATAAATAGTTAGTCCTCGGCTTACGAAGACAATTGAGCCCAAACGTTATGTTGTTAAGTGAGACATTTCAGTGAGTTTTGCCTCATTTTATGACCTTTCTTGGCACAGTTGCTAAGTGAATCACTGCAGTTAAGTTAGTGACACAGTTGTTAAGTGAATCTGGCTTCCCCATTGACTTTGCTTACCAGAACGTTACAAAAGAGGATCACATGACCTGCCAGGATATTGTGACCATCATAAATGTGAGACAGTTGCCAAGTGTTTGAATTTTGATCACATGACCATGGGGATGGTGCAAAGATCGTAAGTGTGGAAAAATGGTCACTTTTTTTTTTCGCCGTTGTAACTTTGAACGGTCACTAAACAAACTGCTGTAAGTCAAGGACCGCAGTTGCCAAGCGCCCAAATTCTGACCACAAGGTAGCAAGCATGAGAAACGTTCGTAAGTGCCTTTCTGCCCTGTTGTTGTTAACTTTCATCAGTCATTAAACAAATGGCTGCCTGTAACAGCTGGGAGGCCACAGAAGAGAAAGAACTCTGGAGTGAGCAACAGGTTCACGTGGAGCTGTTTACCTTGGGGAGAGGTTGCATTGGGCAACCTGTTTGCTGTGGGTGTGAGAAAAAGCTTTCTAAACTTTTGGGTGTTATTGGCACCGGGTGGCCTCAGTGGGTTTACTACATTCTGGCTGCATGAGTAAGAAGGGCAGCCTGCAAGCTCCTGCTTGTGCTCTGGCTACAGGTGACTTCCTGGAAAGAAAAGCTTCTCAGGTCCACTGGTCTTTTGCAGCCAGGGTGACCTGCAAAGTGGCTGGCAACCACCTGAAGTCCACAGGGCACAAGGGGTTGGACGAAGGAAGCCACCTCGGCCTCCTCCAAAACTGCCAGGAGCCCAATTTACTTGCAAACCACACCGAGCCCCAGGCCTCTCTCTATTTAATCCCCAAACTCCCCCATCCCTCAGGGCACTGCTAATCACGTGAAGGGTGACCTCCCCTGAAGAGAGGGGTCGAGCCCCGGGGCTGAGCTTACTCCGGTTCCGCGCGGGTGATTTCCCCGTGCGCGCATCTGAGCATTTCAAGGCCTCGGCGGTGCGCTTTGTGCGCATGTGGCGAAAGTATCCGTAGCGTGTGTCGGCCGCCCTCTTCTCACGCCCGTTGCGAACCTCCAGCGAGTCCGGGCTTTTGATTGACGTCGGCGGGGCGGGTCTCCCCGCCCATTGAATGCCACAGGTGATGTCCCCGGCCCTTCTATAGGGCGGGGAGCATTGCAAACGCCTCTTCGGGGGGGGGGACGACGACAACCCTCCTCCCACGGGGGGCGTGGGTCTCCCGGCCGGCCGGCCTGCCCGTTGCCCTGAGAGACGGGCTTCCCCGGCTCGCGCTCTTCCTCCTTCCCGAGGCAGGGGGCCCAGGAGCGCGCCAGCAGGCGGGCGGGAGGGCGGAGCCGTCGGGTCTGGCCCGGGGCTGTGGGATCCTCCTCCCGCCTCCCTGCCGCGCGTGGCTCAGACGTCAGGAGGAGCCCAAAGCGGGCGGCAGGCAGCGACCATCCACACAGCTTCCAGAAGTGTCGGACGCGGCTGCCGGACGGGGCAGAGCCGGTGGCTTGAAGCGGCTTCCTGGCTTTAGGGCGAAGTCGAAGGCAAAGCAGGAAGGAGCGAGAGGCGGTGCGGGGGGAGAAAGGGGGGGCGCGCTCGGGGACGGCGGGGGGGGGGGGCGCGCCATGGCCGACGTCTTCCAAGCCTCCGAACCCGGTTCGGGTCCCGACGCGGCTCGGCGGTTCGCCCGGAAAGGGGCCCTTCGGCAGAAAAACGTGCACGAAGTGAGGGACCATAAATTCATCGCGCGGTTCTTCAAGCAGCCCACCTTCTGCAGCCACTGCACCGACTTCATCTGGTAAGGAAAGCCGCCGATCCTATCTCCTCCGACCGCCTCTTCTCCCCCTGTTGCTCCCGGTGCAGGCAAGCCCCCCTCCCCTCCGCAGTGCCGACGCCTCCCCTCAGTCTCTCCTTCCTCCCGCTTCATCTGGCTTCCCCCCGCTAGCCTTCCCCCCCCCCCACCACCCGAAAGGTAGCCCGACTCTTCGTGCCGCCGCCCCCTCCCGAGCTGCCTCTGCCCCCGTCCTTCCCCCTTGAACTCCTCCGCAGATTTCCCCGGGGAGTAACTGTCTGGGTGCAGGAAGAGAGAGCCCGCGGTCGGCCCTTTCAACTAGGTGCGAAGGATTTCCACTGGGAGTTAACTCCTGGAAAGGCGAGAAAGGGAGCCCCGAGAGCCAGCCGGTGAGAGAGCGGCTGTTCCTCTCCGCTCTCTTCCTTTCCTGAGCTTGTCACAACTTTGGCAGTTTTCCCCAATCTGGTACCTTCCAAGATGTATTGGACGCCAATGTAGGTTCCTCCTCTGGAAACGATGGGAGGACAACAGTTTGAGGAAAGCACTTTCTGGGTAGGTGTGTGTGTTGCTGAGGCTGAGCGTGAGGGAATCTGCCAGCACACCATTGCTTGCATACCTGTGGAGATAGTTACTTCCATTGAGAAAGCTTTTGCCAGAAAGGCAATCCTTGTCGCTCTGGAGAGATAATTAAGCAGTATTTCACCGTTCTCAAAGGCACTTCCTGCATTGAAATCTTCCTTCTGTGTCAACTCTGCCACTCCCACTGACCACAAGCTATTCATGAACCACTTCTGCACTAGAGAAACATACACATTCAGGTCGATCCTTTGCACAAGCTTCATCAGTACGAATTGACTATTTTCCCCCTTTGGCTGTAAAAGACATTTTTTCCTCTTCCTGCTTTCTGAGAAAGGGACCTTTGTGTGATGATAACCCTTGAAAGAGAGCACCTTTCTAACATTGTTGCCAGCGTGTTTGGATAGATAGATATAGACAGACAGATAGGTTGCATGATAGAGATTAGGTAGGTAGGTAAATAGACAGACAGAGAGACATAGACAGACATAGACATACAAATGATAGAGATGAGAGATAGACAGACAGACAAATGATAGAGATGAGAGATGGATAGACAGACAGACA
>BLBF01000033.1:23532020-23547263 GCA_015471245.1 Laticauda colubrina
TGTTTAGCTTGTCTACCTAACCCTGGTTGGGGAACCCAGGCTTAACAGATCCTGTGTCCTGAAGGACTACTACTAGGGCTGCAAAATGCTTCTTCCCATTCTTCTTTTTCTTTCATATTTTATTTGTATGAACAGCCAGCCTTTAGATGTGATTGAGTTGCAATGCTATGAATTTCTCTGAAGCACTGTAGCAAAAAGGGCAAGGTTCTTGAAGTGATATCTTCATATCATATTATTTGTTTAAAAATCACTCTGGACATGTGAGTGGATGATTCTGAAGATTCAAAATATTGTCATCTTGGAAGAACTCACGTAATTTCCATCATGTCCTGGGCCTTTTCTTTACATTTCTAAATTTGAACATTGCAAGAATCAGTTTCACTTGATCACTGTCTTCTCCATTTCCGTCATTGCTTGCACTATCGCTGTGCATCAAAGATCTGATTTAAAGGCAAGGTATATTTCAGCACACTGGAACAAGGCTGCTGGGTTTGAAAATCTGTAAGTAAATGCAGTTGTTTTAATCTTTCTAAAAGAAGCTTAATTTTTTTCTGATGGGGAAGATTTAAATAATAAGAATGATTGTGCAGGTCTTGTAAATTGCAAATATTTTGAAGAGCTCAATCCTCATGTCGTCTCATAGGCTGGGATCCAAAGGACCAGCTCTGGAATTATTATCTTTTTGTCTGCAACCAAGAATCCAATTTTGGAGAATGTAGGGGACTCCTCTGAATAGAGGATGTTAGAAGATATAGTCAGGCCTTTAGATCAGGGGTCCCCAAACTTGGTAACTTTGAGACTTGTGGACTTCAACTCCCAGAATTCTCCAGCCAGCTATTCTGGGAATTGAAGTCCACAAGTCTTAAAGTTGCCAAGTTTGGAGATCTCTGCTTTGGATCTTGGCCATAACTCTATTTTTTGCATCTCACCACAATAAGACCATTTTAGTGGCTTCTTATTTTCAGTTTTGACTGGATATATTATATATCATTAAGCATTTCAGTTTTGCATTGCACGATATAACTTGGTAAAACCCAAGCAGCCTTTTATCCCATGTAAAACAGTGACATTTATGTCTACTTGCTGTTAGGAATTTTGATATTCTGGAAACTAAATTTTCTGAAGCAACCCTTTTGGCCTTGTACTGCCTAGTTTAACCCACATCTTGACAGCTTGTTTTACAGATCAAACAGGAGAACAAAGTGATTGTGAAATTAATGACATGTATTTAAGCACAAATTATATGAAGCATGACAAAGAAATTACTGGGAATTAGTAAAATTAAATGTGTATTCACTCTTTTTCATGAAAAGAACATGAATACTTTGTCTGCTATAAAAATAAATTAACAATAAGCATGATGCTTTGCTTCCTTTTATTGTCTCTTTATATATATATAATTTCTCTTGGCTTCTTTTTGGAGGAGAGCAGTGAATTCATTGGAGAATTGAGAAGCATTCATAGGATTAACTTCTCTGCCTCGAACCTAACCAGGAGTATTCATATAAGAATGGCTGGAGCACTGTTCAACTCTGTGAGGTGGAAGCAGATAAAAAACCACCAAAAGATTCGTTGATCCAAGGAAAACAAGGTTTTATTCACGTGTCTGCAGAGACGGGTTCCCTCAGGCATAGAAGGAACACAGAGCAAAATTCAGGCAGCATTTTTATCCCCTCTTAGGAGGCCTTGGCTCACATTCTTTCTGTTTTCAAATTGATACATGTATTTCGAAGGTCCATACTAGCTCCTTATCTAGCAAAAGTAGTTCTACGGTTTCTGACATCGCAGCACTTTATTACAGTTCCCCATTGTTCTAGCCTTATCTTGTTTTTTTCTCTTGTGCACAAACTGGAACACTTTCTTATTTAGCAGAACTACTGAGTTTTGAGACACACTTCCTTATTCAATTCAATGGGCCATCCAACATGGCCTCGGTTCTGCTCACAACTCCAATAATGTGAATTGCTATGATTTACAACAGTAGTTCCCAAACTTTTTCAGTCCACCACCCCCTTGGTGCTACAAACTCATCCTCAATGCCCCCCCACCCAGGAGCAAGATTCAAATTTCTGTAGGCATGGCCTAATTTGAGGGTGTGGCTTGCTGGTCACATGACTGGGTGAGTGTGGTTTGGTGACTGGCAAACCAAACACAAGTGGTCCTCACTTAATGGTCGGTTACTTAGCAAGTGTTCTAATTTATGACTGGTCTCCCCAGAACTACTTGACCTGTTTTTGGAGTTTTGACAGCCATGCACACACATATACACATACTCCCTTCCAACCCTGCTGGAGTAGGTCATTGGAGTAGAATCAGCAAAGCATCTCTGATTAGATTCTAGTAGTGAATAAAATCTAATCAGAGATGATTTGCTGATTCTTGTTGATTTGTTTTATTTGTATTTCTTTATTTTATGTTGCTGAATTGCGTTGACATGTGTGTCCCTTCTTGTGCACAACCCAGAAGCTTTTGTGATTCTTTGCAGCAAAGCCGACCTCTGGCTTTGCTTTACTTTTCAAACGTGCTGGCACTGCTGCATTCTAGGTGCCAGCCCCGCAGGCGCACCCCATTGAGCCCACTGCATTGGAGGGACCTGCCCAAGCAAGTCCGAGCGGAGTGGTGCACCAAATCAGTGGGGTGAGCCTGGGAGAGGGAAAGAGAGAGAGAGAAAAGAGAGAAGGAAGCAAAGAAAGAGAAAAGGGAAAGAAAGAAAAAGGGACAAAGAAGGGAGTGGGGGTGGAGGGGAGAGAGAGCAAGAGCGAGAGAGAGAGAGAGCTGATGCATCAGATTGAAATGAGGCCTAGTTTAGAGGCCCTTTTCTACATTGAAACATCTTTGCCAGCATCTTTGCCAGCACATTGAAACATCTTTGGCTTCTATTAATAAAAAGGTTTTGTGGACAAAACATGGCCAAGACTATCAGGAAGCTCTCACATTTTGTTGTGGCTTTAAACAGGATCCATTGGACCAGATCTCCACCCTAAAAAATTACTTTTTCCCCAATGTATTACAGTGCCAATTCTGAAGAAGGCAAAATCAAAATGTACTGGTAAATTACAAGGAGAACAAACACACACACACACACACACACACACACACACACACACTCCCTTCTAACCCTGCTGGAGCAGGTGATTGGACTACAACAGATATCTCATTATCTTTCTCTTCCCTCCCTCCTTTTTTATTTCTGTCCCTTCCTTCCATACCCCCTCTTTCTTTGTCCCTTTTTCTTTCTTTCCCTTTTCTCTTTCTCTTATTCCTTCTCTCTTTCTCTCTCTCCCTCTCTCTCTCTCTTTCCTCTCTCTTTCTCTCTCTCAGGCTCACCCCATTGACTTCGTGCACCGCTCCGTTCGGACTTGCTTGGGCAGGTGCCTCCGGTGCAAGGGGCTCAATGGGGTGGAATACGGCGGAGGGAGGATGTTTGAAAAGCGCCACCCTGAACACGGTGGTGGGATGTTTGAAAAGACTTTACTCTTCTATTCCCAATGCTGCGTTCGGGACGCCGCCCTGAATATAGTGGCGGGTTTTTTGAAAAAGAGAGCAAAGTCACTCTGGCTTTGCTCTCCTTTCCGATCGCTGCATTCGTGGGCGGAGCTTCTTGCACCAGAGCGTGCAAGTCAATGGGATGATCCTGCGGGGCCTTGCCTCGAACGTGGTGGCATTTTTTCTCATGACTGAATTGTGCCCTTCTGCTCACCTCCAGTGCCCCCCTGCTACTTCTTAGTGCCCCCTGTTGGCCCCCTTGCCTCTCAGCGCCCCCTATGGCATCCCACTGCCCCCCAGGGGTGGTACCGCCCATTTTGGGAACCACTGATTTACAATATATTAAAAATATTCTTTGATATATTTGAGTGGCTGAGAAGGCGGTTTATTTTTAAAAAATTAGTGCCAGGAAAACTGGAATAATTATCAAATACAAAGTGAAAGAGTATATTTGTTGCTTTAGAGAGAGTTTACAGACATTCCCTTAAAGGCTTATTAGTATTTTTTCAAACTGAATAGAGGTTCATTCTGAGGTGACCAGGTGATGCTTGTCCCAGTGTTTGGGGGCTGAAGAGGTCTGGACAGGGAAGAGCAGGCTTAATCTTAGCAAGATTGGATATCTGCAGGTTTGTGGCCCCTCTGATCCCAGAACTGGAGGTTATCCACCATTGGCTTTAGGGCAGGGGTTGCATTTCCCAACTTATAACTTGTATGTAGTTTGGAGTTCTCCTGAACTTATGGTTTTTGCTTTTGGAGCAAGTGGCAACTGGAGAGCCTTTGCACAACTCCAGCTTATGTGCCATTTGTAGTTTCTAGATTGGTAGGGCCTACTTCTGGTCATGCCTTGGTCACCTCTTCCTGGATGTTGCAATATGCTCTTCATGAAGCTGTCCTTGAAGACCATCTAGAATGTGTAATTGATCTAGAATGCAATGGAACCAGAGGTGATGTTCATCAGGTTCTCATCAGTTCTGGAGGACTGATAGCGGAAATTTTGAGTAGTTCAGAGAACTGGCAAATATCACCTCTGACTGGCCCTGCCTCCATCTATTCTCTGCCTCCCGAGTCCCAGCTGGGTCTTCTTTTGTTGCCTTGCACAGGAGAACAGAGCAGGAAATCAGGTTAGTGGGGTATGGAGGGAATGGAGATTTTGCAGTATCCTTCCCCTACCATGCCCACCAAGCCACGCCCACAGAAACAGTAGTAAAAAAATTTGAATCCCACCATTGAATAGAGCCTGGAATAATTGGGCACACTTTTACCAATAATATAGTCAATTCGATTTCTACGTACAGGTGAGCCTCAACTTCTAACAGTTCATTTAGTGGCCGTTCAAAATTACAACAGCACTGTTTTTCACGCTGACGACCATTGCAGCATCCTCATGATCAAATTTCAGACTCTTGGTAACCAACTCATATTTATGATGATTTCAGTGTCCTGGGATCATCTGATCCCCTTTTTGCGACCTTCTGACAAGCCAAAGGCAAAACCAAATTCACTTAACAACCATGTCATTCACTTAAGAACTGCAGCAGTTCACTTAACAACTCTGGCAGAAAAGGTCATAAAATGGGGCAAAAATCACTTAACAACTGTCTCACTTAGCAACATATGTTCTCGGCTCAATTGTGGCTGTAATCCTAAGTGTATTCCTTCTGGTAATATCCGTCTATAGAGGGATTGCTTTGGTTGCTTGAAATGGTGTTAGCCATGAAGAGACCATTGGATATTCTCCTAAGCCATACACTCCAACTACATTTTCCTTTCATTTTTCCAACTTCGGCATCCCTGACTACAATCACAAGCAGCACCTTTTGCTCGCATTGTTCTCTCGATTTCAAATTTATCACAATCCTAAAACTCACCAATCTGCTCTTTTTCAGCATCAGTGGTTGGAGCACAAAAGTGAATGATTATCATATTAAAGGGCTGTCCATGAAGTTTAGTGGTATCATTTGGTTGCTGATTGCATTGTAGCCAAGTACTGTCTTTGCCGTAACCTTCCTAACTACGACAGCAATGCTGGCCTTCTTTGCTTTTCATGTCCTGAGTAATAAACAGTGTGATCTCCTGACTGAAATTGTACAGTCTCAATCTGATCCAATTTGCTGATGCTTAAAATGTCAATTTGCAGTTGTTTCATCTGCGATGAGCTGTGTTGATGCTTCTTACATTTCATGTTCCTATCGTCTTTACAGCTTCGGATTTTCTTTTCTTGTGTGGCAACATTAGCAACTAGATATCCTGAAAGTTTTTATCTGGCCACTTTATATACACCATTTATATTCTGATAGATCAGAGAGATCAACTCCGAGAATTGTATTAATAAAGGGTTGGAACATTTTTTTATGCCTGAGTGCTAAATAATGTTTTATAGACTAATATAGTTTAGAGAATTTTTGTCTAACTCTGTTAATTAATATTAGAAACTGCTTTTTTTATGTTAGGTTTTTCATAGCAGAAACCATTGGTTATATACTAAGGAAAAGTTAATTATGTTTGAATTGTAGACTCATGGATATTCCTTGAACAAACCCAGGGTTTTATGGTGAGTCCATGAAGCTATTTTGGTTGCACTGAGTGGCTTCAAAATTCATTATTACTATGTGTTTGGCTTTAATTTCTAGTCTGATGTCTACAGTAGTGGCATATTCATGCTCCTTTTCTGAAGAATCAAAGTGATTCAGTTTGCAGCAATGTCCAAATAGAGATGTAAAATTCAAGGAAGTTTTAAAGCAATTGGGGGGGGGGAGAATTGATGTTTTAAAGGGAAAGAATCAACTATTTATTTATTTAGTCAAAAGCTTACAATACAGTAGAAATAAGAATAAACATAGGTTTAAATATAAGAAATAGGAATAATAATTGGGGACAATAGGACAGGGACAGTAGGCACGATTTCTCTTTTATAAAGCAACAATGGTATTATATTCGTAAAGGGTGTTAGTACAATTTGGCTTGTTGATAAAAGAATGTTTAAAATACTGACAGGCATTGTTTTATAGTCAGTTAGGAAGATGTTGTTTTGACTCTTTAAAAATAGTTTAAATTATTGCTACAGGTGGAACTGTGTATACCAAAGGATGTAGTAACTTTTCACCTTTGCCAGGTCAGGAAGAACAGGCAGGTGCAAAAGCAGTCATGAAAGAGGAACAAATAAGAAGTTAGGTACCTTGGACTTTGTCCTCCACTGTACCTGAATACACAGATTGTCTCTGGTTTGTTATGAGGTGAGCATACCTTTGCTGGATATATACATTATTCACGGTTAAGTCTGGTGGTAGAAATACATCCATATTGTAGAGATCATGTTTGAAACTGAATAGTGCCCAGTTAAAAGTGCCCTTTCATTGCTTTGTTCAAGAGGGAATGCAATGTTATTAATTTCCCCAACCAAATTATATTTGAGGGAAATTTAGATCCGGGGTGATTATCACAAGAGCACTCTGAGCTAATGTAACCACAGGTGCCTCATTTTGCACAAGATATCTACCTGCCTTCTTAAATTCAATGTTCTTTTGTTTAAATAGCAGCAGTAAATGGGATACTGCCATTTTGCAACCAAAGTGCCTGCATCAATTTATTTATTATACTTGGAAAATAAAATGATGAATAGCAATAACTCATGACTTTATCTGGTAGTGTGCCATCAACTCAGACAGAAAGAAGAGATAAGCTGACTTCTAGCTGATTCCCGATAAGAACAGTTTACTTTCTGGTTAGTTGGAATTTTGTAACTGGTCTTGACCACAATTTTTAGGTGGTTATTATATTGCAAGAACATGGGGATATGTTCCCAAGTGTTCAAATGAGCTTCTTGTGTTTCTTCCTGAACAATTAGGGATCTCTGAACAGATCATAGCTGGCATCACACAACACAAAAGGCAGAGGCCATATATTGTGCTACTTTATGGTTTATTGACTGAGTTCATTAAATCCAACCCAACCCAACCCTATTGTAAGTTAGTACATTGTTTGAACTTACTTTATTATACGGTATATGTCTGTGGAATTATTTTATTTCAGGATAGATAGTGCCCACTTTCCCAGAACAATACTCCCCCTGCAATATCTGTATATGCTTCTCTGCAATTCTCTTTAAAATGTCTTTGAAAATTGGTTTTGTCTCCAAGCCATGGATTTTATGATAGTTGGAATGTTTGTTTTTCTGGATGTGCATTGTTCTTTTCTTCTTTGGGTTCTGGCTGTTTCTAATGTCCTGCACTGCCTATGGAGTTGGATGGCTTTCTAAATGTGATTAAATAAATGAATAAATGTGCCATGTATTTGATGGACATAGTCATAACTTTAGAAATCAGCCCCATTGTAGCAGTTCAGTTTTTGTCTCTTTAAGTTTTTAAAATATCATTGAAATGTAGGTAGTCCTCATCTTATGACCACAACTGAGCCCCAAATTTCCATTGTTAGGCAAAACCGTTGAGTGGTTTTTGCTCCATTTTGCAATCTTTCTTGCCATATTTGTTAAGTGAATTCCTCTAGTTGTTCAATGAATCTGGCATTCCCCATAAACTTTGCTTGTAAGAAGGCTGCAAAAGGTGATCACATAACTCTGGGGTGCTACAGCAATCATAAATACATGCCAGTTGCCAGTGTTTAAATTTTAATCACGTAATTATGGGGATGCTGCAAAAATTGTAAGTGTGAGAAATGGTCATAAGTCACTTTTTTCAGTGCTGTTGTAACTGTGAATTGTCACTAAACAAATGGTTGTAAGAAGGGAATTTAAGAGCTGGCCAGCAGTGAAGCTGATGCAATTGAAGACGAATCAGCATTGGTATTGCCCCTTTAAGACTGGGGATGGGTTCTACCCTTTTAAGAGTTGTTTATATAAAGGCAACCATTAGAGGGAATGTTCTCTCTCCTTGTATTCATTGCAAAGTTCTCCATGTAGAGTTAAGAAGAAATATTGCTTGTCAGGTATTTTGCCTACCAAGTATATTTCTGTATATGTCTTGTATATAAAGCACTGTTAAATGTCTAAAGCCCATGTCACACTGCACCAATAGATGGAAAGAGGATGTAAACCGGAGAGAAACACTTGCCATCCGTTGGTTAACGCGATGCATCCGTTCTGTACTCACTGCATCCGTTTTTCTTCCTCTCTATCCGTCCAGCATCCGTCGACTGAGGTTCCATCTGCTCAAAAAGTTTTGAGCTGCTCAAAACTTTTTGAGCAGAAAATGTATCCAACGCGTCCATTCTACATCCGCAACGCATACGGGGAACATCTGTTCAGCATCCGTCGGCATCCACTATGCGTCCGCTACATCCGCTAGGCATCCACTGTGCATCCGCGCAACTCAAATCCGCTCCAGCAGAAAGCGAACACAGGGAGGAAGCGGAAACGGACACGAAACGGATGCGCAGCGTTAGTAGCATGGACGGAGAAAGGATGAAAGCGGATGCAGCTCGCATAGAAAGCATTTAAAACGAAAAAAACATTCGTATAGGGGACCTATCTCGGATATTAAGGATGTCTAGAGGATGCCTAGAGGATGCAAAAGGACACATAGGGGAAAACCTATATTGCCTATAAAAAGGGGGAGGAACTCACCTGGATCTCACTTTCAACCCAGCAGCCCAGCTGTGCAGACCTCTGCAGCCTTCATCTGGATCTTGCTCTTCCACAGCATCCAGTCATGTCCACCATGGATCGTAACACAGTCCTTTTGGTAGCCACCATCGTTCTGCAATAGTGCGAAGCCATCTACAGGCTCTTTCAATTGTTCTACGAGAAGAAAAGGAGGCGGCCAAGAAGTGTCTGAGTCTGAAGATGGATCAGGAGAAGAGCAGAGTACGGACTGTACAACAAGCTGATGGTGGAGCTGAGGAGCGAAGACCCTCGTGCATTCCAGAACTTCATGAGGATGTGTCCAGCCATGTTTGACGAAGTTGTGGAGCGGCTGACACCCAGGTTGACCAAGCAGAGCACCAACTTCTGGCCCAGCCTGGATCCTGGGCTCAAGGTGGCACTGACTCTGCGCCACCTGGCCTCAGGGACCACCTACAGGAGCATGCAGTATGGCTGGAGGGTGCCACACAACACTATCAGCATTGTGATCAGAGAAGTGGTGCAGGCCATCATCGAAGAATACCTGGAGGAGCTCCTCCAGTGCCCTTCCACTGAAGAAGGCTGGAAGAAAGTTGCAGAGCAGTGGTATCATAGGTGGAACTTCCCCCACACCGTTGGAGCCATTGATGGCAAGCACGTGCCCTGCAAAGCTCCAGCCAAGTCGGGGTCCACTTATTTCAACTACAAGGGCTTCTTCAGCATCATCCTCTTCGCCATGGTCGATGCTGACTACAAGTTCATGTATATCGATGCTTCAGGCGACGGCTTATCTTCAGATGCCCAGGTATACAACGCCGGTCACCTCAAGGAGGGGCTGGAATGCAACCTCATCATGGGCTTCCCAGATCCAGACCCCCTGCCCAACGACACGCAAGATGTGCCCTACTTCATCGTGGGGGATGACGCCTTCTCCCTCAGAACCTACCTCATGAAGCCCTACACTTCCAGATGCCTCACCCGTGAAGAGAGGATCTTCAACTACAGGCTATCCAGGGCAAGGCGGGTGGTGGAGAACGCTTTTGGCATCCTGGCCAACAGGTTCCAGGTACTTCTCACCACCATGCAGCATCGGCCAGAGACCGTGAGGAGGATCATGGAAGCTTGCTGCATCCTGCACAATCTCATGCACACCCGCTACCCAGTCTTGCAGAACAGGCTCGTGGACCTCCAACAAGGCAATGGGGACATGGAGCCTGGGGAATGGAGGCAAGGGCGAAACCTGATCGACACTGAGGATGTGCAAGGCCCCAACAGAGCCTCACGTGAAGGGAAGAAGCAGCGCAACCTCCTGAAACACTGGTGCAACTCCCCAGCTGGAGCAGTGGAGTGGCAAGACAGGATGATAGATGATTAATGGATGCTTCCTTCAGCCTGTCTCATCACACGGATGAGATTGGGCCATGTATGTTGAATGGCCCTACAATGAACAAGGCATTTAATAAAGAGTTTTGTTTATGTTGAAATGTGTGGATCAATGTGTGGATTACATTGTTATTGATAATAAAGGGCCATAGGTGTGGCACCTGGGAGGGTGGACCATACAGTCCCACTATGCTTGCACTGGAGGTTTATCAATCCCACAGCTATCTTAACCCATCCCAAAGGTATCCCTGCCCATCCCACATCTATCTTAACCCATCCCACAGGTATCCCTGTCCATCCCACTGCTATCTTAACCCATCCCACAGCTATTACTCATACCAAAGGTATCCCTGCCCATCTCACTGCTATCTTAACCCATCCCACAAGCATGCAAAGGCTTAAACCATTTCTAAAAGTTTCCACCAAGACTTTATTGAAAACAATAAATGAAGCAAGTGTGTGAAGCAAAGATAATCTTTATTAATAACAAGCTGTAAAAGAAAAATGACCCAAGTCAAGTGTCCAAATAAAGTCTACAGGTCACCACCCAGTCTCTGGCACTCTTCTCTGTCACTCAGAGGTGTGCCCAGTTTCAGGGGTGAAGGGTCCAGGTGCTGTGGAGGTGGCTGCTGCTGGAGTGCTGGTCTGAAGTGCCACTGGGGTGCCTGGCTCCAAGAGGACAACAGGAGACGGTGTGTTGAGGAAGCTCTCAGACAGCTGGCTCAGCCCCGTGATGTTGAGAGCTCCTTCCTCCATGCCATGGGGTGTCAGCCCCAGTACCATCGACAGATGTACTGAGGCCGGGCTTGGCTGTGGGGTGGAGGAAGGAGCAGTGTAATGGGGCTGTCTGGTCTGCAGCTGGGTGAGGGCTGGCGTGGGTGACATCTGTGGCATGGGTGGCATCGGTGGCGTCAGCAGCAGTGGCGTGGGTGGCATCGGCATCAGTGGAACCGGTGGCAACAGTGTCATCCGATGAACCTGTGCCTGGACTGGGAAGGGCTGCTGCCTGTGCTGCTGGACCTCCTGGTAGCCATAGCCCTGGTAGGTGAGGGCCTGTGGATAGCCTTGGAATGGGAGGGATATCACCTGGGGTGGAGGAGCAGACCTGGACTGGGTGGGAGCAGGTTCATCTGGATCTGGAGGGTTGTGAAGCAGATCGGTGATCCTGTCCTTCACCACCTGGTACTGGGGTTCCACCATGTCCATGAGGGTCTGGTTGACATAGGTGAGGAAGGGCTTGCGGTTGGAGGATGAGGAGTCAGTGTGGACCAGCTGAGAGAGGATATCTATGCTGCTCCTGATGGTGTCTCTTATCTCCAGCAGGACAGTGTGGCTCTTCCCCTCCTGTCTGGCTCTCTGCCTTTCTGTGGAGGTGGAGCTGGGGGTGGATGCGGGTTGGACTGTGGTGGAAGTGCCGTCTCCTTTCTCCCACTGTGCCAGGGAGTCCTCCACGTGCTCTGCCACGGTTAGAACAGCTGTCCGCGGGTTCTTCGTCGTGGCACACTCCACAGACACCTGCCTGGAGACAGGAGCTGACTCTCTGCCGGAAGAGGACTGGCTCTCAGCAGGCTGCCTGAGAGAGAGGGTTGTGAGAGGGGCCGCTTCTCGGTGGTGGATCTCACCCTCCAAGAAGCTGCACTTGGCCATCATGGAAATCTCTCGGTCCGGCAGATTGACCGTGGCCTGGCCAGATTTCTTGAGGTGCAGCTTCCCGTACCAGGTGTGCATGTGCTTCCACCAGCCGAGGAGCACCTCCGAAGTGTAGCCCAGGCTCTCTGCCTTCTCTCTCCAAGCAGCCTGCTTCCTTTTGGTGTCCCTATAGAGCTTGTGTCCCTTCCGCCATAGATACTCATTCTCTCTCAGCCACTCCAGCACCTCATCCTCATGTTCCTCCTCGATGTTGTATTGCCTCCCCTCCTGTTCTCGCGTCTGCCTCTTCCTCCCTTTGGCTGGACCACATGGACCCTCATCAGAGGGGCTTCCAGGTTGTAGGGGCTGCTCCTCCACACCAGCAGCAGCAGCAGCACCACCAGCACCAGCACCAGCACCAGCAGGACCAGGATCAGCAGCAGCAGAGTAAGCACCAGCAGGACCAGGAGCACGAGCAGGACCAGGAGCATGAGCAGGACCAGGAGCACGAGCAGGACCAGCAGGACCAAGAGCAGCTTTAGCAGAGTAAGCACCAGCAGAAGTACCACTGCCAGAAGCAGCATCAGCAGAGTAAGCACCAGCAGAAGCACCACCGCCAGAAGCAGCATCAGCAGAGTAAGCACCAGCAGAAGCACCACCGCTATAAGCATCATCATCAGCTCCTCCAGAAGCAGAAGCAGCAGAAGCCCCAGCCCCAGAAGAGCGAGCCCGTGCTGCAGAAGCCCCAGCAGAAGCAGAGTGAGGGCCAGGGGGTGGGAGGGTGGCCCTGTTCCTCTTGCCAGGGCTGGCAGCAGATGGCTGAAGCTTTCTCTTCTTCCCCATGGTTGTGGGGTTGCTGGCAGGCAGGCAGGCAGCAAGGCTGGCAGGCAGTTGATGTGTCTGGAAGCAGATCTTTCCTCTGAATGTTGACCTGCTTGGGAGCTGCTTCCCTTTATATCTGCGGCGCTGACACAATGCATCCTCCCCGCATGCACAGTGAACACTAGGCACCCGCTAGGCTTCCGCTAGGAATCCGCTCGGCTTCCGCTGTGCATCTGCTTCATCCGCTCGGCTTCCGCTGTGCATCCGCTTCATCCGCTCGGCGTCTGCTCTGCATGCACTTTATCTGTTCCGAGTCTGCTTTGCTGCGGTCCCGCAGAAGCCTTGCAGATGTGCCATCCGCTCCCATCCGCTTCCATCTGCTAGGCTTCTGTGGAGCATCCGCTTTCCATCCGCCCTGCGTCCTCCCCCTGTCCATTCCTTTCCGTGTTGTCCGCTCTGGTTATGCAAATTTTTGCCCCTTTTGAGAGCGGACAACAACGGATGGAACATTTTTCTTGTCCGCTGTGTCCTTTTTACTAACGTTTTGCATCCGTCGGCCAGTGTGACAGGGCCTTAAGTCTCTGTGTGACTGCTCTCATAATAGCAGTCACGCTGCAAATGCTCTGACACTGTATGATGTGGAGGAGCTAAATAAGCTGAATTTATTACTGCCTCCAAATCTGATTTCTCAAAATATCTGCAGCCCTTGTTTCTCTTGGAGCTACAATATCATTAAAGGATTTTTCCATGATTGGCTTAGGAAAGACCTGTGTTTGTAGGAACCAAAGCTTTCTGTCCCACATAATATGCCACCTGGAGGAAACATATGCCAATCCTCAATTTCCTTTCCATTACAATTTAAAGGGATTGCAGTCAAACAAAAGAGTACTGATCTCATCTTTCTGTTCTGCCTTAATCTGTTTTAGTCTCCCTGCCTGCCTTCCCAGATTGCTAGGCTGCCTCGCTTATTAGAAATAGAAGGAACACGTACCAAAATGGAAACAGAAAAGAACACTTATGGAATTAGACCTCACATGCCCCTTCCCTTTGAGCGGACATTGTACATATTAGCTGAAACTTATGAAATGTTGAAATCCACTGCGGTGAATGACTTGAAGGAACAGCAAATTATGAAATTAAAAAAATAGATGTTGCTCATATTTAATAGTTCAAGAATTCAGGAGAATTTAAATAGATAGTATAAGAAATTATTACAGCAAAATCGCTTTTGATTTCCAGAGACATGTAACTTGCCCTTAATATTAGCAGTTATATTAGGATCTAGTCATATTTTATCAGAATTTTGGAGTTTGAAGAATTTAACCTTCGTAATGAAGAAACTCTTAGACCAGGGGTAAGAGACTATTTCTCTGGGCTTGCTGTTGGAAAATTTTCATAATTTTGTGAGCACTAATAAGCTTAGTAACTACAGTTATGTTCATTAGTTTCAAGCACATCAGATGCTTCTAGTCAATTTGCTGTGAAGAGTAGTGCCATCTATTTCACTGTTTCTCTACTGTTTCTGGGAGAGATTCAGGGGTGGGCTGGTATGGGTTTACACGGGCTCTGGAGAACTGACAGCTAACATTATGGCTGGTTCGGAGAACTGCCAAATCCCACCCCTGGCTGGCCCTGCTCAACCCACCCTGCCCCCCTCCTCTCCCAGGTGTCTCCACATGGCCTGTTTTGGACGCAAAGTAAGTGCAGAGCCCGCATGGAGGCTCAGGGAGGGTGAAAAATGGGCCTCCCAGAGGTTCAGGAAAGCCTCTGGAGCCTGGGGAGGGTGAAAATGTCCCCCCCTTGTGGTGCAGGAGGTCGACTAGGCGATGCCCACCATAGCCATGCCCAACAGCAACTGGGTAAAAAAACCCATTGCTGAAATTTTTGAAGCCCATCCCTGGAGAGATTCCTTCTGTGACCTCTAGAATGTCACTCACTGTGATGGACCTTACATAAAGGCTTTTTTTTTTTTTTTTAATAAAGAATTTTATTAATTTTTAACAAACAAACATGTACAAACAAACACAAAACATAAAAAACATAAAATATCTTTTTGGACGGCAGTTTGATCCCGAGTTACATCTTTTTGTACAGAGATAAATTCAAGTTCATGCTTACTTTTTGTTGCTTATGATGATGTCATGTCTCAGGTGGCAAGAGAGTCCTCGTCTTGTACAACAGAGCTCCGTCCCTCTTCTTTGCTTGCTGCCATATTCCTTTGTCTCCAGTGGTTAAAAAGTTGTCCCATTTGTTCTGCAGTCCAGTGAAGAATTCATTTTGCTGATGAAGATGTTTGCTTGTTTATTTATTTATTTATTTATTTATTTATTTATTTATTTATTTATTTA
>BLBF01000033.1:23559348-23569909 GCA_015471245.1 Laticauda colubrina
AGAAAATATTGGAATGTGCTGAGATGAGTAGATTGACATTTGAAATTAGAGAACAAGAAGATAAACAATTTTATGCAATTTGGGGTTTTTTTTATCAATGGTTAGATGATAAAATACAATAATAGAGCATTAATATTATATATATGAAGAGTTTTTAGGATTGATTTGTTATGATTATACGATAAATTATAGAATAAACTGTTTGAAGTATTGTTATCTCGCAAAGCATGAATGATTAAAAGTATAGTCAGAAAAAGATTTTTTTATTTTTATTTTTTTTTAGTAATATTAGAATATGGATTGACAATATGAGTGGTTATGCAATATAATTGTAATTGACACTATAAAATGAATGCACAAAACTGATGAACCAACTGATACACCGGAAGTATATATGAGAGTAGATGTTTTTAATGTTTTGTATGTTTGTCTGTTTGTAGAAAATTAATAAAAACTTTATAAAAAAAAATAAAAATGATTTCTAGTAAGTAAGCTGAGATTGGTCAACCGATACATGATATTGTAATTGACTGTGTCTAACTACTTCAGGGATATTCTCGATTCCAGCCTATTATTTTGAACCTATTAAGTGTTTGAAATTTTCAGAACATATTAAAGGAATTTGCACACAATGTTTTTTATGGTTGTTTTGTCTGTAACAAACATTTGTTAAGTGAATTTTGCCCCAGTTTATGATGTTCCTTGCCAGAGTTGTTAAGTGAACTACTGTAGTTCATAAGTTAGTAACCCAGTTGTTAAGTGAATCTGGCTTCCCCATTGACTTTGCTTGTCAGAAGTTTATAAAAGGTGATCACATGACCTTGGGACAAATATGAACCAGTTGCCAAGCACCTGAATTTTGGCCATATGATCATGGGCATGCTTCAAATGTTGTAACTATGAAAAATGGTCATAAGTCACATATTCCAGTGCTTTTGTAACTTTGAACAGTCACTAAATGAACTGTTGTAAGTCAAGGACTACCTGTAATTTGATGAATGCCTGCCAAGTGAGATCTGTGCAAGGGCATTACTCCAGTGTTGCAGGCTTCAGATACAACAATAGCAACCTTTTATTTAGATATTATGAGAACTGGGTAAAACTCTTTGCTATATAAGCAACTTCTGTGGAAATTACATAGTGTGCTTATTAATTCTACAACTTATTTTTTTTTAATGAAAGAAACAGGAAGGTTGTGAAAGTAAACGTTAACGCAGTTGACAAATAATGAACTGATGAATTCTGATAGTACTATTTTATGTCTGATTTGGCAGAATTACTTCTGTTCATAGGAAAATTTGCTGATCATTTGGGTAGTTTGATTTCCTGGAAGCAAAACTGCAAGTGCCTTTAATAAACAGCTGATATTAATCACATTTTGGTTTCTCCTCGTCCTCTTGGTTTCTTCCATGTGTTTTTGCAAGTATATATTTCAATAGCTAATGTGTGGTAAAACCTATTCAATTATTAGCAAATGTCCTACTGCATATATGAGTATTTCAAAGCTTCCTCCCCTCCCCTCACGACCCCTCTCAGTGGTTTGAATAGTAGCTAGAAACTAGAAAAGATGGTATCAGAAATCATTTGCCCTGGCAAGGGCATCAAAGGCAGATACCATAACAAAATTAATGAGATACAGAGGCCCTCCTTTCCCCAAAGGATATTATTTATATTTAAATAAATGATAAAAGGTCTTTCCATTATAGCAGGGATGTCAAACTTGATTTCATTGAGTGCCGCATCCAAGTTGTGTTTGACCTCGGGGGGGCTGGAGTTGGTGTGGCCAGGGTGGGCATGGCCAGCTTGACATCACTTGTTTCAGGGGTGCCTGTGGTGGCCCGAGTGCTCTGCCAGCGAAAATGGGTTCCTGAGCTCCGTTTTCAGCTGCCACAGCCTCTGTCCTCCCGAGCTCATTTTAGCTGGCAGAAGCACCATAGGCTAGTTCTTCACTGTTTCCAGGACAGCCCCACGAGCCAGATCTAAGTCCCCCACAGGGTGGATCTGGCCCCTGGGCCTTGAGTTTGACACCCCTGCATTATAGCATTGAGGCTAAACAGGCCAACCAAAGAATCCTTCCCTGTAGCAGCCGAAAAAGTTGTGGAGCATATATAAAGATGAAAGCAAGCAGTGAGATCCACAATCATGTCACATATTCTTGCCTGATATTGCTGAGTGGCAATGGAGTTCTGTAAGGCAAGAATTGAGCAGCTGATGTGGGGAGCAATTGGAAATGGTGAATTTGCAGCCCAGTTTCCATACAGTGATTGAAGGTTTCCTTTAGACCTGTGATGGTGAACCTATGGCATGCATGCCAGAAGTGGCATGCAGAGCCACTTCTGCCGGCATGCGAGAGATCGCCCAGAAGAGCCCCACTGTGCATGTGTGTGCACTGCCCGCCAAAAGCTGATTTCCCTACCGTACCAAGTTTCTAGACAATAGCTTTATTCATGTTGGCATGAGAATTCAAATTAGGTTTTCTTAAGAGAAAAGTTTTCTGTACTTTGTTGTGTGAGAGCCAACCTGAAAAAATAGTGGGTTACAGTTGAGAGACAAAGAAGGTTTGAGGTTTCTGTTCCACAAGTTATTCCATTATTGATAATCTATAATATTCCCAATGCAAAACTTCACAAGATAAATATTTCACACAATAAAGGCTATGAAAGAAGAGACTTCAGTCTCATCTGGGATCAGAATTGCCATTCTCTTAATTCAGTTCATTGGCCTTTGTTTGGCCAATGTGATGATTTTTACCATTTAAATTAGCTTTTTACAATCTGGTATTTTCAAGATGATGAGACTCTAAATCCTAAAATTCTGAGCTACTGTGGTACTGTAGGCAGCCCTTTGAGCAAAGCTAGCCTAAATTATATGATTTGTTTATCCAAATCATAATGGAGTACATTAAAAGCAATTAGGTTCTATTCTTGCATGGAAAAAAGAAAACTCTATTGTTACAAAGAAGATATTCAGTGAATGCTTGGCATGTTAAATAAATCGGATACACAGGATTTCCTCTTCAAATTTTGTATCTTTTTTGTACCTTGCCTCTCCACTCTTTTCAGATCTATTGTGTATTTTTTGTGTCTGCATGATGCATTTCAGTAATCTTATAATCTTATGATAAACTGCTTAGTCTGATAAAGAATACCATGCATCAGCGAAGCATACTATGATGGCACTAAAGTGAGTATTATTTTTTAACATCCTTTCAAAGGATCTACAATGGCATCTGTGTCTCTGTCATTACATTAACCTAATCAACTCCCTTTTGAAAGGGGGGGCCATGTCCTGGATTCACATTTTCAAAACCTTGCTATTATCAGTGATGCCACTGGGGTTGTGCGTTTGAAAGGATTTTAATCATTTTACATCTCTTTATATTCAGTAATGTTTCTCATTTATGTAATTGCTTTTTTGTTTTATCTTATCTTTCTCTCCCTCCCTCCCTCAGAAAGAGAGTGGGAAAAAGGCTTGGATTTGGCTTTCATTTTTCACTTCTGTGTCTTGATGCTCAAATACTTTATTTTTTATTGGAAAAATTATATATGAAAAAGGGTTGGTCTTGCCTGATAATTATGAAATGTTCATTACATTTTTTTTTCTTATAAGAGAACTTAGTTCCTGGTTAAAAGTGGAGTCCATGAGAAAACATAGATTGGTGCTCATTTAATTAACTTTATTTTTAATCAATCCCTTTCTTATTAAAGAAATTGCCATTTAAAAAATATCATTTCTCTCATGTTTAGGGCCAGGATGTTAGTGGAGCCCAGTTTGTGTTTCATCTTTTGTTAACCAAGAAGTTGAGTATTTTTGCTTGGCATCTTTATTATTGTTGTTGTTTTATGGGGGTTTTTGCCCAAAAGTTTTAGATTAAGATGGGTGGCCAAGTAAATTTGCAGAATAAATAAGTATTTCTTTGTTAAACTTATTTTGGAGGTACATTGTTGATTTTACCCATGTTTTTAAAAGTTTTGCAATTTCATAATACAGGTAGTTCTCGACTTACAAACATTCATTTAGTGACCATTCAAAGTTACAACAGCATTGGAAAAAAACCACATTTTTCATACTTATCATTTTTGTAACATCCCCATGCTGATCAAAATTCAGATGCTTGGCTACTAGATTATATTTATGATGGGCGCAGTATCCTTGGATCATATGGTCACTTTTTTGCGGCCTTCTGATAAGCAGTCAATTGGGGAAGCCAGATTCACTGAACAACTGTCTTACTAACTTAATACTTTCAGTGATTCGTTTAACTGTAGGTAGAAAGGTTGAAAAATTGGACAACCATCTTTGGCAGATTGTTTGGCTTGATTCTGACAGAATATTCTGTTTCATAGCTGCCATTCTATCATTTCCTATGGATCCTTTATTACAATAAAGGATATTAGGCAACTGAGGGGTGATTCCTAAACAGAGGATCTGCATGTATGTGTGTGTGTGTGTGTGTGTGTGTGTGTGTGTGTATAAACATTGCACCCAATGTTTTTCCCTGTCCTTCTCAGTCTTCCTATATAGAGGGAAAGTGCTCCTAGCTAGTCTCATTTGAACACAAATGAAAAGTCCCTCTCAAAACTCCCTGCTGTATGTCGTAAGATCAGAAATGAAAGGGATGTGGCCAGCACAAGCCATGTTATTTATCTAGACTAGTTTTCTCTTTCATAAAGTTACACCATCCTGCATTTTGCCAATAGTTATTTAACTCCTAGTTAAACATTAATGTCTTCAAAGTCCCAGTTTACTCTAGAAGAGGATGTTAAAATGAATATATGACTGAAGTACAAACCCCAACTATTTTAAATGTCCTTGACCCAGGACTTTTGAAGAAATTAATCATATTACAATTTGTGCAGGGATACTTTTAAAAAGGTTAGGCATTTTAATTTACCGCCATTATTTTTCCTCAGATCAGAGCTGTGCTGTGTAATACGATAGTAACATCCAGTGTTACAATTCTACTTATTCTCACTTTTTGCAGATTTTGCAAGATTGCCATTTCAACATTCTATAGAACAATAACGCATAGGTAACTCTAACTGAACTTGTTAAGGTAGAAAGCAAAGCAATCCATTAAATAAGGAACATTTGGGGTAGAGGCCTTGAATATATCAAAATAACATCAGGAAGACTGTAGGTCAGGGGTGTCAAACTCAAGGACCTGACCCATGTCGTGCTTAGATCAGGCCGGCAGGGTTGACCTGAAAACAGCAAAGGATCAGCCCAAGGTGTCTGTGCCAGTGAAAACGGAGCTCATCCCCCTTTCTGGCAGAGGGCTGCAGTAGGAAGTCATGGCCTAAAACGCTGGCAGAGGGCTATCAAACAAACTAAAAACAAAACAAAAGGAGAAATGTTCTCCCTTTTGCATTTGAATATACAAGAAGGGACAGAAAAGGAGAAAGGGAAAGAGGAAAGACAAAAAAAAAAAAAGATGGGAAGAGAGCAAGGAAGGAAAAATAAGGAAAGAGGGGAAGGAAGAAGAAAAGAGAATGAAGAGAAAAGGAAAAAGAAGAGAAGGGAAGGAAGGAAGGAAGGAGGGAAGGAAGGAGATTATAATGAGAATGAGGGAGGGTGTCAAGGAAGTCCTGCCTTCTGCCTTAGCACTTGACCACCATAAGTGCCCCCAACACAAGTCCTGTGTCATGCCCATCATGGCCATGCCCATTCTCTGGCCGTGCCCCACCCCTGCCCTCCGAGGTCAAATACATCCCTAATGCTGCCCTCAATGAAATTGAATTTGACACCTCTGATGGAGGTGAAGCATTTGGAACATAGCAAACTTGGTCATGTCCTACATTTTTGGGCAGAAGAACCTGCCATGTTTTCAGCAAGGAGTTCTAGGGTCCCCATAGATTTTACTGCAATGTTTGGATTGCATTTTTCTTTTCTTCTGTCTAAGCAATGCTTTGCCTGATACCAGTTGCAACAGCAGTGATATAATGAAATGAATTGCGGAATCATAGAGTACCATAGGAAAAAATATCTTGGAGATCAACTAGTTCACTAGTACAACATCCCTGATGGATCACCATCCACCCAAGCATTTTGTTCCATTGTTCAGCACTTACTATTAAAAATAACTTTCTGAAGTTCAATGTTTTATGTGTTTAAATCTTCTCTTCCTCTGCCCATGCTCTGCTTGAAATCACCAAGCGTTAAACCCTGTTAACTCCAGTGTTAAGCCCTGTTAACTCCAGGGCAGCATTAGGGATGTATTTGTTAACTCCAGTGTATTTGATAAGCACGATGTCTTTTTCTCTTCGTTCTCCTAGTTTTCAAGCGTCCTCTGTCAAGCATCGTCTCAGCCTGGAAGTCTGGCTTCTTTCTCAGTTTTCTTCAGCCATCCACTTTTCTCTTCTTCCAGTCATCAGCCTTCCTAGCCAGACCTTTGGGTCCCTTGTTCACTTTGTTTTACCAACTAATTAGTGATTGTTCTTGGACCTAACTATCACCAAAGCTCATTACCCTTTGACTGATCAGAATTGTGCTTCATTTTCTCTGTAATCCAAGACAGTGTCTCTCAGAAAACAGCCATTGTAAAACAACACCTAAGTTCCAAAGAAACATTTTCTTCAAATATTTTCACTACATTTTGGCTACGTGTAGTGGGTTCCACAGGCTTAGACAGTTATGCAATATCCAGTTTGCATAAATTTCTGCAATGGAATAGGAAATAGTCTGTTCCTCTCTTTCTCTGCTTTAAATTCAACTGTTTTTGCACCACAGCTGGTAGAAGATTCAACATTTAGCCTTGAAAGAATTGAAGAAAAATAAGATTCCTAGAATTGCAGTAGAGCTCCTTTCAAGTCCCAGTCAATATAAAAAATGGGAACCATATCCAGTATAGCAATTACAACAAATCTGCACCAGTGTTAATTTTGCCTAAGTGGTTGAAAGTGGAGGTAGCAGAAGCATAGCCATATTGGGCTAAACCGACTGCAAGAAATGGGCAAAAACTAGTCCATTTGTTAGGTTGATCAGTGCTCAAGCTTAAACAGATTGCTGAAGTTCATAAAGCCGATAACTTTAAGCAACATACTGTGCAGAGTAAATGTATTATCTATATCTGTATTAGGAATTAGCTAAATAGAATGAAAGGATTTTCCTCTGTGATGTAATAATGCTTTCTGTCTCCAAGAGGAAAACCCCAATTGTTTCTGATATGACTAGGTTTGCAGTCACAGAAAAAATATTTGATTAAGCACTTGGAACAATACATGGGACTACATTCTCAGTAACTTACTCATATTTTGTAAGCAATGCATTTGTTGCTGGTTCTCTAAAGCAGGATCAGAGCCTCAAACTAAGAACAGCATGAGGCAATTCTTCCAAGCTGAGTTCTTCATTGCTTCACACCTGTAGGCAAAATCTTCCCAGATTGAGGACACTATCTGCATCTACAATATAGGTAGTCCTCAACTTATAACAACAATTAAGCCCAAAATGTATGTTGCAAAGTGAGGCAATTTAAAGATTTGCCCCATTTTATGACTTTTCTTGCCATTATTGCTAAGTGAATCACTGAAGTTGTTAAGTTAATAATGCTTGTTAAGTGAATCTGGCTACCCCATTGACTTTACTTGTCAGAAGGTCACAAAAGGTGATCACATGATCACGGGACACTGAAATTGTCATAAATATAAACCAGTTGCCAAGTGTACGAATTTTGATCATGTGACCATGGGGCTGCTGAAATACTCATAAGTGTGAAAAAATGATCATGTCATTTTTTTCAGTGCCATTGTAACTTTGAACAATTATTAAATGAACTGTTGTAAATTGAGGACTATTCTTATACTCTATAAGTATAAACTATCAAAGAGGTGCTGTCTTCACTCTGATTCTCTCACACATAACATCTGGACTAAGTTGCCTCTTACTCCTCTGGAATGTAGCCCCTCCCTTTACCTCCTTAACTACACCCATCACAAGTATGTTCCTTTCTTTCATTGTCTGATTCAACTATATGCCTATATAGTTCAAGAACTATGTTTTTGAAACAATGAGAAAAAGGATATGAATTCAATAAGATAAACTGAAATAATGGATTTGGTTTGATCTGACCTCAGTTTTGTGAAATAATAAATTTTCTTATCAATATCACTTGGGCAACCTGATGGAATCTCTTTTTATTATTTCAGTATTGTAATTAAGTTACCTTGCAGATCAGGTTGTTGGGTTATTGTTTGTTTTTTTGACACATTAGTCATTGAGTAATTGTAGAACGATGTATATCTTAACCTCTATGTATGCCTTAAAATAATAAATTGGATCTGGGCCTAAAATAGGGATAATCTGGAAGATGTTTATGAGAAACACACATTGAAATGCATATTTATTTTCCTTTTCAACTATCCTCCCTTGTATCTTTTTCTATTTCATTTTGACTACTGTCTAATTCTACGGGTCACATAATATATGACACAGAGGTCTTTTGTTTGTGCTGATTACAGTTCCATTATAACAGTTCTTAATGCTGCTTAAATTCATGCATTACAAAGGGCAAAATAAGAACAAGCTGATTCTATTGGTTTTGCATTTGTAAATATAGGTGAATCATACATAATATAATATGTTGGTGAGACAAAGTAACTTATATGAAATGCTTCTGCTAGAATAATGTGGGTTAAAATATTTTTTTCCTCATAAAGAAGCCCAATGGTATATTTATTTTCTCAAAGTTTACACTACTTAAATATGGAGATACTCTAGGCATATTCTGTCAACACGTAACACAGAATCATAGAGTTGGAAAGGACTTTGTTGGTCTTCTAGACCAACCACCTGCTCAGGGCAGGAGCCTTATCCCAGTCAAGTAGGATAATCCCAGTCCCGTCTATTTTTGAAAACCTCCAGTGATGGAGCACCCACAACTCTATGAGGCAAGATCTTCCATTAATTAATTGTTCTCGCTGTCAGAAAATTTGTCCTTCTAGGTTGGATCTCTCCTTAATAAACTTTGATCTATTACTTCTTGTCCTGCCCTCTGGTGCCTCAGAGAATAAATCAATCCTCTCTTCTGTGTGCAGTTAAAAAGTATATAACAGATACCACTGATAGTAAAGCTTTCATAAAGACGTTATTGAGGTATAAAAAGCAGTTATCAGAGACTATAAAACTTGCATGATAATATGTGTCTTTGAAGTAGTAAAGGTTGCCAGAGAGACTGCCATTTGGAACTTGCAGCAAGCTTCTAATTAATAGTTTTTTAGTAACATGATTTGCCCTCCTATATTAATCTGAAAAAAAAATCTGCTTAAAGTTAATTTTTGCACTTCATTTCTAAAAGTATCTTATTGCCTGGAGCTACACCTGAAAGTAAACAGGGTAGCCATGGGGCAGCCATAGGGGTAGTATATGTTTTAGAGATTCCAGTTTCTACCTTCTGTAGTATTAAATATTAATATGTATTCTAAACTGAAAGATGTCAATGGTTCCACTTCTTTTATTTATCAAGAATTGCTGATAAAGTACTTGAAGTCACTTAAGTATAATATATAGTTGGTTCTATGATTTCTATGCATTTTTTCTATCTTTAATCAAATTTCCTTAGATATTTTGAAGTTTCGAATTGATCTCAAATAAAGCAAAACAGGCACTGTAGTCAAGGAAATAATGGCTTCAGTGTGTTAAGCTTGTTTTTCCAGTGAATAGAGGCTAAAGAGGTCATAGCTTATTTATAGACATTGATTCCAATTTGTATCTTTTTGTTGCAGTGAATTATTCACTGCACCAAAGGTGATTGATACATACATTCTGATTGTGAAAAAAGCCTTACCAATTTTGTCATGTGTCTGTACCAGACCAGAAAAGTAGGGGGTTTTTTTCTACTAAAATTTGAAAAATATATAAATGTCGCAAATATGAATTATTTTTTTGCTTGTAGGGTTCCATCTTCAGTTGAGATTTTTTTAAATTAGTGTTTACAATTTTGAAAAAAAAATTCAAATCAGAATAGAGGATAGACGGGTCAGAGGTCTGGCTTAGTGGTACAAATACTGCAGCTAACAGGCATTTCAAATATCAATTGGTGCATATATTGAACTTTGCATTTCTGAACAAGTGCCAGGTGTACAAGCAAAACATGACTCTGGAAAGCTGCAAATGATTATAAATATAACCCTCCCAACAAGGAATTTGATCTAGTCTGTTTAAGGCATCAGATTAGAAACTGAGAGATGGTGAGTTCTAGTTCCACACCTTAAGCATGAAAACTGGCTGGGTGGCTTTAGTACTGCATTAACCAAAGGAACATGTTTTTTTTTCAGAGCAGCTTGCCTGTGTTTTAAATTAATAAGACTGGTCTTCAAGTAACATTGATATATTTTCAAAGAAGGAAAATATTCTCTGTTTATTAAGTGTTTTGCTTGAGCAACATCCACCCCATAGGAGTGAAATTGCCACAATAGCTAGGATTGAAGAATGATTAATCTGTTGGACAAGAACAGGAAATCCACCTTTGACTATGGAACCTCAGTAGGTGATTTTGGGATGGTCATCATCAATTCTCATTCTCTCTCTCTCTCTCTCTCTCTCTCTCTCTCTCTCTCTCTCTCTC
>BLBF01000033.1:23570009-23608306 GCA_015471245.1 Laticauda colubrina
TCTCTCTCTCTCTCTCTCTCTCTCTCTCTCTCTCTCTCTCTCTCTCATCTATCTATATCCATCCATCCATTTCCTGCCCATCTCATGGTTCAAAGAAAAGCAAGAGAAGGGCATGACATAAACCTATAATACATTATATACACATATATCTCTACAGGCAACAATAAAACATTTAAACATATTGCCTAAATTGCAACTTACCAAATTTACCCTGTTTGCATTCCTGCCAATTATAGCAGACTTTCAATTGCTAAAATAAGTTATATAATGAACAGGCCTCTAGTTGGTTTCTACATAAAATTTGGCCACTCTAAGAAATCTCACTTGAGGGATACTATATAACTATGTCTTCGCCACTCTAATTTTATTAACATATTCTTCATGAAATATTTAAATATCTCACTTCTCATGAGATGGGCAGCAATATAAATTTGATCAATCCATCAATGAAGTGCATTATGTGATTAAATTGTGCAGATATTCCTCTGATATAAATTTGATGGAGTAAATATAGATCTAAATGTTGCTGGCTGAGAGAACATAATGAATACTTTCTCCACAAGGAAGAATTTTTTCTTAATTATCTAGAGCAGGAAATGAACACCATTAAAAAAGTACAAAGGAGGACAATGCCATCCATTGCTCATTTAGGGCTGTTGGTTGAAGTCCAGTTTAAGCAAAAAATTGGATTAAAAATGTTTTCTGGAATAGATCTCTTACATGCGTCAGGCACTGCTTGTATTTCTCTGTTAAAAGGAGCAATGCAACATGTTCCACTGACTCAGTCTTTTTCCTCATGCTCATATGTAACTTTCAAGTATCTGCTCATTAAAAGTACCAGTCACATAACATTAAATCTGTCCAAAGTGAAAACTCTCCTCTGTCCTGTTTAGTAATGTGAAGCAAATAAATAGGTACTTTAAAATTGCTCTTAACATCAATAAATTAGGGGTGACATTCAAGTATCTTTGTAGACCAAGATTTCAAATCAATTCTTTAATCACTTCCCTCATTTTCTTTAGATATAAGTAGGTCATAAATTCTGAGGAAAAAATGCAAAAATTGTTTATTTCCAATAGGGCTCTTCTCTTTGTAAAGGTGTCTTGCAGAATTGACAGGATGAGCTCAATGGAGAAAATAATTTGAATTATTGGTTAAAGCTAACTTTTTCGCCCATTGAATTTATCCCACTAATTCTGCAAAACATTTTCACAAATAGTAGGAGAGTGTCATTGGAAATAAGCAATTAGACAAGTATTGGATGAAAATACATACATCCAATATTATACATCCAGAGAAAATAATAAAGCAACATATTAAAGCCAGAAATATTTTTGTTAAGTATGTTACCAGAAAACCATGACAAAGGGGTTGTATATTTAATATGATGTGTTGACAGCAGGAAGAATTATATTTGTATAATATTGGAAAAACGTGAAAATTCCTACAGTTGAAAACATAATTTAAAAATATCAGACTGTGCGGAAACAGATTGGTTAACATTAAAGATAAAGGATAAAGAAGACACAGAATATTTTTAACATGGGATTTGTTTTACCAATGGTTAGACGATAAAGGTAGAAATTAGAAGTTGGAAGAATATATATACAAGTAAATGTTGTTATTATTGATATTATGTATAAGTAAATTGACCCAGACAATGCACTGTTTATTAAGCACATGTATGTTAAAGAAAAATGTACAAATAAAATTTATTTTACAAAAGGAAATAAGCAATTTTAAAGTCTTGTTCTAAATGCATATTGACAGTAGGCACACATTTTTGCATAGTTTCACTGAAAGAATTTCAATTGAACAGTCTCTAATTGAAGAATTATAGCAGCCACTTTATCTTCCTGGCTTCAAAATCTTTAAAGACCCGAGGACCAATTGAGTTGTGCTAGTCACCATCTGTCACAACAGTTGATTTCTCAAACTTATGAAGAAAGCTGAGTAAACTGCTTTATTTCTTGAAATAAAAATGGACTGTAAGCCTCACAAATAAATAAATGTTAAACACCAGGCTGAGATATGTTTTCTAGGCACTTCAATTTTTTATTGGAATGAATTTTATATTTATAAACTGTATAGCCCTGATTATATTGCTCTTGTTTATTGCCTTTCTTTCTATTCCATTACAATGAGAGCTATAAATTTTAATTTATTTATTTAAACACACATATTTATCTCTAGGGCTATAAAGCTAAGAAAATGTACAAATAAAGGTAGTTCTCTACTTACAACAGTTCATTTAGTGACCGTTCAAAGTTACAAGGGCACTGAGAAAAATAATTTATGACCATTTTTTCACACTTACAACCATTGTATCATACCCATGGTCATGTAATCAACATTCGGACATTTGGCCTGACTCATATTTATGACAGTTGCAGTGTCCCAGGCTCATGTGATCACTTTTTGTAACCTTACAGATTAACAGAGTTGGAAGGGACCTTGCAGGTCATCTAGTCCAAGCAGGAGACCCTACACCATTTCTGATAGATGGCAGTCCAGTCTCTTCTTGAAAGCTTCCAGTGATGAAGCTCCCACAACTTTTGAAGGCAACTTCTTTTCCATTGGTTAATTGTTCTCACTGTCATAAAATTTATCTTTATTTCCATGTTGAATCTCCTTCTTATAAGCAAGTCATTGGGGAAGCCAGATTCATTTAACAACCAGCTTACTAACTTCACACTGTGACAAGACAGGTCATAAAATGGGCCAAAACTCACTGAACAAATATCTTGCTTAGCAACATAAATTTTGGGCTCAATTGTGGTTGTAAGTTGAGGACTACCTGTACACATACACACACACACACACACACACACACACACACACATACTCTTTTTTATAAATTTACAGTATTTTTAAAAGTTGTAACACAATCAACACATTCTGGGCTATGATGATGTGAATGTAATGCTATCTCATAAGTAACTTTTCAGATTTCAGATTTGTATCTCATGAACTCATAATATTTTTCAAGAGTTGAAAAGGATGGCATCAGGGTTTTGTCAATAGCCAAGAGATTCCAATCTTCTATGTTGTACACAGTTATTTTAGCTGGTTGGCTGTGGGCATTTTACAATTGTTAAAAGCATTTAAACGCAAAGAACAGTATAAAAATGGCACATGACACAAGATTAACAATAGCATATTTTCCCTTTTTATAGTATGCATTCTTTTAAAATTGTAAACTTCCCTGAGTTTTAACAGCCTAGAAATATAATAAATAAATAGCCATAAATACATACCAAAGATAGTCAATCTGATTGCTTCGGAGTTCAATTCCCACGAGGTCCAGATAGCATCATCACTGCAAGGGATCACTGGAATTTCAGTCCGAAACACGTGAAAATCACTGAATGGTCTGCTGTTAATGTATAACCTATTGAGTTTGGGTTATGAAGCAGAATCTTAAAAGAAAGCAGATATGTTTGAAGGAACACATCAAATAGTATGATTTGCTTTGGTTTTTCTTGGCATGAATTTAAAACCATATTTATTTAGGTATTTAGAATGCATAAAGATCATATGATTTGACAAGTGAGGTTGATATTGCAGCCTCTTTTTGTGTGTATTTTGAATGCTGTCCAATAAAGGTGAGCAAATAACAACAGAACAGTATTCTCCAATCTGATGCTCTCCCAGTGAGTTGGAACTGCAGCCTAGAATATGTAGGTAGTTGAATTTTGGGGAAAGTTACATTTTTATGTTTAAGTTTCTATTATGTGCATTAGGCACCATAGGGTTATACCAGCAATTACAGTGAATAGGATCATTATATTATCAGACACCAACAAAAATCTTCCACAAGAGAGACAGTGCATTGAAGTATTCAATAAAAAGCAAAATATAAGGGTAATAGTATAGGACAATCTTATTTCCAAGTTAAATTTGCATTTTAAAGCAATTCTTATAAGACATTTCGACTGAATTTGAGCAGAAGGCTAGGGATACCACATGATTTTCTTGGCAGTTTCTAGCAAGAATTCCCTCCTTCCCACACTCTCTGCTTTGATTCAATGCTTTGAGGTTGTTGTTTTTTTAAAGTAAAAACATTTTCTATTTCTTAAAGTGACATTTTGCTTTCATGTATTTCTGGAAGTTTTAATTCAAATTAACTCTTTTTTTTCTGATATAGGAATATAACTTTTAGTCACTTGTCTTCTGACATTTTATCTGTATTTTAATATTATTGAGACCTATACCAATCATGAAGGGACGTTTATGCATAGCCTCAAATGGGAGAAGATATATTAAATAGTCCTGAAATTACTGATTTATGCCATCCAAACATATTTTACATTTTGGAAATTTCTGTGTGGTAACTTTAGATTAATACACGTGTGAATTACTGCTTCACTTCTGTAATCTACAAGATCAGTAGACATGTAGCTCACCCAAATCTTTGGAACATATTGGTTAGCTGGTGATGTATTGGGGAAGCCTGTTTGTTTGAGGCAGCCTGGGCCATAGCATTGAATTAAAGGTGGGTGAAATAAACCTAGAAAGTGTGGCCTCTCCTCCCCTCTTCCTTCCAGTTATGGGGCCTGAAATCATTGTAATGATCTTGCTTCTTAACATAAACCTTCAATGTAAGAATATGAAACAGTATGGTACACTGTTGAGCTTCAGTAATAGACATACAGAACAGATTAAAAAAAGATTTAATTGCAAATTACTAGTTTTTATATGAATGTTTTTACCTTGTAGAATTTTGCAGACATGGTAAATGTGTGTGTGTGTGAAAGAGAGGGAGGGAGGGAGAGAGAGGGTGGGGGAGCATATGAGACAATCAACCAAACATCATGACAGCAGATAAGGACCTGAAGACAGTGGTCATAATAGATGTAGTGGTGCCAAATGATAGCAACTTCAGAGAGACAGATAATCAGAGTTGGAAGGGACCTTGTAGGTCATCTAGTCCAACCCCCTGCCCAAGCGGGAGACCCTACACAATTTCTGACAAATGACAGTCCAATCTCCTCTTGAAAGTCTCAAGTGATGGCGTTCCCACAACTTCTGAGGACAAGCTGTTCCATAGGTTGATTGTTCTCACTGTCAGAAAGTTTCTCCTTATTTCCAGGTTAAATCTCTCCTTGTTCAGTTTCCTTCCATTATTCCTTGTCTGGCCTATAGGTGCTTTAGAAAATAGCTTGACTCCTTCTTGCCTGTGGCAGCCCCTCAAATATTGGAGGACCGCTATCATGTCTCTCCTGGTCCTTCTCTTCACTAGACTAGCCAAGCCCAGTTCCTGTAACCGTTCTTCATATGTTTTAGTCTCCAGTCCCCTTAATCATCTTGGTTGCTCTTCTCTGCACTTTTTCAGAAAGGAGTCTATGTTAAAGAAGTACCAGTGCCTGAAGGAGGAACTGGAAAAGATATGGAAAGTAAAGGCCAAAGTGGTCCCAGTGGTGGTAGAACCACTTGGGGTTGTGACACCCAAACTGGAGAATAGTTCCAAGAGATCCAAGAAACACCATCAGAACTCTGTCCAGAAGAGTGTAGAGTTAGGAACAGCTAAAAGACTCTGCAGAACCCTCAAACTCTCAGGAGTCTGATCGAGGAACCCAGATCGAGGAAGACATATCCATCCATAAGGGTGAGAAGAGATTTTTTTTAATTTCATGTGTGCCCAGTTTATAGGTGAACATGGCAAATCCAGGAACCAATGAAAATCATTCATGTTGGATTCCAGGTAGGAGAGACAGGAATGTGTGCAAAAATGCAATGTGTTTTAGTAAGATCCACACAGAAAATTGAGCTATAGTTGAGACAGGCAATTCTGATTGGCCTAGACTTCCAAACTTCAGTATGCCAATAGGGTTACTGAAGAAAATTTATTTAGGAATTTAAGAGAACAAAAATGCTAGAAGGCCAAAAGGATTAGTAAATGTTATGTACAAAATGGAACTCTGCTGGGTGAGATAGGATGCAGAATAGAATGGAACAGCAGGATAATATCACATATTATTTATTTATTACATAATACCATGCAGGAGAATAGTTCACTAAATGAAGCACAGGCCATGAATCTTTAAATGTGCCACGTGTCCTATCTATAACTGGAAGTTGGCAATACAGGCAGAAAATATTAATCAAGATAAAAGACCTATCCTCTGACAGCTTAATAATGAACTCCAAAGACAACTTAAACAGGTTTTGTTGAGATTTGTGAAATAAATTAGACACATTTCTGAATAGACCAAGCTCAGTAGTTGATGGCTGTCTGCAAGTGAAGATGGCTTTCTAGGCATCCTTCCTTGTTCAGAGGAGCTGAAAAGGGAGAAGTGTTGAGTAGTCTTGCAGCAGCATAGTTTGTAGTTCATGACATTTTGTATTTTCGACCCACTTTCTGTCCACCTGGCGAAACTGACTAAATCTACACAATTTTATCTAAAGATAAACCTACAAATCTTTCCCCTACCCACCAAAATCCTTCTGTTTTTCTTCCCATTGTGACATTGTGGCTTCTCTGTTGCAAAGATGTGCTGATCATGATTGCTGATGGGACCAGAAAGGTATCTGTGTTAGCAAAACTTTGAAGGGCATTTTGTTGGCTCATTGAGTTAGGGCAAGGCTGACTGAAGAATTCTAGGAATTGAAGTCCACAACTCTTAAAGTTGCCAAGTTTGGAGACCTCTGAGCTAGGGGATTGTGGGAACTCAGAGCACTGTAATATTTACTGTTTCAAATTATAGTATAAATTTTAATAGATCTGAGACCTCAGCTTATTGGTGTCCTATTCTAGGGTTAAGTAACATGGTTTCATTCATTTCAAGTACCAGTACTGAGAAAGTGTTTAAGATGATAAATAGTGCAATCCTGTGCATGACTTCACCCAAGCCAGTCTCCGGGCACTTAACTCAGATAAATAAACTTAAACTTCTTTTATTTCTACAAGTACTTCTCAATATATAGATTTCTATTGCTAGCATTTATATAGCACCCCTAATTAGATATATACTTCCTCTGTTCCTTCAGAATACTAGATGTTGCCATCTGGTTTGTTTGTATAGTGCAAAAAATAATTGGGCTTAGAATGAATGGGCACTTTGATTTATTTCTGCATAATGACAGTATAAATTGAAAATGAAAGTGACTTGTTTCTACAGCCAATATCTTGGAAACTGAATAAAATAAAATTTTAGGTGTGTCTTTCTGTACATATTTTTGAGTATAGAATAATTTTCCATTGGCTTTCTAAAATTGGGAATATACAGTAACAATTGCTAATGGATCATTTTTATTGCATAAAGTTACCTTTAATGGGTTGGTTTAAAACAAATATTTAAAAAATAAAAGCAGGGAGAAAATTGAATAATGGAATTACTAGATATGTTTAACTGATATGGCGGAAGGCATTTGGAGAGACTTTTGAAAGGTTGAAAATAGGCATTGAAGGATTATGAATTAATGTGAAATATATGCATTGAGAGATATGATTGATATTATTAATTTTGCCTATACTAAAATGTATGACATGTTGATTCCACACTCCTAATGTATTGTTGTGCATATGCAGATTGAAATAAAAAAAATTGAAAAAGAAACAAATGTAACAACCAACCTTTTCATGCAGGAGTAATATTTTTAATGGGTTTTGTCAGGAATGACAAAATCATGTCAGGTATGATTGGAATATTAAGATAAGGCTTCCTCTTAAGCATTTAAATGTAATTTTGATTTCCTGAAACTCCTATTGAAGTATCTATAGCAGAATCTAAGGCTTGGACACCAATCTCAGGAGGATTTCTGAGCAATTAATGGTCTTTGTTTTCAGATTTGGACACTAGATCTTACTTTGATCTCTAATGATAAGGCTGACTTGAAAATAGCTTAACTGGATTTCCTGCTTAATGGTATTAGCTACTGACTTAGTTGAGCTTTAATGCCTTTCCTGGTTATGAGGCTACAATAGAGATTCTAGGTACAGTAATATGTGCAGTGGAACTAAATGTTTGTTTACTATAAAAACTTTAAGTTCTGTAACTCCACTCTTATGAATAGTATTTTAGTAGGTATGTCTGCCTCACTCATCTTAGTTTAGTCCTTCAGTTAAAAAATGGAAAACGGATGCAAGTTTCCAAATGTCAGCTTCTAACAAAACATGGTTATTTTGTTGCTGGTAAAGAGCTCTTAGGTAACATAAATATGAACCATACTGTACTTGTAACTAATTTCACTTCCTGTTAGAAATAGACCTTCTGTTTAAATCCTTTGCATTTCAGCTCCTGCTTGGCAATTAAGAAGCAAGTATCCATAGAAATGAGCATCTGATCACAGAGACGAAGTCTGAAGTATGTTTTCACTCATAGAAAAAGTATTTAGATGATTATTCGAGTCCCAGTACATATAGTACTATAGAACATTGAATAACACTTATCTTTTGCCCTGACCGTGGGAACATTAAAGGTACTTCAGAAGTCTCCTTTATTTTTACATTTCTATTAAAAAAAGAACAAAACACCTTCTCCATCTTGATGACACCTACTTGTGTTGACCAATTTATACAACTCTCTGAATATAGCATAGAATAGCTACCCAAATTATGGAAGCTGAAGTCTATTATGTGGAAGTCACCAACTTGATGAAGATGATTCTGTGATTCACTTAAACCTGTGCTGCTTTGGGTCTTCATAACACAACTTTAATGAGCAAGTGAATGGGTAGGTAATGGGTAGAAGCCTGTATGTTAACTATGTGGTGTAGGCAATTCTAGCTCAAAGGTATTTATCAGACCAGAAGGAAGAAGAACTATATGAAAGGAACTGTGATGACCCAGGATGGGATACAAAATAAACACAGTCACGGTCACAAAAACAGGTGAACCCCTTTTATTCCTTCACTTTGCTTCAAAGCTCCAAATATCCTTGACTGGAGACAAAAAAACTCTCCCGCAAGCAGTTACTACTAAAAATGCCTGTAAATTATAAAGAGTAAAAACAACACAAACCATACTGAACAGTTAAGGAAACCAGGCAAGATAAGGGTTTGAAGACATCTACAGATATCGGAACTCAGAGAGGAATGACAGACTAGAGATATTTCCACACTTTGTTTCCAGCACTGGCCCATATGCATGTCCGTCCTTATAACCAGTTCTCACAGCTGTAGGCCATGAAGAGGATCAAGGCCCTTTCCTCCCCCATAGACCATGCCATTCATGTCTCTCCTTTATCCTCTCCTCCCTTCGTGCCCTAGGATGGAGAGGAGATGGGCCTGGGTCTTCCTCTGACTGCCCACCCATTGTTGCATGAATGGCCTGAGTAAAACCTTGTCAGTTGAAGTATGTGTTATGTGTCATCTTTGTAGAAGCATGCCCTGATTAAAAAAAAAATAGCTGGCTTTTCAACAGCCATTTTTTAAATCTTTGTCTCTTGGAATATTGCCTTGTCGTTCTTCTTTATAACTTGGAAGCTGCTGAGAGACTGCAGTGCAATGCTGTGCTAAGAACATATTGCAAAGAGAGCTCAACCCAGCTGCTCCTCTTCTCAGGCATCTGGGTCCTTTATATCTGTATCTGTTGACATTTCAGTTGAGACCATTCATTGGTGCCTTGATTATCTTTCACCCTTTATGTCCTTTAGGCTGTTGAAGAAACAGAACATGGGATGGTGAGTGGTCAAACTTTTCCTTTAAAGTGGTTTGCTGTAAGTTAGAACTATAAATATGACCCAAAGGCTAGGGACCATACATGACCCTGCAGTATCCATTTTGTGGCTTCCAGATTACCTCTTAATTTTGTTTTGCTTTGGGTTGGGTTGGGATTTTTATGTGTGCATTTTTTAAAGGATTTGGAGGATATTAAGGGGAAAAATTATTGCATTAAGCCTTATAGATGCTTAAGATGGCCATTTCACTCCTAAATATTCCCAAAGCATTTCCCAGAATAGGAATCCATCCATTTTTGGAGTGTAGCTTTCCGCATGCTTGGGGCTCTTGGAAGTTTTGGACCTCTGGTGCAAGTGATGGAAGCAGGGCTTGTTCCCTCAATCTGCAAGAGGGTGAGATGTTTTCTGGGCTGGGAGACACTGTAGCTCTACTGATGCTGCAGTATAATGGATAATCGCATGAGGCTCTTTGAATGCAGTTAATTACTTCTCTCTGTTAGTGACTCACCAAAAATTTAGAAAGGTCATGTAAAGGTTGGAGAATATATTTTTAGGTTTTATTCTGCACTGTGTTTTAGGACAAAAATGCTGCTGCTACAGATACACCCCCCTCCTTCATACAGATGGAAATCCTGCCCTTGCCCTAAACCTTAATAAACCACGTTATGTTGACATATACTCCTCTGAAATTCATTGTGTGCATTGTGAAAATTGAAGGCATAGGGCAGTGTGAATTTGTTAGCTTGTCTTAAAAGTAATATTTTGTTGCTTTGACAAATTTGCACTTCTTAATGTCTTTTGGGTAGGGAATCTGGTTCCGCGTAATGCAAGCTGTCCTGATATAATCCTGAACTCTTTCTCATTTAGCTATCATTGTTCTTGCAGTTTCAGATATCACGATTTGGCACTGAGCATAGGGCCCCCAAAGTAATATGTGTATGTTAACCCTTCAGTGCACTTTGTATCATATAAATACAGAAACATATTTATTATAGTTTACTGCATTTTTGATTAATACTAACATGCAAATAAATGTTTAATTTTATCGACCATTTACATTTTTATTCCTGTATAGTTGTCATAGGGGCCCCAGTACAGTGCCTGGGGCCCACAATGGTGTTAAGACAGCCCTGATCCCAAGAAGTTGAGTAACACAGTTGAGTTTTGATTTTATGATTCTGCGGTTATAGCTTAATAGTTTATGATTTTATAGCTTTGGGTTTTGTTGTTATTGTGCACTGCCCAGAGTTGTGCTTAACATTGGCAGCTATACAAATATTTTGAATGAATTAATGAATGCTGCACTGCTGATACAAATAAACTTTTACTGAGAAAATATTAGAGATGTGATATTCAAACAGAGAATGAGAAGAGGGGACATTTAATCCCGCCAGGTTACATTGAACTGTCAGTCAGAGGACAAGATCTCTCTCCCGCTTGACTCCTCATCTATTCCATCAAAGGGTGTTGTGCACCTGTCACTTTATTGTTCCCTTGGCATGTTTTCTCTGTGGGAAAGAAATAGGACAAGCATAGAATTGTTACCAGTGAAAAGCAGGTGGTCCGTTTTGGACGTCCCCCTCATAAAATCTTGTGTTTGATGCAGGATGATTGCATTGTAAAAACCTCATCTGCCACATAGATAGAACAGAGTAGAATTCTTTATTGGTGAAGAATTGTGATTGGACACATAAGGAATTTGTCTTTGGTGCATAAGCCCTCAGTGTACATAAAAATACATTCATCAGTGTTATAAAGTACAACACTTAGTAATAGGATACTAAATAAGCAGTCAAAATCATACTAGGAAACTCGTTATTCTGGTGTGCAGTGCCCTATAGTGTCATTTTGAGGGCAGAAGTTGAAACAATTTATGTCCAGGATATGAGCGGTTTCACAGCCCTCTGTTTGACTCGTGAAGTAGATAGGTCCTCAATGGAAGGCAGGTTGGTAGCAATTGTTTTTTCTGCAGTTCTAGTTATCTGTTGAAGTCTGTGTCTATCTTGTTTGGTTGCAGAGTCAAACATTTATAGAGGTGCAGATGACAGACTCAATAATCTGGAAATTCCCTGAAAGTCTCTGCTAGGGAGATAATAGTCAGAATGATCCAAACATACCTGGAAAATTAAAGGAACTGCTAATAAACAAATTCCCAGTGCTTAGCTTTCATATAAAAATAGATAAGCCTAGTTCATATTAAAACTTGGTCTTATTGTTAAGACAGTACTGATTTTAGTTAAGTCAAGGCTTTAAACATTTAACGTGCACCAGGGAAATATTTTTAAAGCAAGGAGATATGTGAAATGCATCCTTTCATGAGCTTTAGGATTAAGGAACTTAAGCAGCTTTTGGAAATGGCATCAAAGGGACATTACTCTGCCAGCAGGTATTAAAAGCAAAAAGGTCCTAGTGGATTTAGCAGATTTAAATTTGGATTCATTTCACTGATGACTTTTCTGCTAATGATTTTTAAATATGTAATCATTTGAAATTTTAGATGGCTTCCTGATTTCTTGAGATTAATATATATTTGAAGATATGGAAACCCATGTGCCCATTCAATCAAAAATTAATTCATTGATGCCAGCCCAGAATTGTGGAGTAATTACAATGCATAAAATGAGATTTGAAACAAATGCTCTCACTGATGGCTTTAATTTAGCTGATTGAGGTCTTCTTTTTTAAAATGAAAATATAAAGGAAAAACAAGAAAAACAAACTATGCGTTTACATATTTAATATGGATAGAAGTAGCTAAATACTTTATCGACTGTCTATTTTAATTTATGAAGGTAAGGCACTTTTATATCCTTTTTAAAAAGGATGCTTAAACTGGCATTACATTTTTCAGTGTTGAAAAATGTAGCTAGTGCTTCAACTGTGCTTCTGAACATGAACTATAGCTTATTGAACAAATCATTAGTAAGACATTGACAGATGGGGAGCCTTTCTACTTATCATGTGCAACTGGACCTCTCATTCCTGGCTATGGGCTATGCTGCCTGTGGAAAACACATGAGTTGTTTTGCATTAACTCTTTCCGTACATTGTACAGAACCCGCTTGAGCTGTAGTTAAAGGTACTCTCATCAGTTTCAACCAAAATATACAGCAGTTTCTAGTTATTTGTTATCCTAGGTTAGTAGCAAGCAATCCTATATGTGGTACAGAACAGCAAGCCCCACATTCCTTTTTGGGGCAAGTTAAGCTCAGAAAGATGCATTTGATGGTCTTCCCAATTTTTGCCCTTAGCACTTGATGTTTGGAAACATACTCTAAACATTGAGGCTCTCGGCTTTTCCCAATTGGATGCCATTGAGATAGATAGGAACCGCTATCTTCCAGAATGGATAGTCTATCTGCCTTTCCAGGTTATGCTTTACTGGTCAGATCTGGGATATTGCAGCTGTAAACCAACTGTAACAGTGTTTTCTTAGCAGATCAGTGAGTTGACGCCTTCAGATGCTACTGTTGGGGACAGAAATATGGTAAGACAACTGCTTTGGCAAAAGGCCTGTTCCTCTTCAGAATGCACTGCAGCCACCTTAGCTGTGCATCCCCAAGGCAGCCTTCAGCCTCAGCTTGCTAACTGATTTGGAGAGCTTTCTCCTTTTCACCATATCCTCTTCACTTTTTATGGCTTTATTACTGTTGCTTTGTGGACGATAGTTGTTTTTATCCTTCCTGATAATGTTTCTGCCTCTTTGTATGCGACCGTGGACATTTTAAATTTGTTTACATTCTATATGAACTATGAAGAGCCACTTTGATTGCAATGGGGTGGAAATGTGTTAAATAAATAAATAAAGTATTGTACAGGCGGTCCAAATTTTCTGATTTTGACAGTAGTTAAGTCAGTTTTGCCCCATTTAATTATTATTATTATTATTTAAATTTTTAAAACTCTGTAGTGTGATTGTGATGTGTTTGGAACACTGTGCTGGAGTAGTTTTCAAATTTCACTGTATTCAAATGCAGTGACAATAAAGGTATTCTCTTATTCTATTCTATTAATGACCTTTCTTGCCATAGCTAAGTGAATCACTGCAGTTGTTAAGTTAGCAATGTGTTGTTAAGTGAATCTGGCTTCCCCATTGACTTTGCTTGTGAAAAGGTTGCAAAAGGGGATCACATTGATTCTGGGACACTGTAACCATCATAAATATGAGCCAGTTGCCAGGCATCTGAATTTTGATCATGTGACCATGGGGAAGCTACAGCATTCGTAAATATGGAAAATGGTCATAAGTCTCTTTTTTTCAGTGCCATTGTAACTTTGAATGGTTACTAAACAAATGGTTCAGGGTTACCTATACTGTAAATTGATGTTCATCAGCTTGTTGTTGCGTTCCTTTCTGTTAGAGTGGGTCTGTCAGCTCTTCAGCTTGCTGCCAGTGCTATCTTCTCAAGAAAAGGGGTTGTTGATGGATCCTCCAGAGTAAGAGACTTAGGCTTGTTCCCTGGATCAGAGTTTAATTGTCCTGTTGCAGTTTGTGCCATGTGTGTCTTGGTAACATTGAAAGTTGCTGCACTGGTATTTTAAATTTTATTCTCGAAGGTAGAGAAGAAGAATAACTGTGGGAACACTGTTCCCTTTTCCAGGACGTTGTGTAAATCGTCTCTTGTAGAGGTTGTATTCTTTGTAATTAAGACCATTCCATTTAAATTCCTGCAATCTTGAACAGAAATAAAGAATTGGCACCTTATGGTGTTCATCTAAAGCTATAATTCCTTTAAGAGGCCAGATAATTACTAAATGGTATATCAACCCTTAATGCCCATGTCTTTTTAAAGCAAAGCAGTAGCACTGATGATGTTTGGATAATGAAACATCTTCAAAAAAGCATCCAAGCTCAAATAACACCAAGGATCCCTCTTTCTGAAGTAGCTTCTTAGATGGACAGATCCCTGTCCATTACTTTGAGCAGGGATATCAAATTTGCGTCATTACGACATCTTCATGTGACATATCGTGACTTTTTCCTCCTTCATTAAACTGGCCATGGGCATGGCCAGCGTGTCATGCATCTGGCCCGTGGGCCACAAGTTTGACCCCCCTGGCTTAGAGCAATGCCAATGGGATCACATTGAGTTCTTAATATCATACTGTTCAACATTTTAATCTGGGCCAATCATGGTCATCATAATTATACCTTTCTGAAGGATGCGTAAGCAACCCATTTTCTAAACTCCTGTGTATCAGCTTTTTTTCTTTGCAGTTAAAGTTTATTTAACTGTTGCACACCTTTCTTCCCAAGTTTTTCATTTTAATGTTTCCAATGTAAGAAGACTGCAGCCTTATTTTCTGCAAAGTATTCCTTGGCTTTCCTGGCCTTTAATTATTATTTTCAGTGAACTTTTGACATGATGGTTCAATCTGTGTTGCTTTTGTGTAGTACAAATCTATTAGAGCAAGCATTTTGAGGTTTATTTTGCATACTGTTAGTAGGGTAAATTCAGAAAGAGCATGTTAAAAATGAAGCAAAAGAAAGCATAGTTTTATAATAGTATAGGAATTGTTAGGAAACTCTCCTTAAAAATTCTAGTTGTCCTTTTAGGATTTAAAGAAAACTCTACATATTCAGCCCAGTACAATGAGGTATTAGCAGCATTTGTGTGAAAAATCTAGAAGGTTTAAATTTTGCTTGATAAGTTTTTCAACACTTACCATTTTACATTTTGATAAAATGTTAATTTGATAGACATGCTTTATATTTTTATTTGTCTTAATTCTGCATTGTCACTGCTACCAATAGAAAATGAACAAGAAATATTGAATAAACAAAAATGTTGGACATGATTTTGTATAACACATAAAATAGCTAATTCCAGAGAAAAAGGATGTTGCCAGAGTGATTCACTTTGTTCTGAATGTTAAGTGCAGTGATTCCTCAGATTAGTGTTACATGACAAATAGACCTTGTAATGGCAGAAATTGCAAAGCAGTGGACATAAAATAAATGCACCAAGATAATTATTTTCCTAGAACATTTTTTCCATCTATCATTTTCTTTGATAAAAAGTGGACACCTTAGTATTTTCTGTCTAATTTTGGATTTCTTAGAATTAGGTTGCATCCATTTCTCATGCCAGACTAATTCTCTTTCCCAGTATGGATCTACTTCTGCCAAATTCCTTTGCTATCAGATATGTATACCAGAGCCTGCCCTGCCTATCCTCCAAATGGCCATAATTCAGATCAGAATTTTCTTTCTCTCTTTCTCTTCTTTCTATCTTTTTAAATTTTATTTTATTTATATTCCTCCACAATTATTTTGTTTTACAAAACACCAGGTGGTAAATATACTTAATACTCCTTCCTCCTCCTATTTTCTGTATGAAAACAACCGTGCTCTGAGGTGTGTTAGGCTGCGAGAGAGGGGTTGGCCCAAAGTTGTTAGCCAGCTGGCTTTCATGCCTAAGGTGGGACTAGAACTCACTCTCCTGCTTTGTAACCTGATGCCTTAACCATTAAATCAAAGTGATTACTTCTCCCACTTTTCCTTCTTTTAATAGAACTTTTTAAAAAGTGTGTGTGTGTGTGTGTGTGTGCATACAGGTAATTCTCAACTTATGACCACAATTGAGCCCAGACTTTCTGTTAAATGAGACATTTGTTAAGTGAGTTTTGTCCCATTTTACAACCTTTCTTGCCCATATTTGTTAATTGAATCACTGCAGTTGATCAGTTTGTAACATGGCTGTAAAGCAAATCTGGCTTCCCCATTGACTTTACTCATCAGAAGTTCATAAAAAATTGTTCACATGACCTTGGGACACATCAACGGTCATAAATATGAACCAGTTGCCAAGCAACTGAATTTTGATCACATGATCATGGAGATGCTGCAACAGTCATAACTGTCAAAAATGGTCACTAAATGAACCATTATAAGTTGAGGACAAAACAAGAAGGAAAAAGCAGGGAAAAAATAAAAATAGGATCAGGTAAATAGCAAGCAGTTTAAAAGCATTGTGAAGTTATGGTTTTTTCTTTATTTATAAATGATAAAGACATCTGAATGGTTTTAATATCCCAAATCAATATTAAAGTCTATACAGAATACAAATAACAATAATAGCAAATAATACCATATATATTTTATATTTCATAATTTTGTAAAATTATAAACTTTTAAATCCAATGAATTTCTATTAAAATAATAATAAACACTGTATGGTGCTATAAATATAATTTATCATAATGCATGTTTCATGTAGTCTTTAAACTATGTGGAAAGTAATTTTTGGGAAGTCAGTAATGCTGGATACAATGGCTTCCATTTTAAAAAAGTTAATTTTCGCAATTTGTTCTGATACCCATGGTGCTTTTTTCAAGAAGAAACTACTGGATTTTCTGGTTTTTCTTTGAAGATGTTTTGCTTCCCACCAAGAGGCTTCTTCAGCTTATCTAAGAAGCTTCTTGAATGAGAGGCGAAATGTCATCAAAGAAAAACGAGAAAGTCCAGTTGCCTCTTGGAAAAAAAAAACACCTTTGGGACAACCATGACCTAGATGACTGAGAATCATCATAGATATTTATCCTGATCCATTACAGCAGTTTTTAACTGAAAAAGAGGAGCTTTCAATATAACATAAAGATATGTAACTACAATAAATGGCAATATTATTGCCTGACTGTGTATTCTCTCCTATTTTGCAGTGGCAGATCAGGATGTCTAAATTTTTTGGCATAGGGATCTCCAAGTGATAAAATGAGAAATGTATTAAAACACATTTGGAGTTAAATATTAACTATATTTAATTTTAATTGCATGCTCAATGAAATTGATAGCTCCATTAACTACCTTTTAAAAAGTTTCCCCCTCCCCCAAATGGGAGCTTTTGTCCTGGAAAAAATATAAATTCTTAAGTCAGGGATATGTCTGTTTAGGTGTGACATCAATTGCTTATACTTTCTATGTCTGAGGTGCACTTATACACTTTCAGTGTATGCAAAACTTCAATAATTTTTCCTGGACAGTGATTTAAAGCTTTGGTTCATCTGCTGTTTAAATCTTGCATCTGAGATCCAGAAAGTAGTCCTAGGTTCAATTATAGGTCTCTCATAGTTATTGCCAAAATTTTGTAGAGATCAGCAAGTAAGCTAGTACCTTGCTGGATGGCTGGAAGTTTAAAGAATAATAGGCAGTAGCCCCTCAACTACATGGTTCAGAAGTGTGAGAAAGTCTTCCCTGAGACACTTGTTTATATTTATACTCTCCAATTAAACTATAGTTTAAACCCAAGCCTACTCCATAATATTTACAAATGAAGCAATCTAGTTTGTAGGAAAAACCAGTTACTTTCTGAAAGATGTTTTTGCATGTGAAAGGAAGGGTGTTCTGCTCACTTTGTATGTAGTCCCATTTGATGGTTGCTTATTCACTGTTGATTTAACAGTATCCTTCCTCTTACAGAATTCTATACATGTCTGTAGGCATTTGGCTTTCCCAATGTACATTGTTTTTGCCGTTAATCAAATACCATATTCACTTTTGTGCTTCTTGATGTCCCATCTCAAGATTTAATGAAACCAATGTGCTTTGCTGTGTTTGAATGTGTATAATAATTAATCTAGAAGGTATTTGAAGCACAGTTGTTGAATATCTGAATATAGAAATAATTTAAAAGAAGTAATCTTCCTGTATTTCTTTTTCTCTAATAGTTTTCAGTGTGTCTAGTAATAAAAGACAGTCCATTGTTTGTGTAGTTTGTTTAATGTTTCCAGCATTGTACAAGTCATTCAGTGTATTTTAATCTTGGCTGTTTTTATGAATTCATATTTCTCATTTTTTTTTCATTTAAGCTCCAGGCAAGGGAGAAATAGCAGAAAAATTAGTTTTGCTTTAAGGTAAAGTATATTAAAATGTGTTCCTTAGAGAAGTAACTGAATGCACATGATAGTTTAATACTATATTGCTACTAATAAAATTATATTCTTAAACTTCCTTCTGGATATAGAAAACAACTTCCTATGGAAAAAATATGATTACAATGTTGTTTCTGTACAATACTATAAAATGTATCTTTCACTGTACATGCTGAATCATAGAATTCCATCTTGGAAACCATCCTGGGCTAAGCCCTATTTCAGGAATCTCAAGTGGTAAAGAAAACCAGAAGTACTGTTTATTATCCTGGGGTAATAATCTATTTTTTATCCCTGTATAGCATCTTATGCATTGCTATTATTTAGAATTTAAATATTACCTGTTGGTCTATATTCCAGAATGTTAACTGAAATACTATTTTCAATGCAGTCTTTCCCAAATTGGTATTTTACAGATGCGCTGTGTTGGGCTGTAATCCCCAAATTTGCAGGTAGCAAACTTACCTGGAAAATGTCAAATAAGAGAAGGAAGTTTTAGATATCAATTTTTGAATTAATTTTTTCATTCAGTTTGTTTCAAGGTCCAACTAAAAGGGCAGGATATGAACCTGTAAATGTCTTAAATAATTATCTTAAGGGTTAATTTTCTCTCTTACAAGCTACACGATATTTTATACTTATTAATTACTAGGATACTTTAAACATGCTCCTTGTATATCCTAATTATGGAAGAGTTATAGGGGAGGACTATTCATGTCAAAGGCTGTTTTTGGCAAAGAATGCAAAAGGATTTGCTTCCAGCCCAATACAGATGTGAAGTTCCTAGGCAAAACGGGGAAAAAATGAATTTAGTGCTTCTGGTTGATGTAAGTTGTATTTGATTCTGAATTTAATAAATACGATTTATGGGTTTTTTGTAGCATATAGGACACAAATTACTGTTTTATACTTTAATATCTAACTCTGCTTGTTATTTTTCTATTATGGATTTTAAAAATCTCTTAGCTGTCTTTCATAGCCCTTTTTCAGACAAAAGAGAGGTGTAAATGATTCATGAGTGATCATGTTGGGAATTATAAATATGTCTGGAATTTAAGAATTACAATCTGGAGGTGTATGAAAGTCTACAGTGCATGTATTTGGAAGAAAGAATATGTGTGGGTTGAGATGAGTGGGAGATAGCTTTCGATTTTGGGATATGTGTGTAGGAGAGGGGAAAAATACCTATTATGAGTAGGGGTGATTCCTTAGATCATACTTCTACAGTAGCCTATAAGAAAAGGCTTTATAAATAAAAAATGTTTCCAGGAGACAAAAAATAAAACTTTTTTCAGCCAACATAATGAGATGTAGAAATAAAGGCGTAACTGCCTAATAAAAAATATTCCTTCTAGGTTAAAGATGCTATGACTTGGATTTTGGTAAAGAGATCTAATAGTGTTCATTTAGAAAATATCTGCAGAGACGTTGTATCTATATCTACATAGTTCTTGAATGTAAAATAGATTTCCACAGTCAAGGAATGCAAACAGTTTGTCAGCAATTCTGGTTAAATGCATTTAAGAAATACATTTTTCTTTATGATTGGTCCCTACTTTAAGCAGCCTAAGTGCAGCAGTAGATGGATAATGGAGGCATAAATCAAAAATATGCATCTATTACATGCCACCCCTATGCCTACAAATAAATTATGGAGGGTGCTGTGTGATTGGCAGGATAGTAATTGAATTGGGCTACCAATCAAGTCAATTTTTATATGAGAAAAATCAGAGATAGCAGAAGGAGAAAGGAGACAGGTACCCTAAGGCCTGAAACTACCCATAATAGTTTTAAGGCTTACTTTTGCATATATGTAACATACTTGTAATTGTTATTATTATTGTTGTGGTTCATCACATAATCAGTCAGATGCTTAGACTGGATTTGGCATTTTTGTCCATCTATTAGGATCTGGGATAGGCAGATGTTGTTTGATTATGTTAAAAGTATCATCATAGGATGTAAGCTGTTCCAAGTAAAGCTGCCTTTTGCAGTTTATTTGTGGTGGTTTTGTCAATGCTGATTATTATGGTTCATTACAAAGCCAGATGTTCAGATTGGATTTGGCATTTTTATCCACCCATGGAGTCCTTTCCAAGGACTTGATATTATTTTTTAAAAATGTTTGAATTTGATGGAAGTGTTCTATTAAAGCAGTGCTTCTCAAGCTTGGCAACTTTAAAAAGTGTGGATTTCAATTCCCATAACTTGGTTCTTTATTATGATTATTTCACAAATTGAAAATATGTGTCTATATGGGATTTTTTTTAACATGCATTCTAGAAATAACATGTCAGTATATATGTAAAGATAAATAAGTAAATCTCCCTACTATGATACTCTTAAAGAGCTACTGAGATAAATATAAATTAAATGTTTCATTCACACTAGATTTGGTGATTGGGGAAATGCTTTTCGAAGAGGCTTGCTGATTGCTTTAACATAGTTCATAGTGGGCAAACAATAACTAGCCTTTTTTAATTGCCTAGTGATAACTATGGCAGTACATGGAAATTTACCATAAATAGGACGCAGTCTTTGATGTCTGACTCATTACTTTCAGCCTTTCTTATGAGAGTTGCACAGTGGATATTTTAGTCAACAAGATATGAAGGATGTTTTCTGTATAAAAGACTTTAAATTAACTGATGTAAGATTAACATTGTTTTAATTTTTCCCTCCTTTCATCCTAGTCCTAACATGTAAACATTTTTGAATTGGATGTTCTAATGATGCTTTGTTTATCTGAGAAAGAGCTACATCATTATAAATGTAAATGACATTCTCCATTTACAAAATTATTTCAGGTAGAGGATTAGTTTGATTCAATTGATCATAGCATAGTGGGGTAATAAGGAATAAAGCACCGTGTTAGTATTATGACATTCTTCTCCATTAGTACTGTTTATTCAAAGGCTCAGATTTCTATGTAAGAAATCATTTGTGTGCTGAAAATAGGAAGACAGTTTATTTAAATAATACTGAGCAAGTTTAAATCAAATACAGAGACATCCTCAGAATAGTTGCGAATCCATGATTTTAGCCTGCGCTTGGTAATTGATAAGTTCTAGGATCTTTAATTGACAAATGATTAGGGTAGGAATGTTTTATTTATTTTATTTATATGATTTTGCAAATGCTTACAAGATAATAGGTATAAGTATAAATATGAGTAATAATACAGGAAATAAGTATGAATAAATGGGGACAATAGGACAGGGACGGTAGGCACAATTGTGCACTTATGCATGCTCCTTACAGACCTCTTAGGAATGGGGTGAAGACAATAGTGGATAGTTTAAGGTGAAAGGAGTGGGTATTAGAGGATATAACAACAGAGTCAGGTAGTGCATTCAGGTATTGACCACTCTGTTGCTGAAGTCGTACTTTCTGCAATCAAGTTTGGAGTGGTTTACATTGAGTTTGTATCTGTTGTGTTGCTCTTGTATTGTTGCAGTTGAAGCTGAAGTAGTCATTGACTGGTAGAACATTGTAGCAGATAATTGTGTGTACTATGCTTAAGTTCAGCCATAGGCAGTATAGTTCAAAGTTGTCCAAGCCCGAAATTTCAAGCCTGATGATATAGGGTATTCTGTTGCTAGCAGAGGAGTGTAGTACTCTTCTCATGAAATACTTCTATACTCGTTCAGTTGTATTAATGTCCGACATACAGTGCAGATTCCAGACAGATGAGCTGTATTCAAGTATTGCTGTAGCAAAGGTTTTGTATGACTTATTTAGCAATTCAATATTACCAGAGGAGAAACTTCGTAAGATTAGATTTACAACTCTTTATGCCTTTTTGGCAATATTGTTACAGTGAACTCTGGTGCTTAGGTCATTTGATATGCATACTCCAAGGTCCTTGACAGAGTGAGGGTCGTCAGTGAGGTCATATCCACCTAGCTTGTATTTGGTGTACTGATTTTTTTTTTTTTTTTACCAATGTGTGGGACAGAACATTTGTCTTCTATGTTTAAACTACTCAAACTCCATGGACTTCATTTGCAATGATAGCAACTAAATATGTGAAAAATACTTAGTTTAGAATTGTTTCAAATGAGAACATTATGAAACATCCTGTTTTGAGGATGTTTCCCTAATATTTGGGGTTGTGTGAGAACTGACAATGCTTGGCCTCAATATAGCATTTCGTCTTCAAGGCTTTGTAAATTTTTACTAACCACTGATTTCCTGCAGGTAAAATATAAAAATGCCAAGAAGTGACATTTATGTTGAACTTAAATAATACTTGATAAGTAATAAAATGCCTTGTCATGTTGAGCATTTTATTCATAAGAGATGGCATCAGGATATAGTTACTAATTAATATTGAAATGATTGATTCTCTGTAAGAATTTGCTTGCACAATCAGAAAAAGGGAGAGCCTTCTCAGCTGACTATCATTTTACTTGTACTGTCACAAATCACAGTTATTGCAGTTTATTATAATACAAATAATGTGCTTCTTCTCTTTCTGTTTTTTCTTGGCAAAAAATTAACATTAGAACACTTTATTTTATATTACTTGAATTATATCATAAATAATATTTATTTTCATGTTCCATCATTGGTTTTGCATGTCTATATCCAAAATATTTGTTGAAGTTAGGTTATAAATAAATAATGTTTTCAATGTGTTAATTTATGCTGTGTAATTCTATAGCAGTACATATATTTAATTTAATAATAGACATTTTTTATTTTTATTGGCATGTTTGGTTGATCAAATGGTAAATATTTTAGTCATTTATGGTAAAGATTTAACTCTATCTATATTGGTATTAGGGAGATTACTGAACTGAGCCTCTCAAAAATAACTTACACAAGTCAAAATATATAACTTTCTTCACCATTATGAACTAACTCAAGAAGAAACATTAGTGTGCATGATTCTTAATTTTTCATTGTGTCTCAGAATACAATCAATACTAAACCAGCCAGTCATAGGTTTAAATATAGTTATAGCTCTATTTTATATAAATTACCATACAAAAACAGATAATCCCTTAGATCAGGGGTTCCCAAACTTGGCAACTTTAAGACTGGCTGGAGAATTCTGGGAGTTGAAATCCACAAGTCTTAAAGTTGCCAAGTTTGGAGACTTCTGCCTTAGATCATAATTCATGATATATCTTTAGACAGAACGTTGCACATTTTCATATTGCTTCTGTTTCAGCAAACTGTGTTGCCTATTCATTAATGAACAATGTTGTAATCAAATACTAACAATAGGTAGGACAATAGAAGGATAGATAACTCTTAGCCAAAGTGTGCAAATTTTTAAGAACAAGGAAACAGCATGGCAATACAGTAATCCTCTATTCTTGTACTTTTCATTGAGAAAAAAAAAATCAAAGCAGTAACACTAGTAAATAAAATGTGGACTAAAGAGAATGAAGAGAATGCAGTAAATATCCAGCAATCTGGAGCTCTATTAGATTCACGACAGAGTTGCACTGTGTGGTTTCTATTGTGAATGACCTGCTGTTGCATTACTTTTCCTGTTTTCCCTCTTCACATTTCAGAAGATGATTTTGCAAGGTTTTGTTTAAAAAAAAAAACTGCAATCCCCATCCCCATGACATCCAACCTTAAAGAACTGTTGTTTGTTCTTGGCTTCTTCTCACATATAAAATAGATTTGCTCTGCTTAAGTGATGGTGGACTACATTCCTTTCATATCCAGGCAGAATAGTCCTTGGTTAAGACAGAGCAGTTTTCTGAACTGAAATGTCAGATTATTTAGCAGATGAAGTTTCTGGCCTGTCTTATGATATGCAAGAAGAAGAGAAAAGAAGAAGGAACACATCAGTTTGCTGGGATTTATTTGCAAAATTATCAGTCCTCATTAGATCTGAACTGGGCTTCTGCTTCTTCTGACCAGAACTGAGAATTGGACTGAGAAGCCAATTTAGTGGCTGAGGAAAAAAGAATCTGCCTAGTAAACAAAACAGTGAATTATTCAAAATTTGGCAGTTTTATTTTAATTCTTACCTGCTGTTCTATAATAGAGGGTACCACCAGTGTAGTGCTCTCAAGTGTTGATGGTTTGACATATTGCCTTTCAGATATGATACGGTGTGGGTTAAACGAGCCAAACAAGACATTAAATATAAAGTGAATATTTTAGGTAGAGTCAGTATTTTTCATGCGTTTCTGAACATGCAAACTTTCTCAGTAATTTAGCAGGCAAATTCCAGGTTGGACATCCTATATGGAATAAAAAATAAACTCTTAGGGGTATAATGTATAACATTGAGGAATGAATACACTGGGAATACTTTATCCAGTTCTAGGCATCCACCTCAAAATGGAAATCACAGAACTGGAAGAGATTCCAAAAACAGGACCTATAGCACCTCCTCTATAAAGATGCAGGTGAAGTATAACATTTGGGACTTAGTCTTGGGGGTGGGGCAAATGGAGTTGAGGGATAATTAAATACAAATAAAATAAACCAACATATGAAGAAAGTGGAAAGTGTGAAATTCTCCTTTTCTGAAAATGCCCAAACTTATAAGTCATCCATGAATGATGGATGAAGGCGATCAGAAAATGAGAAAGTCCAGACAAGCGAGAAGGCTTTGCTTCGTGTGATGAATTTCCCTGTGTATAATTGCAAGAACTAACCAAAGCAGAAAAATAAATCAGCTGAGAAACAGCAATTAGTATAAATAAAACTAGAATTCTTGAGTAAATAGTTTTTACTCAAACATTTGTATTTGAGATACTAATTGTCTCAGATGGAGGTGATGAGGGTTTAATATTAATGTCATTAATTAATTTTAGAATTAGAATTTTAGAAAATATTAATCTTAATGTTAATGTTTAATGATAGTACATTTTTCTTTACATATGGACACTTTTTATGGATATGAGCCCTGAGTGAAAACAGAACTCTCCATGTTGAGGGAGTATGTCCATTCTCCCTCAGCCAATTTATTTACTTCTGTGTGCTTGCAGTGCATAGGCACAATTTATTTACTCAGCTGACAGCCATTTTAGAGCAACTCTTGTGGGTTCCCAAAAAGAAATTCCAACTCACCCTTTCCCCTACTATTTTTTTTAAAAAGAAACACACCATGTGGCATGGCTGGGATTAGTGTAGTGTATAGGTGTGAATGATGTCTCCATTTCCAATAGCCCTGCTAATTTATGTACCCTGAGCTTTGATTTGTTGGCTTTTTGTCTCTAGAGCACTTCACTCATGAAACATCCTTTTTTTTCATCATGTTTCATTGAGGCTTATTATAACATAAAAGGGCAGGTGCCAGAAAAAGAAAAGGGGAAAAAAGCATTGACTTCCCACTCTTTCCAACAGAATAAAACACTAATGTCCCAGAATAACAGCCAGCCAGCCATTTTTTATTGGAAGCTGCCCTCATACATTGAACTTCTGATGCATTCCAGTTTATGTTTTTACTTATGTGAGGAGCCTTCCAAGATGTTATTTGAAATAATTACCTTCCCTTTTATATTTATTTTTAACTGAAATGTCAATATAGTATAATAACAATAAATAAAGTTCTGGTTCATCAAGCCCTGGGATTATCATTACCAAACTGAGTCAGGAAGAATGGAGAAAAAGAGATAAGACTGGTAACTTAAATGGAGATGATTTTGTGTATGTATTTAAGTGGTAAAGATTATTGTCCCCTGTCAGTTTTAACTTTTACTGATTTACTAATTAAGAATAAATTTTTCTACTGAAATGTTGTCATGCCTACTGCTGTAGGAATAAAAGTATTCTCAGTTAGAAAACTGGAGGTGTTTGCCTGGAGAAAGGAAAAGTTCAGAAGCTAAAGATGAGACAAATTATTTTGGTCTGGAAACCTTTTGGTTTTTTTTTAAAGTTGTGGAGGAACAATTATAAAAGATTTGCTGAAAAATGACAAAAGTTTGAATTTCAGATGGAAACTAGTTTAATGAATGCAATCATTTAATTAAACTAAGGATGTTGGGCTGGGAAACAGGTGCCACAATGTGCACTGTACCCCTAGATGTCCCAACTTGATTTTAAATAAAAATACTAATAATTAATTGAAGGTATCAGAGCAAATATGAATCTTCAATGCTTCTGCCTGTTCCTCCTGGTTGGTGAAGCCTAATAATATGGGTATGTGTAAATGGATGTGTTCCGTCTGGAAAAAACGCGAGGTAGACCGGGTTCCAACAGTAAAAGTCTTTATTTCAACAGTTTAAGTTAAACAGAACAGTTTGGCTCTAGCCGCGGCAGCCTTCATATACGGCTTGCCTGCTGGCTTGTAGCCAATGACATTTGTTTGATTTAGCTGCCTTTTGGCGGCTCCTTTGGATTGGTTCCTAGTGAACCAATCCCTATGCCGGCTTTCTTAGCCAATCATATTAGAGGATTTGTAGTAAACTATTTTATACAGAACACCCCTCCCCTCTTGGTTTAGTCCTACGTGGTGATGTAGTTGCGCAGGTAGGTGGGGCTTCTTCTGATTCTACTGGACTTGTGCAGTTCATTTTCACTGGAGACTTCAACCGGTTCGGATGGGGTTGCTGTCTCTCCGGCTCTTCTTCATGGAACCGCCTGGAAGGGTGAGTCGGCCATTTTGCTACCACTTGAGTTTCTCAGGCCGGTGGTTTCGCCGCTCCATCCTGGTTTCTCCGGGCAGGTCGAGCTGGCTTGGCTGGCCCCTTCGTCTGGATTTTTCCCACAAGTCTCATCTAACTGTAAGTTTCCTTTTTGCTCTTTTTGATTGTTCAGATGTTCTGGGTTTATTTTAAAAAGTTCTTTGTTATTTTCTTGTATTCCCCCCCCCCCCTTTGGTTTTATTTTCATTGGTTTTTATTTTTTGTGGTTGTGAGTTTGTGTTTCTTTCAATGTTTCGGGAACGAAGCTGGTCTATGTGCCGCTTCCATTCCCTGCCATCGTCTACGGTTAGTCGGTAGGACCGGGGGCCTGTGATTTGTGTGATTGTGCCTGGAAGCCATAAGGGGTCCCCGGTGAAATTTTTTTGCGTAGACTAGGTCGCCAATTTCAAATGTTCGGAAACGGCTGGAGGAGTCGGGGGGTCTTTCCAACATGTAATTTGGGTGAAACCTGTCTAATTGCGACCTAAGTTTTCTTCCCATTAATAATTCCACCGGGCTTTTGTTGGTTACAGTGCTGGGTGTGATATGTTGGAGGGTGAGTAGGCGGTTAATTTTATCCTGGATAACTCCAAGGTCCATTTTCTCTAAACCCTCTTTGGTAAACCTGACCATTCTCTCTGCCCTACCATCTGCAGCCGGGTGGGTCGATGCGGTTAGAGCATGACGTATACCTAGGGAGGCTAGGTATTGTTCAAATTGGATGGCTGTTAATTGTGGCCCGTTGTCGGACACTAGGACGTCCGGCAAACCATAGGTTGCAAAGAGTTTGTTAAGTTGTTTAATGACCGCCTCGGTTGTCGTAGATGACATTACTACAACTTCCAGCCAATTTGAGTATGCATCTACAACAATTAAAAAGGTATGTCCCCTAGTAGGACCCACGAAATCAATGTGGATCTGAGACCAGGGGCCTCGTGGGGTCTCCCAGTCCCTTATGGGTGCTTGTGGTGGGGAAGGCCTCGTTTTCTGACATTTAGTACAAGTAGCAACCCAGTATTCGATGCCTTTATCTATACCAGGCCAGCAGACATAGCTTCTAGCTAGGCTTTTCATTTTTACAATACCAGGGTGGCCTTCGTGAAGCATACTCAACACTCTAGTTTGTAATTTAGGAGGGATTACTACTCGATCACCCCACAATAAACAACCTTTTTGAATTGAAAGTTTGGTTTGTCTGGTCCGGAAAGGTTTAAAGTTTTCAGTTTTTTTGTTTTCCGGCCAGCCTTTACCTACCCACCCAGTTTAATATGCAGAAAGTCACTGGGTCCTTTGCGGTGGCTCTGGTGACATTGTTTGCAGATATTGGTAGTTCGAGTCATGTTTCTATTTGCAGGGTGGTCATTGTTGGCGCCGGGTCTTCCTACGTCGTTGGCATCGGTGCTGTGCTTAATGCGTCTGCATGGGAGATTTGCTTCCCGGGTCGATGCGTCAATGTGTAAGAGTATGCTGCTAGGAATTCTGACCATCTAGTCATCCGCGGGGATAAAATGTTCGGTGTAGGCTTGTTTCCTGCCAGAATTCCTAGTAACGGTTTATGGTCCGTTACGATCAAAAATGTTCTTCCATAAAGGTATTCGTGGAAGCGTTTCACTCCGGCGACGATTGCCAGGGTTTCTCTGTCTAGTTGACTATAGTTACGTTCTGTTTTAGACAGAGTCTTTGAGTAATAAGCGACGGGTGCCTCTCTCTCATCTGGCAATTGGTGTCTCAGGATGGCACCGACTCCAAATGGTGAGGCGTCGCAGGTTACCGTCAATGGAAGTGTGTTACTAAACTGGATAAGAACGGTGTTTGATATTAATAAATTTTTTATTTTCTGGAATGCTTTTTGCTCTCTATGACCCCAAGTCCAATTAGTTTTCTTATCCAGCAAACAGTGTAATGGTTCCACTATTGTCGCTTTGTGGGGGAGGAATACGTTATAGAAATTTATTAGACCCAAAAATGCCTGCAATTCCATTTTGTTTTTTGGCTGTGGTGCGTCTTTAATGGCTTTGACTTTTTTTTCAGTAGGGTGTATACCCTCTCCGTCAATTAAGTAGCCCAGAAATTCGACGCGATCAGTCATTAAGCAGCATTTTTCTTTTTTAACTTTCAGACCGGATTCTCTAAATTTTGTTAGTACATTTCTTAGTCTTTTTTCTAGTTGGGTCGTATCTTTAGCCGAAATCAGGACATCATCAAAATATGGTATGACCCCTTTTATTCCATTTAATAGGCGTTCCATGAGGCTTTGGAAAACGCCTGGGGCCACACTCACTCCAAACTGGAGTCTGTTACACTTGAATGCCCCTTTGTGAGTCACTATTGTCTGTGCCTTGGCCGTTAAGGGGTCTACTGGAAGCTGTTGGTAAGCTTGTGCTAGATCTAGTTTAGCAAAAAATTTTCCTCCCCCGAGTGAGTGTAGCAAATGTTGTACGACTGGCACCAGGTATGTGCTTTGTTGCAGTGCATGGTTCAGGGTAGCCTTATAGTCTCCGCAGATGCGTACCGACCCGTCAGGTTTAACCGGTGTTACTATTGGCGTCTCCCATTTAGCATGGTCAACAGGTTCCAAAACCTCTTGGTCAATTAATTTGTTCAATTGTTCCTCTATTTTTGTCTTTAATGCAAAAGGAACTCATCTGGTCTTTAGTCTTCTAGGGGGCACCTGGGGGTCTAAGCTAAAGGAAATTGGGGTCCCCCGATACCTGCCTAGGGAGCCGTCGAAAACGTCCTGGAACTCCTGGATCAGGTTTTCTTCCCAGTCGGTTGCGGCCACTCGGTCTACTCCGGTCATTCCGATGCCCAATGGTGCGAACCATTCGATGCCCAGGAGGCTGGGTCGGTCTCGCTCGACTATTGTCAGAGGCAGGACTTTGACATGCTGCTTGTAAGTGACTCGGAAATGTCCTAGACCTACCACCGGGATTCGATTCCCTTGGTAGTCCTTCAGAGTTAATTTTTGTTTCTGGAGCTCTTTTAGCTTAATATTTGGGACCAGTTGTCTGATTGTGTCCCATGACACCATTGACAGGAAAGACCCTGAATCGACCTCCATCTCGCAGAGGCTGCCTTCGATTTTTACGATAATTTTAACTTTTTTTCCGCTTTCTGTCTGAGCGCTTCCGATAGTGACAGTTTGATGGGTCTTTTCTCGGTTACTGGCTTGTTTGTTGCGCTCCCACTTTCTCTCGGCTTGCTTTGATTCAGTTTGTGGGGGAGAGTTACTGCATCTGTTAGGGCTGTTATTTTTTCGATTCCTACAGACCTTCTCAATGTGTCCCCTTTTCTTACAAGCTCTGCAGATGGCATCAAGGAATCTGCAATCGGCTCGAGGGTGGTTTCCTCCGCAACCGGCACATTCCTGCCAGTTTCTTTTTTCGTGCCTTTTTTTGTTGGCGTATAGGCGGTGGACCTCATCGTCTTCCTCTCTGGATTCTAATGTCTCGTCAAAATCTTCATGGTGTGTGGTGGCGGGAAATTGCTTCTTCCCTCTGGTTAGGCTCATTTCGTCATTGTTCGCGTTCATTTGTTTCATGGTGGCTGCTGACTTTTTCGTGGCTTCTGCAGCTGTGGCTTCTGCGATGGCTTCAGCTACGGTTATGTTGGGTTTATTTAGGAATTTACTTTGTAAATTAGAGTCTTTTAAACCCAATACTACTCGATCTCGCATGGCTTCATCTAAGTTCAGGAACTCACATGCTCCCCGCAGTTGTCGGAGGGCTGCCACAAAATCAGCGATGGTCTCGCCTTCTTTTTGGTCCCTTCGGTAGAATTCGTTCCGTTTGATGAGATTTGACACCACTGGTGCGTAATGAGCCTTCAACATTCTCTGGAGTTCGGGCCAGGTCATTTGCTTTACGTCTCTGGGCTTCGCCAATGCCTTGGCCATTTTAAATATCATTGGTCCGCAATGCATTAAGAAGACAGCCCTCTTACACTGGTCTGAGATCTCTTCCATCTCGTTACTTTCCAAGTACATTTGGAAATGGTCTACGTATGATTCCCAATCCTCTTCATTGGGGTTGAAGGGTGCGGGTGGTGCATTATTTCCGGCCATCGCTTCCAGCCTGGGTTTCAATTCGCCGCGTGCACAGTCTCACGTTTTAGGATGATCCCACCTTTGTCGCCAGTGTTCCGTCCGGAAAAAATGCGAGGTAGACTGGGTTCCAACAGTAAAAGTCTTTATTTCAACAGTTAAGTGAAAACGGAACAGTTTGGCTCTAGCCGCGGCAGCCTTTATATACGGCTTGCCTGCCAGCTTGTAGCCAATGACATTTGTTTGATTTAGCCGCCTTCTGGCGGCTCCTTTGGATTGGTTCCTAGTGAACCAATCCCTATGCCAGCTTTCTTAGCCAATCATATTAGAGGATTTGTAGTAAACTATTTTATACAGAACAGAATGCACAGCTTTCACAAGCCTGATGCCTTACAGATGCATATGAACTGTACAATTCACAATTCCATGTCCATCTTTCCTTTTCTCAGACTGATTGACTGAGAATTCAAAGAGTACGGTAATTGTCCAGCAAGTGGCTGTATGTGTGTGTGTGTGTGCATGCACATACACATACACACACATACACACATGCCCTCTCTGCAAGCAGAATGTTTAAGCACTGATGATGTTACCTAGTTTCGGTAATGAAACATCTGCAAGATTGTGATCATTTATTTAAGAGATATTTCATCTCTTTTGTCATATAAATCAGGGGATCCCAACCCCCAGGTTGTGGACCAGCATCAGTCCCTGGCACACCAGAAACTGGGCCAAATAAATGAGTGAAACCCCATCCGTGCATGTGTGTGATGCAGGCAGCACACCAAACCACACTCCTTTCTCCTACGGCAAAACCTCTCTCCATGGAACTTGTCCCTGGCACCTGAAAGGTTGGGGGCCGTTAATATGAAGTATTTTTTTATAAAGTAAAATAACCCCATAATCCATTATAGAAATAGTACACTTTACACTGAAATTTTCAGAGGAAATAAGAGGATATGTAACTCATGTTTTGCAAGGAGAAAATGTAAATGATTGCCTCCCAGTAAATTCAGTGCTCTATTTCTTTGATGGATTTTTACATATATTTGTATTTTTTGTTGGCTCAGGAAAATTATTTTATGGAAGATAGAACAGACTAATAAATGAATATGTTTCTTAGAAGTTTTGGGGAGTCGTTTTAGTATCAGCCGAACAGGGTTGCTATTGTTATTATTGTTCAAATAGAAAGGATCTATTATCATGTGTGAAAACTCAGTAAAATGAAATTGGCCTGTTTGTGCAATACATTTACTTGAGGGGTACTGAAATTCAAGTAACTGACCCAGTCAGTTAACTCGCAGGAGTCTAAAAATGAACCAGATGCTTGGGGAGGGTTAAAATTACTCGATGAACTAACTTTTCTTGTGTAGTGTAAACCATTTACTGGAAGTAAATTTAGTTCATGATCTATAGAGGCCTTATGAAAATAGGAGTAGGAAGTACCATCAGAGGCTCTTACATTATTTATGATATTTATCGAAATGGAAGATTGTTCCCCCACTCCCAAAAATGTGAAGTGAGACAGAAATTCTGGAGTGCTGATCTTTATCAACTTAGGGGAGCAGATGAAACAAATACATACATGAATAATACATACAGATGAAATAAATACTGGAAAGTGGGACAGAAAAAAAAGTTGTTGATTACATGTAAAATAAAATACCTTTGTCACAAAACTCATTCATAGGCACTTGCACCTACAACCATTCTTACTCAGTTACCCAGACCACTCTCACAAATACAATCACACAAGTATACCTATCTTTCTTTCCCCGCTGGAAGCAAATGTTGCAAAATAAAGGGGAAATTATGATGGAAGTTTGGATGGATGGATGGGAGGGAGGGAAGAAAGGAAGGAAGTCTATGTAGGCATTTCAGAAAAGATTATAATTTCACCCATCAAAGCAATAACTTATCTTTGACTATATCCAGTGGTGATATGCTACCAATTTGGCCTGGTTCTGCCAAGCCAGTAGCGGCGATGAGAAGCGGAGACCAAACCAGTTCTCTCCACCACTCTGCTGTTGGGCCTACCCACCCACCCTTTATCTTCTGCTTTTGAAGCGCAGCTGCTTCACACAGCACAGAAGATTGAGTTGGAACGCCTCTGCGCCTGCACAAAGTGTGTGTTTGGTGCATGTGTACACATGCAAAGCACGCCCACCAAGCCACACCCACTGAACTGATGGTAAAAGTTTTTTAATCCCATCACTGGCTATATCCATACTTTTCAACAGAAAGGTCTAGTAACCACTGTACTTCCCTCCTTATTTTTTATTTCATTTCATTTGGTGGATATAATATGATCCTCCACCCAACTGATAAGAAGCTATTTGAGGCTGAAATAGCCAGTCTTGTTATTAGAGAAATGTAGTAATTCATAATCCCAAGAAATGGATGTCCTTGAATATACTGATCTGATTTCTGAAAGTAATTTTGGGGGAAATAATTCCTGATTTTATTGTTTGTAGATCTTAAATCTAAAAGTAAAATGGTTAACTTTTTGCCTTACTGTGAGATCAAAAATTAGATGATCATCTATAACAGCATGAAAATAAACTTCAAAGAAATTACTTCATAAGGGGGAAACAATATTGGGTAACATGTAAGGAAGAATGATGGGGATGGATAGATGGGGATGGATAGATGGGGATGGATGTATGGAAGGAAGGGAAGGAAGGAAGGAAGAAGGAAGGAAGGAAAAACAGAATGTTTAAATAACATAGAGGATCAAAACCCAGAGCAATTCTCAAGTCACAGCTTCAAAGACAGACAAATTTCAGCAGAAATATTTATAATCATGTGCACCTCTATTTCATCTTGATATTCTATGCTTCTCTGTAAAAATGTAAAACCAACCCTTAATCTGTATTCCTATTTGGAATTAAAAATCAAACAACAGTTCTGTTTGGATGAATGAAGTTCATAATGGAGGAAAAGAGATCAGTTGTAAGTCCCATTCTTTCTTTAAATGCATTTATATATTGTTATTGCATTAAGTAAAAAGAACTTTGTGCCTTGTGACTTATCAGCGCTGAGGCATAATTTATCTGTATTTTTATGTTTGTTGTGCACACAGAGCTGTATGTGTTACTTTTGGCCTTACAGCAGTAGTTCTGCAACCTTCCCATGCAATGTTTTGAGCATGAGAACTATTTAAGCCTGTGACCTTCTTGACTGTAGTTTGGCTTTTCAGATGTGCCAGCTGCTGCTGCTGCTGCTTATGGTGCTTAAGCAAGTTGCTGAGGAGACTATTCCCCTGAGAGACAGAAGTTTGCTGGATAATATGTGTGGTAGCTAAAAACCTTCAAATTTAGTTTTGGATTTTTTTGGATAGTTAAAAAAAATTATCAGCATAGTTTGAATATTTTTTATTATTTTTCTATTTGTCTTTTTATAATCTCTAAACCACCCATAATCTTATTATCAGGAAGACCAGCATAAAAATTTAATACATAAATAAATGCTTTTACTTGTCAAGCAAAAATGTTTATTATAACTTCACTGTCCTTCCTTCATCAAATAAAGAAAATCAGGAACTCATCAGATTGGTTGTAATAAAACTGCCATTATTTTATGTCTTTCTTTTTTAATCCTTCCACAGTCTACAGCATCCAGAGCTGATGCATGAATCACAGAAAATGTACAGGCAGGTTTTAGCGTAAAATACCTTGTAATAAAATGCTGGGTTATAAATGTATTCATCTCATATAATCTTGGAGAATGACTAACAAATGGACCCCTAACCAAGCAAAATATTATTCTGCTTTTTCTTTTTTATACTAAGCAGACAGAAATATAACAGCTGCCCTGGGGAAAAGAGTACAGCCAATTCTGCCTGTAAATGAGATGTATTCCCTCTAATAATGTGGAGCTTCCTGACCTTCTGACATTCAGATCCAGTTGAACCAGAGATCTTGTGTGGCTATTTCCTTCTGCAAGGGAGCCAGACATTCACAACCATCTAAACTCAACCTGTGTTTTGGGGGGTGGGGGTAAGCAAACCTCCCATCAGATGCTTTCAGTTCTTTTCACTGAGCTGGGAATTTTTGACCAATTTTCAAAATGCACTTTGGTGGTCAGGATTAGTTTCCCACCTTCTTTTAACAAAGATGGAAAAAAAGTTGAAAAAAAACAAAGACTTGCAATATTGTCTTTGAAAGTGAGATTGGAAAAACATTTCTTTTATTGATACATGAACAATCTTTGAATAAAGGTAACAATTTTCATAGACTAATAATAGTATTAAAAGGGATTTGTCTAGTAACAGAAGAGAAATCATAGATATTTTGGCATGCTTGTACAGCTTCCTTTTTAAAATTAAATAACAGACAGGAATTGGGCATTTTTTTTTGGCTCTAATTAGAAATCAAGTTATATTTTCATACAAGCAATCCTCATTTAGTGACCACTTTAGTGATGATAAATGACTCAGTCATTAAATGAAATGGTTGCTAAGTGAATACATGACTGAGAAAGAATCTACAAAGATTAATGGTTGCTATCATCTCATTCAGATAAAGTTCTATCATAGTGTCCTTGCTTGACCCATTTTCCCTCTTTTTTTTGCCACCGGAAACGGCATGGGTTTTGCTTAAACATGCTGTCTCTTTCCCAGCTACTTTTCACCACAGTGCAGGGATTCCCTAAAATGTGCCAACTGCAAGTTAACAAGCTCAAGTTTGTCACCTTAAATAGTTGATTAGAGCCCTCCCGAACTCCAGCAGTTGCCTGAAACTGACCAGTTCTCAATCAGTTTCAAACAGAAGGCTTTCTTACCCTTAAATGCCAGCACTGGTCAAAAAATGAATTTTTTATTACTGATTTATTTATTTACCCTTTTATTTCTGTATTGTGTTATCTTAGGCTTTTGCCAAAGAATCGTCAACCTATTCAGTGCATTTCCTTTAGCTCATTTATTGCCAAATATGTCTTTTATGGAATTTCAATTCTATTTCTTCTCATAAATCAGGGAACCCTTTGATTCTTCAAGAATTCGGAGTCAGAAAAGAGGTAAAAATTTAAAGGAATAATAATAGTAATAGCACCAAGACTTATATAACACTTCACAGTGCTTTATAGCACTCTCAAAGCAGTTTACAGAGTTAGCATATTGCTTCCAACAGTCTGGATCCTCATTTTCTGACCCCGGAAGGATGAAAGCCTGAGTCAACCTTGAGCCAGTCAGGATCGAACAGCCAAACTGCTGGCAGTCAGCAGAATTAGCCTGCAGTGCTACATTCTAACCATTGCGCCACCACAGTTCTTCTATAAGGAGCAGGATGAAAAAAAGACATGTTTAGCTGATTCAGTACCAGGTGTTTAACTATTTAATCGTAAAAGCCAATTTAGGATCTCTGTCTAGGGACAATCCAACAGTAGGTTACATCCCTGAATGGGCTTTGAAGTACTTTGTATGGAAATGGAATTAGGCTACATTGCAGTTATTCCCTGTGTTCTCTGTAGCTCTGTTGCATTTTATATACATTTTATATTGTTGTCACTATAAGATCTATAGTTAATGTCAAAACAGTTTTCTTTCTGTCACTCTTCCTCTTCCTGTAATTTGCTCTTACTTGGTATCTATTTAATCCTCTTCTGAGCCATCTATTGATTCTTTTCCTAATGTACACGTATGTATCAGGACAGAAATAATTTATATCTCTTCCTTTTATGGGTCATGCACAGGCCATATCAAGTAAAATGGTGTGAACTCCAAATAGATAAGGAATAGTTTTCATGTAAGTGACAGCGAATCACACTTCGCTGTCTCTCAGAGCATTTGTTGAACAACAGATGGAGATAGCTATCTTTGCTGCTTGCAAAGTATCAGCATTTGAAACAATCAAGGCACACTGAATACTTTTCATTCAAGGCCAACAATTCTAGTTGGTTAACTACAGTCTCAAGGATTATTTCAGCAAGTGAAATAATTCCACCTCTTTGAATTGGTATGGTTTTTGCCTTCATTACACCATAACTAATGAAATAAGTAGGGAAAATAATATTACATTAGTTGAGAGTATAGTGAAAAGAAAACATAGGTGGGCAGTTCAGATGACTCAAGTTTTGGGAAGCTTTCAGATTGAAATTCGCAGACTACTTGCTTCATTTGTTTTCTCCTCCAAGTCCTTCACTCTGCTGGTTGCTAGTTGAAGAAGATGGTCTGGTTTACATTTATGAATTCTGTCTGCAGCCCAAATAACTCAGCATAGATCCCATTAGCATCAGTAAGAACTGAAACAATTTTGTGAATTTAATACCTTTGTTCTTAATCAATCCTGTCTTGATTTGTTGCCCTGGTTTGCCTTTTTGTTGCCCTTGCCATTGCCTTTTTTGTGACTTCCCAGCAGAGTTTACAACCTTTATATATTTTGTGACTCTGTCATTCAAAAGAACAAGTCTGGCCCAGCCCAATTTAGTTTCTGAGCCCAGACAAAGATGGGCATGTGAAAATGCATGTCTTCGAAATTAGGACAGCAGCAGCTTCAAGGTGAAGGGAATAGGTTAGGAAGGCTAATTTAGATCCCTATTTGCCAGCAATTTACATTATAAAGTCCCTTATGAACATGAATGAATGCAATTTGAGCTAGAGTAGTGTGTGTTGGATTGCTTGCTTCTGGTGTGCATAAAAAGAACACAAGGTCTGGAAACTGGTACAGTAAATACTTTGTGTTTACTAAATCTGTTGATTAAATAAAATGCTTTGATATTAAACAGATTGTGTTTTCAAATTAGAATTAGAGAGATCTGATATAAAAACTTGTCTATTTCAAGTAATGAATAGTTCAAATAGTTATTTCCAAGTGTAATTTCAAAATACATGACAGTGTATTAGTTTTACAAACCCAAAGCTGTTTTCTTCCACCTGTGATCATTCTTTCCTCAAAGAAAATAAGTTTAAGCTTCATTTTAAGGTAAGAAATTATTGTGAATCTCTAAAGTAGCTCTGGTCTGGCTACTTTTCCTAATTGATGCCATTGATCCTGGTTTAATTATATGTGGTTTGTTTATTTAAATTATGCATGTAGTCATCTGTCTCACAGCAGTTATTCTGGGTGGCTCACAAGACATCTGAACCAAAATCAAAATACACCAAATGTAATCCTAAAATAATAATAATAATAATAATAATAATAATAATAATAATAATAATAA
>BLBF01000033.1:23608316-23634459 GCA_015471245.1 Laticauda colubrina
AATAATAATAATAATAATAATAATAATAATAATAATAATAATAATAATAATAATAATAGGAACAAGAAGATAACAAAATACAAAGGCCAGCAAATAGAAGTAGAATAACTATGGAAAAAGTAAATGTAGTACCAATAGTAATAGGTACCTTGGGTGCAATCACAAAACAACTGGAGCACCATTTGAACCTTATCGGTATTGACAAACGCACCATCAGTCTATTGCAAAAGGCAGTTTTACAAGAACAGTTTACATCCTGCGACAAAAATCCACAAATGTCTCTCCCAAGTCCTTGGGAAGGACTTGATAGATGGACAAAAGTGCCCAATCCAGTCTGAACATCTGGCTGACCATGTGATTAACCACATATACAATATATCTGGATCTAAAAGTAATCCAGTTTTGAGCAGCACAAACAGAGCTGGTTTAACCTGCTGGGCATCCAAGTGCCTGAGAAAATATTTGGGTCTTTAATGCTTTTGGAAAGCTCCAAACTGGGCCCATTCAGACCTGTGGGAGGTGCTGTCCCTAATGCAACCTTGTCTCTATAGAGATTCCTTAAGAAGGGAAGGGAATTTGACAGCATAGGAACTTTCATTGTTTTGGTGGGGAAGTGGGGACTTATTGTTTCCCAAAGATTCTGTACCCCGAGTCTAAACTTGTTTACTTGGCATAGCATTAATTAATTCAGTGGACTTAATCCCAACATAGCAATCATACAATGCCATTCTTAAACTGTTTTTTCTATGCCTAGAAATTGGTTGCTTTTCTCATTTTGAATTAAGACTTTTTTGGCCAAAGAAAGTCTTAATTGTTTGTGTATATGTGTGTGCTTGCTTTTTAACTTTTAACAGCCATCAAGATATATGACAGAGATACTAGGCTCTGTTATAATCATAAACCAAAGATTATCTTTTTTTTGGTGGGGGGGATTAAAATTCCTCCCTCAATTCTTGAGCTGCAGACATTGCTAGACAAAATGGGACAATTCACCGCTGCCACATTCTCGTGCCCCCTTCACCCTCCAGCCACAGCCAATTCACAGCTGGCAGTTCAGACTCAGCTGGCCCTTTTCTGATGCACCTCTACCATCAATGGACCCCTATCCCTTCACCTCCATTCCCCCATTATACCCAACATACATGGCCCAATCTCATCAGTGTGATGAGACAGGCTGAAGGAAGCATCCATTAGTCATCTATCATCCTGTCTTGCCACTCCACTGCTCCAGCTGGGGAGTTGCACCAGTGTTTCAGGAGGTTGCGCTGCTTCTTCCCTTCACGTGAGGCTCTGTTGGGGCCTTGCACATCCTCAGTGTCGATCAGGTTTCGCCCTTGCCTCCATTCCCCAGGCTCCATGTCCCCACTGCCTTGTTGGAGGTCCACGAGCCTGTTCTGCAAGACTGGGTAGCGGGTGCGCATGAGATTGTGCAGGATGCAGCAAGCTTCCATGATCCTCCTCACGGTCTCTGGGCGATGCTGCATGGTGGTGAGAAGTACCTGGAACCTGTTGGCCAGGATGCCAAAGGCGTTCTCCACCACCCGTCTTGCCCTGGACAGCCTGTAGTTGAAGATCCTCTCTTCACGGGTGAGGCATTTGGAGGTGTAGGGCTTCATGAGGTAGGTTCTGAGGGAGAAGGCGTCATCCCCCATGATGAAGTAGGGCACATCTTGCGTGTCGTTGGGCAGGGGGTCTGGATCTGGGAAGCCCACAGTGAGGTTGCATTCCAGCCCCTCCTTGAGGTCACTGGCGTTGTATACCTGGGCATCTGAAGATGAGCTGTTGCCTGAAGCATCGATGTACATGAACTTGTAGTCAGCATCGACCATGCTGAAGAGGATGATGCTGAAGAAGCCCTTGTAGTTGAAATAAGTGGACCTCGACTTGGCTGGCGCTTTGCAGGCCACGTGCTTGCCATCGATGGCTCCAACGGTGTGTGGGAAGTTCCATCTCTGATACCACTGCTCTGCAACTTTCTTCCAGCCTTCTTCAGTGGAGGGGCACTGGAGGAGCTCCTCCATGTATTCTTCAATGATGGCCTGCACCACTTCTCTGACCACAATGCTGATGGTGTTGTGTGGCACCCTCCAGCCGTACTGCATGCTCCTGTAGATGGTCCCTGAGGCCAGGTGGCGCAGAGTGAGTGCCACCTTGAGCCCAGGTTCCAGGCTGGGCCAGAAGTTGGTGTTTGCCTTGGTCAACCTGCGTGTCAACTGCTGCACAACTTCGTCAAACATGGCTGGAGGCATCCTCATGAAGTTCTGGAATGCACGAGTGTCTTCGTTCCTGAGCTCCACCATCAGCTTGTTGTACAGTCCGTACTCTGCTCTTCTGGCGATCCATCTTCCTACCCAGACGCTTCTTGGCCGCCTCCTTTTCTTCCCGTAGTAGAGTTCACAGAGCCTGTAGATGGCTTCGCACTGTTGCAGAAGGATGGTGGCTGCCAAAAGGACTTTGTTACGATCCACGGTGGACATGACTGGATGCTGTGGAAGAGCAAGAGTCAGATGAAGGCTGCAGAGGTCTGCACCGCAAGGCTGCTGGTCTGAAAGTGAGATCCAGGTGAGTTGCTCCCCCTTTTTAGAGGCAGTATAGGTGTCCCTTTGCATCTTCTAGGCATCCTCTAGGCATCCTCTAGACATTCTTAATATCCGAGATAGGTCCCCTCTGCGAACGTTTTTTCCATTTTAAATGCTTTGTTTCCGTTCTTCATCTGCTAGGCATCCGTTCTGCATCCGTTCCGTGTCCATTCCGCTTCCTCCCTGCGTCCGTTTTCCGCTGGAGCGGATGGAATTGCGTGGATGCGCAGCGGATGCCTAGCGGATATAGCGGATGCCTAACGGATGCCTAGCGGATGCAGAACAGATGCATTGGATACATTTTCCGCTCAAAAGTTTTGAGCAGTTCAAAACTTTCTGAGCGGATGAAACGTCAATAGACAGATGCTGGACGGATAGAGAAGATGAAAAACGGAGGCAGTGAGTACAGAACGGATACATCGCGTTAACCAATGGATGGCAAGTGTTTTTCTCCGTTTTACATCCTCTTTCCATCCGTTGGTGCAGTGTGACAGGGGCTCAAGATCTTTGGGGTATAAGTGGCATGCACTACTGCAGTTGTATGAATATAATGAAGAGGGTAGCTCTGTTATGAAAATATGGAGAATTTGTTATCTTATCTTAGTGATACTCTTTTTAGTATAATACAGGATTATGGCCACAAAAAACCTGAAACTCTTCTTTAAAAAAAATCAGCTTCCCTTACATAAACATGATGCACTGGTTTAAGCAGGACATTTGCTAGCTAGACCTGTTCTTTCCACTTTAAATAAATGTTTGCTTCCTTGTTGGATTAAACTTCTTAGTTTTCATTAAGCATGAAAGATTAAATTTGTTGGCAGCTAAACTGTACACAGATTTGGTATAGTTTGTATTTAATTATTTGAAATGTCCATAATACAATATTTTATTTTTCCAATAATGAAATAAATATGATATTTTTACTGTGATTATTATCCATCTCATAAGTATAAAAGTAAATCTTTAAATTTGATGTATGAATTTTTTTCTTTTCTGTGTGAACAACGTATATTTTTATTATACATTTCTGAAAAGAAGTAAGAATATATTTTGATAGTGAATGAGGTCTGTTTTTTTTAATTGATGGATCTTTTCAAAGTAAGACAACTGGAAATAATAGCAAGGATTGAAATCATTCAGGTGCTCGGTGTGCATTAAATTAAGAAATTATTGGGTAAAAATATTATTCAATATACTTTGATCAATCAATCATGCTTTAGCAGTCCATGTTATATCTTTAATTTGCAGAATAACATGCTATTGCTTTGAAGATGTTCAATGTTCGGCTGGGAATGGCTTTTTACAAATCAGTTCAAAAGGTCTTTTCTTCCATCCTGATTTTCCTCTATAGGGATTATTGACATAGACCTTCAAATTGTGTATGTAAGAAAGTTATGAATATAACAATAAATTCAAATCAGGAACTATTGTTTTATTTTATTTTTCTGTTCAGTCATGTTTAATTCTCAAAGACTGGATAAATCCCTGCACTTTTCTTTCCAAGGTTTTCAAAAATAATTTCCTATTGCCTTCTTCTTAGGGCCGAAAGAAAATGACTGGCCTAACGTCACCCATCTTGCTCTGTGCCCAACACAGGTCTGGAACTCACAGTCTCCTGGTCTCTAACTCGATGCCTTAACCACTAGACCAAACTTGCTTTCAAGCAGTAGCATAGACTTGCACAAATGATTTTCTACCAGGACATCATAAGCTTGTATTGAGAATGCAATATATGACTAAATGCAACTCCACATTCAAGCAAAAGTTGGCTATTATGTGCACATTCTCAGCTAATCCAAAGAAGCTGCTTTAAAAATGTTAACAAGTTCATTGTTATTTTGAGGCTAATCTGTACATAGTTCTTAGTGATTGGCCTCAGCTTTCCATTACCTGATATTCTTCAGATGCATAAGGTTGCAAACGCTTGTCATTTCCAATGGCCAGTAATGATGATAGTTGGGTATTATGGCAGTTGTAGTTTAGTTTATTTGGATTCTACCAGAATGAGGAAATTCAGTTTAACTATTCTTAAGTTTCCTCTTAATTGAACAAAATTATAGCCAAATAATGGGGGCAAGAGGATGGTTACATAGTAGTTTTGAAGCATATTGATAATCAGGTTCTGATATTGATTGAAGAATCTGTGTTGGGGGTGAGGCTTGTGTGGGTGGGTGTGCAGATAAGAGAGGCAGTTGATCTAGTGCAGGGGTCCCCAAACTTGGCAACTTTGTGGACTTCAACTCTTAGAATTCTCCAGTCAATATGCTGGCCAAGTTTGGAGACCTCTGGTCTAGTGGTTAAGGCACCAGATTAAAAACTAGATTTTGAGTTCTAGTCCCGGCATGAAAGGCAGGTGGGTGACCTTGAGTCAGACATTCTCTCTCAGCCCAACCCACCTCACAGGGTTGTTGTGGGAAAAAAAGGGAAGGAGTTTTATGTATGTTTGCGATCTAGAGTTACTTATGAAGTAAAACAGGTGGAATTTAAAAATCTAACAATAAAATATGTACATTACTGACCACACATGCATTAAAGGCAAACATAAGATCCTGTTCCCTAATTTTTAGATCTGTGCTGGGGTCTTGGCTCACTAGAAAAAGCAGCAACACATCATGCCTTTATTAATTCAGATGCATTGAGGGTTTGCATCAAAATTAGAGAAGCTTTCACCAATAGCTTGTATGTACATTGTTTCCTGGATGAATAAGGATCCTGTGTTATCAGGGTCTAGGCTTATGTGGAAGCCATCTCTGTTTCATAATTGTAGACTTCACTATGAATGTGCAAGTAATTGTAGCAAGTGATGAGTTTTCAATGCATTAATGGGATGGAAGATTCTATTCTTTCCTTAACTGGTGAAACCTCTCTCTAAAATATTACCTGTCACTTTTGAAAAGTATGATGTAGGATTCAAGTAAATTTAAATTAATGACTATGACACAGAAAAAGACCATGATTCTATTAACTAGTATAGAGAGTGTTAAATATTTGATTTTAAGTTTTACTTGAAATATTAAAAGCAGTGTGACCCTAGAACCAGTTGTCTACAGAACTGGTTGTCTTTGTATATGTAGTCAAGTTGAGTTGAGGCTGAGAACAATTTGTCAAGGATGTTTTACTGCACGGTGACTATAATGATCACTTTAAACAATTATTAGTTTTAATTTGTTGCATATTGTGCTATTCTACCTAGAGGAATATGCTAAAATTATTTTGGGGGGTTTGTTAACTTGGGGTGAAGAATAGTTTCATATTGGGCATTTCTACTGACCTGCTTTAGGAAATATTGTTCTATTCTTTCAATAGTAGGTAGCTGAGATTATATTATTTTGAAAAAGGTTATGCAGCCTTAAATTTAAGATGGGAGACCTCTAGGAAATGCCAGTACTTTTGGTTGAATGGTAAACTACTTTCCCACTTGCAGGTGGCACTGAATAACAACAGCCAAAACTACAGCAACAAGAAACAGTCTCCACAAGGACACACCTATATGGTTAATAGAAGTTTCCTTGCCCTTTTCAAGTCAGAATTAATGGCTTAACCATTTTTTTAATAGCGTATATTTTGCTTAAGACTTTTTTTTAAAAAACCCACCCTTATTATAAAGTTCATAGTTAACCTGGCCTCTTAAAAAGAAATATAAAAATATTTTGTCAATAAAGGAAATACAGAAAACCTGAGAGCATAGTTGCTGAAATTCTTTCCCAAACTGTTTGTTTACCAACCATCTTACCATAGAGTAACTATAGTCCAGAGGGTAGAAGCAACAGCAGAGAAACCCCTCTTCCAGGACCCCACCAGCTGGAATAATTAGACTGACGGAATCAACAGCATGCTTCTTCTGCCACCATAAGTGGCATGGCCAACCCCAGTGGGTGAGAGGGTCTTCAAGTAACCTAGATCCATGCCATGAAGGGCTTTAAGGGCAATCACCAACGCTTTGAATTGCACCCAGAAGCAGACTGATAACCAATGCAGCTCATGGATCAGTGCTGTTACAGGGGCCATCCTTGGGCCCCCCAAAAATGCCCACACTGTCATAGTCTGCACCAGCTGTAGCTTCCAAATGCTCTTCAAGTAGAGTGCATTACGGTAGTCCAGCCATGAGATGACTAGGGACTAAACGACTGAGCGCAGGGAATCCTGGTGCATCCAGGAAAGGCGGCAACTGGTTGTGCAAAGGCTCTCTTAGCCATAACAGCCACCTGTTCCTTGAACAGGAATTTCCAATCCAGGAGAACCCCCAAGTTATAGACTGTGTCTTTCTGTGGCAGTGCCACCCCATCCAGAGTTAAATATGACAAAGTCCCCAGAGCCATTTGGTCCTACCAAGGTTTAGTTAAAGCCTCCAGGCACCGCGAAAGGGTGGCAATAGCATCACTTGGGTCCACCAGGAGTGGAAATATAGAGTTGGATGTCATCATCAAAAAAATCATTAGACTTGGAGCAGGTGGGAAATCATTTTTCTCCTCACTGAATAATGCTTCATTCCACAATGAGTAGGAACAAAAACAAGATTCTTGTTATTCAGGAATCTCAAGAGTTTAAAGATAGAATGTGAACTAGGGAGAACAATGCTATTGTTTTCGTTTACAGTTGTTTATTTCTGGAATGACATTATGGAGAGGGTAAAAACCAAGCACATAAGCAAGCATTCTCATGGGATAAATAAAGTGGGGATAATTTAGCAAACGATGAGAAAAATTAATAAAGAAAAAATGCATATAGTATACTCCTCATGAAATGTTGATCTGTTCTGTCATCGTAGCTTTGCACTTACGATCAAAAACATTGTCCTGCAGTAAACATTATCTCACTTTTTCAAGCAAAACAAAATGCCTCAGCCCATGCTTACATATACTGAAATAAAATTGAATATATTCATTTTATGCAAGATCACGTCTAAGTGAAAAATATATAAATGGCAACTGCGGGAGAGATGTGTAAATTAGTCACCCAAGAGATTTTAGCTACACTTGGAATGATAGTCCTTATTTTATATCTATATTATATAGATATAGATATAGATAGATAGATATTGATATTGATATATTGATATAGTAATTCCAATAGTAATGTTTAATTGTGTATTGACTTCAGTACACACTGAATTGTGTACTTGAATATAGAAATGATTTACAGGTAATCCTCAACTTACTACGATTTGTCTAGTAACCGTTCAAAGTTACAGAGGAACTGAAAAAAATGTCTTATGATCGTTTGTCACACTTAGGACCATTGCAGCATTTTCATGATTATGTGATCAAAATTCAGATGCTTGGCAACTGACTGATACTTATGACAGTTGTAGTGTACTGAGGTCAGTTCTTGTGACCTCCTGACAAGCAAAGTCAATAAGAAAGCCAGATCCACTTAACAACCATTTTACTAACTTATCAGTTGGAGTGATTTGATTAACAATGATGGCAAGAAAGGATGTAAAGTGGGGCAAAATTCACTTAGCAATTGTCTTGCTGAGAAAGAAAAAAAAATTAAATTCAATTGTGGTGAAGGTCGAGGATTACCTGTATGCTATTAAATTAGTTCTTCAATGATGAGCAGGCCAGTAGCCTAGTTAAAATTCCAAAGGCAAACAGTAGAAGGTGAATTCCAATGTGGCCTGTTTTTTCTCCTAAACACTTCCACCCACATCAGAGGAGTTTTGTGGGATGCTGTGGAAACAACACATGAGGAACAAAAAACAACAAAACAAACAACCAGCTCTGCTCCAAGAGCATGAGGACGCATTTGGACTCTACTTAATCATATCACAATCATGTAAGATTGCTGATTAGTTGAGTAGCAAGTTTCATAATCCTTTCTGTTGAACCCCCTGAAGATTAGCCTCTAAGGCATTAGAAAATGAGTATAAAGCAGGGGTCCCCAACCACCGGGCCCCGGACCGAAAGCGGTCCGTGGATCATTTTGTACTGGGCTGCAAAGAATGAATAATCGTGATTAAAATATATATAAAAATATGTTTTTGCTTCCGGGTGTCTTATTTTGAAAGACAACCACTTCTGCCCTCACCTAACTTCCACGCTAACTTCCGCGCCTAACTTCACAGACCACATTCCTAAAGCTAAGAAACCCTTTACTATTGAGGAAGAATTGATTTTGCCAGTCCTTGAAAAAGTGTTTCTGCGTGAAACTGGCCCCGGTACAAAAAAGGTTGGGGACCACTGTTATAAAGGACTTGAAAAAGAGCTATAGAAAATGCCACAGAAAAAGGACATTAAGTTAAAAATAGATATAACAAACATAAAATGAGTCTAATAGAAAAAGAAGAATTAGCACAAAAAATTAGAGGTGCTAAATAGAACTACTTTGAAGATGCAAATAAACCAGATAGATGGTTAGCATATAAATTGAGAAAGGAGAAAGAATCAAGGAAAATATTGCAATTAATAGATGACCAAGGCCAAGTTTGCTCTGGTAGTAAAGATGATAAGGAAATCATTCAAGACTATTATCGGAAACTATACACACAAGAGAATATTGATGAGTAAAGAGTTAAACAGTATTTACAGAATGCTAATTTACCCCAGATACCTAAAGAGATTGAAACAATGTTAGAAAGCAATATAACCATGATGGAATTAACTGAAGCACTCAAGAAGTAAAATAATGGAAAGGCACCAGGCCCAGATGGACTTCCAGCAGAATTTTACAAAACGTTACAAGAATCATTGAACTTTCCATTGCTAGAAGTTATGAATGAAGTTATGTTAAAGAAGAGGATATCTAAATCATGGTCAGAAGCTTATATCGTACTTGTTCTAAAAGAGGAGACCGATCCATTACAAATCAAGAACTATAGACCTATTTCCCTACTAAACGCAGATTATAAAATCTTTGCTTCAATATTGGCAGAAAGACTTAAAAAATACTTATATAATTTTATCCATCCTGATCAAAATGGATTTCTGCCAAAGAGACAAATTAAAGACAATATGAGAGTAATCTTGGATACTTTGGAATACCATGAGGCACATCCTGAAAAACAAATGGCTCTGAGATTTCTAGATGCACAGAAGGCATTTGATAATGTGAATTGGCGATTCATGTTATTACTGCTGGAACAGATGGGCTTTGCTAGAAAATTTATTCAAGAATAGAAGCTATATATCATAAGCAAACGGCAAAGGTTACGATAGAGGGAGAACTGTCAGAAAAGGATCAATATAAGAAAAGGAACAAGACAAGGGTGCCCACTATCACCTCTGTTGTTTGTGTTAACTTTGGAAGTGCTGAATAGAAATATTAGAGATGAAAAGAATATAAAAGGGATGAAAATTAAAAAGGAAGAAATTAAGTTTCAAGCATTTGCAGATGATCTGGTTTTTATCTTAGAAGACTCACTAGAAACAGCATCAAAACTGATAGAAAAGATTGAGACATATGGAAAGGTGGCTGGTTTGGAAATAAATAAAGATAAGACAAAGATCTTGACAAAGAACATGCTATCAAGACAAAAGGAAGAACTGGCAGATCTATTGAAAATTCAGCAGGATGGAGTACACTAAAAGAGAATAATTGTATCAAACTTAAGCAACAGCGCTAGATTTGGTGAAATGGGAAAATTTATAACTGTCATTAATAGGAAGAATATCAACAATCAAGATGAATATATTACCCAGAATTTTACATTTGTTTCAAACAATTCCAATTAGGCTTGGAAAACACTACTTTGAAGATTTAAAAAAAATTGTGTTGAAATATATATGGCAAGGTAAGAAAGTGAGAATAAAGTTAAAACTTTTGCAAGATGCTAGAATAAGAGGAGGTTTTAGTTTGCTTAATTGGGAGTTGTATCACCAAGCTACAAATTTGATGTGGGTTAAGGAATGGATAACATCAAGAAATACTAGATTGTTGGCATTAGAAGGACATGATCTGGTGTTGGGGTGGCATGCTTTTTTATGGTATAAAGGAACTAAAACACAGGGTACTTTAGAAGACGTTATATACAGGAGTCTCTGTGGTTAAACTGGGAGAAGATTAAAAGACAATGTTATTTGAAAATTCCAGTCTGACTATCGACTATTGAAGCATTTTCTTATCCTATAATATACAAAAAGGAACAAACAGATATAATGCAATATTGAATGAAAAGGGTGAACTTAAATCTATACAAAAACTGGAGGAACAAGGTATAAAGATGAATTGGTTTTCATAAGTGCAAATACATTCAAGGTACTGATGAAAGGGTGATTAAAAAATTGTATGGATATTTATTAGAAATTAAACTAGAAGAAGAACAAGTTAAAGAAACTATGATTGCTTGGGGAAAGAATTTTGGATATGGGATTGATTTGGAGAAATGGCAAAAATTGTGGTCTCAAAATTATAAAATGACAATGTCAACAGCATATAAAGAAAATTTGTATAAGATGTTTTACAGGTAGCATTTTCTCCTGACAAGAATAGCAAGAATGTTCAAGAATAAATCCGAAAAATGTTGGAAATGTCATCAGACACCTGGCTCATATTAGCATATGTGGTGGACTTGTGCGGATGCTAAAAATACTGGACTAAAATCCACACGTGGCTGGAAAAAATGACAAAAAAAAATTTAAATTTAAAACCAGAGATATTTTTATTGGGAATTTTACCTGAAATATATAATAAAGACTTGAAATACCTGATTGTAAATGTATTAACAGCGGCTAGGATTGTATTTGCTAAAAATTGGAAAAATGAGAAAATACCATCACAGGAGGAAATCATTAAGAAACTATTGGAATGTGCTGAAATGAGTAGATTGACATTTGAAATTAGAGAACAAGATGATAAACAATGTTATAATTGTTTATATTTTGTCAATGGTTAGACAATAAAATATAGTAATGAAATATGTAGACTTTAAGAAAATAATAAATGTATAAATATGTATTATTTTCTTATTATATCTACAAAATGATTCTAGGATCGATCTGGGATGATAATATGAATTGTCATAAAACAAATTAAGTAAAATATGATCATTTTGTAAAACATGAATGAATAAAAGTATAGTCAAATGATTGATTAATCATGATATTAATGTATTTAATATTTGATTGAAAATACAAGATTATATACAATGTAATTATAATTGAAGACTATGAAATGGAAGCACAAAACAATTTGTAAAACAACTGGCACACTGTATGTCTATATATGGAAGATGACTTGATGTTTTTATGTTTGTTTGTTCATGTTTGTTTGTTTTTAAAACCAATTAAAAAAAAATCAGATGCTTTCCAACTGACTGATACTTATGACAGTTGTAGTGCACCGAGGTCAGTTCTTATGACCTCCTGACAAGCAAAGTCAATAAGAAAACCAGATCCACTTAACAACCATTTTACTATATCACGATCATGTAAGATTGCTGATTAGTTGAGTAGCAAGTTTCATAATCCTTTCTGTTGAACCCACTGAAGAAGCTAAGTAAGAACTATAGAATCCATTAGTGTTTGGTATATTATCCCCATATGGGATAAACAGGGGTGGGATTCTTCCGGTTCTGCCTGGCTCTGTAGAACCAGTAGCTCTGAAGAGCAGCAGACATAGAACCGGTTCTATGTCTATGCTGTTTTGGCCCACACGTCTGCCCGGGCTCTTACCTGAACTTTATTTCCAGCTTTTTCAACCTCAGCTGCCGTGCGAGGCACAGTTGCGGTTGAAGAAGCAGGAAAAAAGTGCTTTTTCAAACACTGCTTCCCTGCACGCAGCGCTGCTCAGCTGTCCAGGCAGCAAGCTGACAAAGATTTACACGTGTGCACAGCATGCAGGGAAGCACATTGTAAATCACTGAACTGGTAGTTAACCCTGTCAGATGCTACCCCGGGGATAAAGAAATAGTATCTTGTAAACTGTTACATGAATAGAAAAGTAGATGGTGAAAATTGGTCTCTGATTTGAATGCTTGTCATAGAATTTCATAGGGCATTATTGTGTCACACTAATTTCCATGCGTGTAAACTGACTGTAGACTGGTTAACATGGTTAAAGAAATGTATATTTCTTCTCTTTTTAGTTTGCTGTTTTGTGGTTCACAAGAGGTGCCATGAATTTGTTACTTTTTCTTGTCCTGGAGCTGACAAGGGACCTGACACTGATGTAAGTACATTGGATTTTTGTTATTTTATTCGTTTTGCTGCATTAATTGTTTTGAAAAGTCCCTGGAACATTAGAATATCTTAATTTGTTCTTTTCTACATTGTGCCTTATAGATATGTTTTCTTTGGCACTGGATAACTCTGCAAATTAGGGACATCTATGGGCAGGTAATGATAGGAACAAACAAACAAACAAAAATAAGGATACAGAATGTGGAAAAGAGGATGCACAAAGATTCTTCCTGGGATTTTCCTTGAAAGAGCTTCTAACAGATGTAGATCTCATCAGCAATAGCATGCTTTCTTTAATAACAACTTTTCTTTCCATTTAATTACCTGTAGCAACTCTATCATGTATTTATGGTTCTGAAATGCCTGATATAGTGTATGGAGGCAATTTTGTCAAGTATAGGGAGTAAGTTACTCTATGACAGGGGTGTCAAACTCAAGGTCCATGGGCCGGGATTCCGCCCATGGGGTGCTTAGATCTGGCCCATGGGGCCGCCCTGGAAACACTGAAGGACCGGCCCACAGTGTCTCTGCCAGTGAAAATGGAGCTCTGTTTTCATTGGCAGAGGGTTGCAGGAGGCCATTGCAGTTGAAAACAGAGCTTGGGAACCAGTTTTGCTGGCACAGCACTTGGGCCACCACAGGAGCCCCCAGCACAAGTGACGTTGAGCTAGCCATGCCCACTCTGGCCACACCCACCCTGGCCTCTCAAGGTCAAACACAACTCTGATGTGGCCTTCAATGAAATTGAGTTTGGACACCCCTGCTCTATGACAATATGCTCTTTACTAAATGTATAAGAGCTAGTTAGTCACATCAAAGTTCTACTATAGCACGCTTTGGTTTGGTTTAGCATGAAACATGAAGTTATCATTATTTTGTGTAAATAATAATTTGCAGTTTAAAAAAATGACAATTTCATTCCCTAGAGATACATTAAGTGTCCAAACTCCATTATATCGTAGCCTCTTCAAGCATAATTGTAAAAAATTCTTAGTATGATTTCCCATTACAGTACTGTTTTTTTAATTGAAGCTTGTGATAATATAAAATACAAATAGAAACTGCTAGTAAGGGAATAGGGGAGGAAAAAGTAATGGGAAGGGAATGCAAGATAAAGGAAAAAGGAAAAAAAGATTCACTTACAATTTTTTTCATTGCAGTAAAATACAAAATATAGTTACAATTTCCACTTTTTGCATATACATTGAGTATATATTAACCATTTTTCTAGCAACAAACTAATCTAATCATCAAAATCTCAAATCAAAGCCCCCCCCCCCAATTTCAAGCATAAAGTACAGAAGTGATTTCCAATAGAAACAAGCTAGATATACCTTCTCTTTAATTAAAACAGTTAATTTTGCCATCTCTGCCAACTGCATAACTTTTTGCATCCTTTCTTCCATTGTGGGAATCAATTGTAGCATTGTAAAATTAGAAACACAGGCAGAATGAAGTCCAAGTCTTATACTAGTGTGCACCCAAATATAACATGAAGTGATATTGGGTAACCAAGAAAGCAAATAAATACATCATAGAACCAATCAATACTAAGTTCCTATTTGAGGCTCTTGTTGCATGCTTTATAGAGCTATGCGATCATTTACATTTAATAAATAAATAATAATAATTTGAACCTGATCATTTGATACCAACCTAATAATGCATAATCAGTGAACCAATGGACTGTATTAATTGGAAGTGGCTGTCCAGAATTTAATCAAAAATCTTGCTCACCTAGTGATACCACAAATTAAATATATAATATTTTGTATACAGAGCAGATACTTTGATATAGAATATTTTTTTTTATTTCAATGCATATATGAGTGACTTTCCTAAAACTAGAAATAGCAGTAAGCCATTCCTAGATAACAACCCAAATAGCAAAACGTGCTCCAGTGCCAAAGCACAGGTTCCATTTTTTAAAAAATAACTTTTCTAGCCACTCTATATAGTGAATTCTACAAGAGTACACCTTATGAAGATAATATGAATTTTAGGTTACCTTAAATTTGATTTCTGTTGTTTTTCATCCCTGTTCAAACAATTAATGATAGATTATTGCATCATAAATAATTCCACTTGCAGGAATGTATGCCCAATGTTCTAAAGAAGCCACAACGTGCCTAGATTCAAAACCTGAGAAGATTCTGTTTCTTTGAGAACTTCAAAATGTTTCAGGTTTTCAGATGTGTTCAAATAAAATATAGAAACTTAGGTAGATACAGCCGAAGTCAGTGTTGGCAAACCTTTTCAGCACCAAATGCCAAAACTGGAGCATGCAAGTGGGCAGGGGAGCACCAGAAACTGAAAGAGCGTGCGCTGGGGAGCTGCTCTTTGGTTTCCAGCACTCCTGCACACATGAAGACTAGCTGACAGAACCCAGAACAGCAACAGATGACAGCGTGCCCGGAGAGATGCCTCTGCAAGCCATTTCTGGTACACATGCCATAGGATTGCCATCACAGGCCTAAGTCTATCATTCTGAAGATAAGTCAGCCACAATAAACTAAGTTCATACAATGAGGCTTTTCTAGACTTTAGTACTAGAATGTTAAATGCTGTGGACACTCAGGAATTCAAAAAGCAGCTTAGTGTCACATGGAGACTTCTGTTCACGGGGGAGTCAGAAATATTGTGCGTTTATGGATCTTCACTTATCTCTGAAGAGGCTTTCAGGATTTCAACACAATATTATAAATCTTTACTTTTCCATCAATTCGAGGATCATTTCTTTTAAATCTCAAGTGAACTCAAATGGTATTTATGTTGACAGTATCACAATAAGTTGATCAAAAATTAAGCAGGTTTTGTTTTTGAGTTTTGAACATTGTTCTCCGGCTGGCAACTTTCTTACAGAAAACTCTTTCCAGAAGATACAGAAATATAATCTTAGAGAATTTTTAAAAAAAATTTGCAGAGCCATACTGGAAAAGCATAGGAAAAAATAGTTTTGTTAAAAGTTGCAGTGCAATAGGGAAGCATAGAGTTTTGTTTTTGCTTATTTATTTCTTTTTATTGCCATCTTTATTATTTTTACAAATAAGGTGGTAAGCATATCCAACATAGCTTCCTCCTATTTTCCCCACAACCACCATACTTTGAAGTGAGCTGGACTAAGAGAGTGAATGATTCAAAGTCACCCAGCTGGCTTTTATGGCTAAGGCCCACAATGTCCTGCTTATGCTTATATGCCTATGCTGCAGGATACCTCCAATTCTCATCAACAGTTAATTAGTGCAGGTTTTCATTTCTGAATTGGGTCAACTGCTTGCTTCCCATGATAAGACAAGCTATTTTGTGCACAGTGTTCTCTTAGGAAATGATATTTATAACTAAATCACATTTAAAACTGATCTTTTCAATCTACTCCAAGATTCCTATTGAACAAGAAGAATCTTTAATCCTTGAAAAATATTTGATCTAGTTATTTCTCAAGCAACTCCTGGCATGTTGGCTTATTAGTTAGTTAGTCTGTTTTTGTCAGATTTGTATGGCTGCCCATCTCATAAAAAATTACTCTGGGTGGCATACAACAATCCACATATATAAAACAATCAGTATGAAATATAAGAATTGGTATTAAAAGATAAATATTACAAAAACAAAATATACAAACTCTACGTGTTCTGTATAAAAAAATAGTAGACTCAAAATAACTCATTCTGATTGGTTACTAAGAACAAATGGGGATAGGTTCAAAAGGAACCAATCCCCGAAGCCGCAAAAAAGGCGGCAATATCAAATGAGTGTCATTGGCTACAAGCCGGCAGACAGAAAAGTATAAAAGGGCTGTCGTGGCTTGAGCCAATGTTCCGTTTTGCAACTGTACTTGAAATAAAGACTTTGTTGTTGGAACCCGGTCTACCTCGCGTTTTTCCGGACAGAGCACTACGCAAAGAGAAAATAAGAATAGCCAACTCAGCAATAGAGCCCTCTAGACATGTCTCAAGAGACTTCTGGAATATCAAAAGGGATAGGTAAAGGTAAAGGTTCCCCTCGCACATACGTGCTAGTCCTTTCTGGCTCTAGGGGTTGGTGCTCATCTCCGTTACAAAGCTGAAGAGCCAGCACTGTCATCTAGGTGTGATGTGTGTGGCCATCTCCGTGGTAATGTGACCAGCATGACTAAACACCAAAGGTGCACAGAATGCTATTACCTTTCCACCAAAGTGGTCCCTATTTTTCTACTTGCATTTTTACATGCTTTCAAACTGCTAGGTTGGCAGAAGCTGGGACAAGTCATGTTAGCTCACTCTATTATGCAGTGCTAGGGATTAGAACCACCAAACTGCTGACCTTTCTGATCAACAAGCTCAGTGTTCCTTTATCAAAAGGGATGGAGATATCTAATTTCAGGAGGAAGAATGCTCCACTAGAGTCAGTGAAGGTATGTCTCTTGGAACCCATCTAAATGTAGATCCTTAGCTGATAGGACCTACAGCACACCATATCTTCTTGCAGGAGATTTGAGGCTCTGCATATATTTTTGCAGGATTGTATTGTCTATTTATTGGTCAGCTTGCAGCCCATATTAATTTTTATAAAGTGTTCCTTTTGATAAGAAGTATATTGTACAGGTTGGCTGAGCTTTCCTTTGCTCCTTGCATAATCTGATATAAAAAGATGGCTTGAACTATGAGCTATGTGGCTGATTAAAATTTATGTATTATTTATTCATTAAACAATTGTATATGGCCACACACATCACACCTAGATGACATCAAGAGTTTACAACATTTAAAAAGCCATAACTTAAAAACCTAGAAGCACCCCATCCCATACCCCCTCACTCTCTATGGTAGGAACAACACAATCAAGATAAAAACTTGATCGTTTCAATCTCCATTAGTAGTTCCTAACAGAGGTGGTATTCAGCAGGTTCTGACCAGTTCTGGAGAATCGGTAGCGGAAATTTTGAACAGTTTGGAGAACCAGCAAATTCCGCTTTTGACTGGAGATTTTACAGTATCCTCTGCCACGCCCACCAAGCCACACCCATAGAACTGGTAGTAAAAATTTTTGAATCCCACCACTGGTCCCTAAGCCTGCTGATAAAAGCATACTTTTATGGCCTTTCGAAAAAGCAACAGGGTGGCAGCTGGCCATACCTCAGCAGGAGTGATATTCCATATAGAGGACAAACAACAAGATTAAAATTAAATTTAAAACATTAAAATTTTAAAAAAATGATAAATGCCATAGTTACTATATTGTAAGTGGCTTTTAATTGTTCATGACTGTTCGATGCTCAGAGTTCCTTGTCTGAGAAGAACAGTTAGAGAAATTGACTTAATCAACAATAAATAAATAAACAGATGGTAAAAATTAATTCCATTATTTTAGAATTCTGTTGTATCTCTGTTTGTTTGAGATCACATGGTTTCATTTCAAATAGTTATTTCATTTAAAAATGAGCTTTATTGGAATTTCAATTTTGATCCAATTCATGATATACTAGCTTCAGCATGACATTGCATCTATGCCTATTACTCTCTTAATATTTTTAAATAAGTATTTTTTGCAACATGTATATAATATTAAAGAAGGTTTTGTTGCTATGGAAATTGGGGAAGAATGGTTCATTTTGATATATCTTCATCCACTCTTAAATTACACTGTGGAGCTGAATATTTAAAATCTACTTCATGTGGCAAGAAACCTTGAAATTATCTTCAGATGAACTACTTTTCTAATACTTTGCAGCTATATCCTGAGCAGTGGTGGGATTCAAAATTTTTTACTACCAGTTCTGTGGGCGTGGCTTGGTGGGCGTGGCAGGGGAAGGATACTGTAAAATCTCCAGTCAGAAGTGGTATTTGTCGGTTCTCCAAACTATTCAAAATTTCCACTACCGGTTCTCCGGAATTGGTCAGAACCTGCTGAATACCACCTCTGATCCTGAGGTTTTAGAACATTATTCCCTGAAGTTAAATGGCACAATTAGAATATCTTCTTTGCTTATACAATCTTCCTCAATCTGGTGTTCTCCAGACATCCTAAAGTGAATTTTTCAGGATTGTAATAGTTGGAGGGCCTCAGAATGGAAAAATATTGTTTTGTGAATTTTGTGGCTATAGTGCATTTCTCAAAGCATTCTTTTTTTCAGCTTCTAAAAGGTCCTTCCCTCCCCTGGCCTAGACAATTTGAATTTATAGCTTTAAAATTACAAATGTATACTTTTCATTAAAATAAACAATTATATTTGTGATCAGTTATTTCAGGATAATTCCAATATCAAAAAAACCCAATCCCAGGTTCTTCAAACATGAGGTTGATTACAGGTAGTCCTCATTCAGCAACTGTCTCTTTTAGTGACCATTTTAAATTATGACAGTGATAAAAATAGGAACTTGGTGACCAATCCTCACATTTATGATTGATCAGGTTTGTAAAGCAAAGGAAAGCTGAAGCAAGATCATAAATATAGTTGTGGTTTCACTTAACAACCACTTTGCTTAACCAGGTTGCTGGTCCCAGTTGTGGTTGTTAAGTGAGGACTGCCTGTATTTCCTTAAAAATTCACCACTGAAGCATATCAACCACTAGGTTTGTTTACATGAGGTTTTTTGTTGTTGTATGCAAGTGTATGCAAATCCTTTGAGGAATATGAAATTACACATTAGATTCACAGTTGCTGCTATTTGATAGCAACATTTGGGATATGAATTACAGCAAAAAGAGTAGGTAAACTGTCTGAAACACTAGATAACAATGCATCTTAACCAATAAACTGCAAATGATTATTTCATACTTAACTCCTGAAATAGGAAAAGTAGTGACTGCACATTTGGCAAAATGCATTTCCTTCATTTTTATGCAACGTTTTACTTGTCTCCTAATTTGAAAGTGGTTTCTATTGAATAAAACTCATTCCATACAAAACTGGGCCAGTCATATTTATCCAAAATGTCATCTTTGAGATTTTCAATGTTGTCTCTTGCTTACCCAATAGGCAATTAGAATTTGAAGGAAATATATGTTTCCCAGGGCAGTTTGACACCCCCACACACATACACACACTTCCCAAAGAACCCCTGATCCTTAGCACCAATAATGTATATTAAAGTTCAAAATCTTTGCTAATAATCAAACAATGTGGATTCTGTGCAGTGACCCACTTTATCTGTGTTGACAAGTTTTTCAATGCATTTTTCTTTATATTTCTCTTTCCCTAACATAAGGAGGCTGCATCGGTGTTACGTGTGAGAATTATATGTGAAAATTCCTATAGCATGAAGAAGCCTCATTTAAAACTGTTACTTGATACAGGGAGTCCTTCACTTAATAATTATTTGCTTAGTGACCAAAGTTACAACGGGCACTGAAAAAAGTGACATATGACCAGTTTTCACATGATCGTTGCACATCCCCATGGTCACATGATCAGTTTTCAGGTGCTTGGCAACTGGCAGATATTTATGACATGTGATCCCCATTTGTAATCTTCCCAGCCAGCTTCTGACAAGCAAAGTCAATGGGGGTTCACAGCCTGATTTGTTTAAAGACTGCCTGATTCACTGAACAATTGTGGCGACTTGCTTAACAACTTTGGCAATAAATGCTGTAAAATGGAGCAAAATCCACTTAACTGCCTTTTCAGCAATGAAAACTTTGGGTTCAATTGTCATAACTTGAGGATATTCTTTAAAATAAAAACAAACAATATATTTTTTTCAAGTTTCTTAATCATCTTTCCTATTCAAATCTTGAATACTTCCCTATTCTGTTCAATACAGAAACAATTTAGTCTTCTTATGTATGTGAGAAGCAGAAACATTTAAAGAGCAGTATGATTGTGTGGTAAATATAGGCAATAGTAATTTCAAATAAGACTCACAGCGTCTCTTTTAAGGTTTTTGATAAAATTCATTAGTGCCATTATAAGCTAAAATTGGGAGAGATTAATTGCTAATCAGAGCATTGGAGCTGTTATTCTCAAGCAATACACCTAATAGTGGTACAGAAAAAAAAAAGAGTAAAAATTCTGAAAGCAATCTGAACATCTGTTGGGAGAGGATGATGATTAGCTGTTCAGTTAGCTGATTATGGCCTTCTTCTTGATTGCTTTGTATGTTGTGCCTGTCCTACACTCTTACAGAAAGTGGTGAAGTAACTGAAATTATTCTCCTGGGTTGGAATACCTGAAGTAAAATTATATGTATTTTTGAAAGTAGGAAATTGTTTTTGTAAGACTCATGCACTTCTATATACTTGATTAAACCTGATGAGTTTTAAGGCACTGAAAATTGTTAGAACAAGCAAATGAACTTCCTGCCCTAGAATTTTTCTGTTAAATCAAGATTTTACATAGATCATGATTTCAAGCTAAATAATTTCTAAATGATTTTGCAACAGCATTTCTTTTACCCAGTTAGTTTTGTTTCATTGTGTCATACACCAACTGAAATATACCATGTTGAAACCAGAAACTTATAATTAATGGAAGACATAGGAGGATTACATGAAGCTTTTTCTAAATTAGGTAGCTTTTCCTGTTGTGTGTCAGAACTATGTGATTCAAATAATGACAATTTAATTTCAACTTTTTTTTCAGTAGGCAGATGTAATTTGGGATAATCTGAGATTTAAATGGGATTGAGTGATAAACTCTTGAACCGGTGCTTTTTAATTATTTTTTAATGTTTCATAATAATTAACTTTTGCAGAAGTTACAGTTGGACCTTCATCTGTCTCAGTTGCTTCTGCTTGACTTGCACAGTGTAATAGTAGATAGGTGATAATAGATAGGTCAGTTCATAGATTAAGTGACTTAATGGAAGAGCAATAGTACTGAACTGAACAGCTCTGTTCTTGGGTAAAAATGAGCATCCATATTATGATAGCAGACCCAAGTGCACTAGGAATTGCAGGACTATCAGTGTTCACCAATCCAAATAGTGCATTTCTCTTCCCCTTAATGTTTTTCCTATATGGGAGAGAGAGAACCATGGGAATATGAAATATATTGAATAGGAGGGTATGAATCCTTTGGGCCACAAATTCCATTTGTGCAATTGTATTTTTGACATTGAATTGATAAGATCACATCGCAGAAATTCAGTGGCAAAATTTGATGTATGAAGGAATGGAAGAGGTTTGTTTCCCAGAGTGCCACCTTAGGAGAATTATGGAGGGCATATATCAGATTTGGGTATCCCAGAGATCTGGGTATCCCACCCTCCTTTTTTTTTTTAAACTAGAACATCAAAAGCAAATTTACCAAGAGTGATTGAAAAGTTTTAACAAGGTGTCAGAAATTAATTTGTCACAAATCTCTCATAGAACTTTTGTTTTTAAGCTGGGAGGAAGCAGATGGAGGAAACAGTTACAGCTGAATAACTTAAGAAAGAGTGAGAACTAGAATGGGAACTGGTCACTTGTCCCTTCTGATCTGTCCAAAATCAAATAAAGAAGGAAAGGGTGCCAAGGTCTTTAGTGTCAACATGAATCAAAATAAATAAACACATGACAAAATATAACTGTGTGGAGCTTGTTAGATGAAGGGATGAAAGGATAAGCAACTGATGTCAGGAATTCCAGAGGAATCAGATGGAATATATCCTCACAGGAATACTCTCTTGAGGAAAGTACAAGGGATCTGTGAGCTCAAGGCTCATTGACTAAATTTGCTTTGCTAAGCCTTCCACTGGTCGCAATGGGGGTCTTGTGATCAGCTTTTGCAACCTCCTGACAAGCAAAATCAATGGGGAAGCCAGATCCATTTAACAACCTAACTTAACAACCACAGTGATTCACTTACAACTGTGGCAAGAAAGGTTGTAAAATGGGGCAAAACTCAATAATGGTCTTGTTTGAAATATTGGGCTCAATTACAGTCGTACGTCAAGGACTACCTAAGAATTATTACAATTCTTTTTTTTTTCTAGAATATGGATATATATCAGTGTACAGCCAGTGTTTTTCTACCATAAGATAAAATCCGACTCAGGCATCTCTGAAGCACCACATAAACTTAGTGGAATAAATAAATAAACAATTCAACCATTAAATGGGATAACTTTTCAACTCAGTATTGACAATAAGTTCTACTTTTATCAGACAACATAGATTAGAAAAAGATGATGGCATTTTTAATTAATGGTTGCACATGTGAGTTTAAAAAAAATCAAAAGCCCTTTTAATGCTGAAGGTAGGGAAAACTGCATCTTTTTTCTGCTCCCTATAAAGAGTACTATCTCTCTTCCCTAAATCTTTGTCTGTATCTACTATAGTTACCAAGGAAACTGATCACTGACACAGTTTGTTGAACAGCATACAGCAGGCTCCTTGAAATCTTTCTGAACCTTCATATTTCTCATAGCCTTTCCTTGAAAGTCCCTTGTTCTCCAAAACAAACCTTCCAATCTTTTTGCTTAACCATTTCTATGCAAACACTACATCACATTGGCATATTTTATTTTGTATGATTTACTTTTTGCACAAAAAAGTACACATGATGCACACCCCAGGTAACATAAATACCTTATCCTGGATAATATACGAATAGTCTTAGTCAATCCCTAAATTTTTGTCTGCCGAGGAAGCTGGTGTGTACCATATGCTATTTTCCATCCATCACAAAAGTTGGTGTCCTTCAGTTGTGTTAAATTTTAGGTGATTATGACTATAAGGTCTTCTTATAATTACAAGTATGGTATATTGATCTATAGCTATACAGACAAATATATAGCATAACTATAAAATGGTTAGTAAACAGCTTTCAGATTTGAGGGTGGTAGCAAATTAATCCTAATCTGCACTTTTTAAGTTGACATTCAGCTTGCTTCTTCTACTGTGATCAGGTAGATTGAAATATTAATATTCACAATTTGATTCTCTATCCAAGAATATGGTTTCTAAAGGCAAAACTAGCTTTACATTCTTTATGATGAGGGAAATGATATCCTGTATTAAAACAATGAAATGTACATAGCCATCAAAAGACAATTCACCAATTATTTTTACAATTCATTGTTTAAAAAATATCTATGTTATTGTAGATAGTTCAAGCAACTCTCTATAATTACACTTTCTGAGAAGTCTTAGATGCCCGGCTTCAGGAAGGCTGAGGTAAAACTCCTGTTCATTGGAGAGTCACAAATGTAGAGTGGCTTTTTAAACCTTTGGCTTTTGCTTTAGAAGCAATAAAAAGTTTTATAGTCCCATCCTTGTGGGATAAATGAACATGGACAGTTTTTCTAAACGAGTTGGTTACAAACATAGGGCAGTAGAATAGAAATGAATTGAATTTGCAATAGACAGAACGAAAGCTGATGATTGCCGAGGTTCGAAGAAGCCTGAACAGGGTTTTATCTCTGGGGAAATTATACAGAATTTGGAACTGACGTGGTATCTCATGTCAATCATCTTTAATTAAGATGATTAAAGTGAGCCAGCTTTAGAAAGATGAAGCATCTAGAAAAGTTAGAAGTTTCACTGGGTGAATTTGGTGGTACTTTCCTTAGTGCATGCTTATTATGCATATGGAAGTTGAATCAAAGGGAAAGTTGTCATTTTGCTGACTGTAGGAGAAATCTTATGCATAACGTGCTGAGTCCACATAAGAATGAAAAAGCAAAAGTAAGGGAGGGAGGAAGTAAGATTTATGGGACAGAAAGAAATTTGTTGTACTGATTCTTAGGCTATTTATTTTGGGAGGAATGATAAAGTTGCTCTTCCTTTCTACATTGATAAGGCTTTGCCTTTCTAAAAACAAATGGTAGATAAAATAAAATGACAATTTCAAATACTATTTAATAAATTATACACCCATATCTTTCAAACAGAGAACCAGTTTGAAGTAGTGGTTAAGGCATCAGTCTAGAAAACAGGAGACTGTGAGTTCTAGTACTGCCTTGGACATGAAGCCAACTGGATGACCATAGGCCAGTCACTTTCTCTCAGCCCTGGAAAGGAAGTAATGGCAAATGACTTCTGAAAACCCTTACCAAGAAAACCGCAGGGACTTACCAAATCAGTCTCTAAAATTCAGACATGATTGAACAGAAGAGAAAAATTAATCTTTGAGATGACCATAATCTTTCTGTAATGTTTATTTATATATACATATCCCTATTGAGAAAAGTTCCTTTTTAATCTTAATTAAACACTTTCATGTAGCTAGTTCTTTCCCTTATTACCTCTTGCTGAAGGCAGCAGCTGATTTTGATAGACTGAAATGAAATAGTGATGAAAGTCAAACTTAGAAGCCCAAACTGAGAACATTAATCATAGAAACCCAAAAGTAATTGAGAGACTTGTCTCTTAATCCCTTTCTATTCTCAAGAGATTTAGTAAAAGGCAGATTCTGTCTGCAAGGAAAGACTTGAAAGACTTGAAAGGACTAAGCAGCAATAGGAGACTGATAAGACCCATCTGTTCTCCAAAATGTTATCTTGGGCTGTTTAAATTGGCAAAGTGATATATTGTTGGTTTTTCACTGATTCTGATTACAATGAGCTTTACTGTTTATCTGTGTGCCAATTGTATCCTTAGGACTATTCCAGCATAATTTTGTGTATAATGTGGGTTAGTTTAAGATGCTACTGGTTGGTAACTCCATATTTAAATACAATTACTACACTTTTGAAAGAGTATTATTTCAATTGTTTGGAAAAAAAGACAAGAGAGGCAGCTGTGAAAACACTTCAAGGTCATTTGGGGATTTAGTTAAGAATCAAACTTGTATCACTGCCAAAAATAATCCTTCAGGTTAAAGGCAAATCAAGATAATATCTATTTACTTTTTACTTATTTACTATTTATGTTAAATATAATTTCCTGGACTCTAATAAACTTTGTGTATGTCTTAAAATCCTTGAGTTGTTTCCAAAGAAATTCTGTTTATTCATACTTAAGTAGAAATATTTCATCTTGTGGCAACTTAAAGGCTAACAATCTCATTGTTGTAAAAGAACACCACACTAGATATATTATATATTATCTTGAGATGGGAGCTGATGTATGTGCATTCATTGTTTTGGTTTGGGTGAGTAAAGAAGTACCAACCAGAGACTTAACCTTCTTCCCAGTGGGCATTTTGAACTGTAAGGTGAATTCATGATCATATGCAAGCACCATAAGAACCATTGGTTTCTCTTTAATCCAAACTAACATAGTGCCAGCTCTCCCTCTGTGTGTGTGTGTGTGTGTGTGTGTGTGTGTGTGTGTGCATATATATATATGATGCCTGTGTAGTATCTTACTGATTTTATCTGTGGTACCTCTTATGTAGGGCAAGACAGCTGTTCCATAGATCTGTTGGTCTTCTAGGTCTCTGTTATGTCTTGGTGTGTTTTTGTGGATCAAGTTGGTGATTTTGTTTTTGTGGAAGCCATTGGCTGTCAATACTTCAGTCAGGGTGCATAGTTCAGTCTTTATATGTGTCTTATCTGCCAGGCATTTGGTTCTGGTAATTAGGGTTTTCGCTACAGAATTTAT
>BLBF01000033.1:23639459-23695968 GCA_015471245.1 Laticauda colubrina
AGGTCTCCAATTCAACGGGCCTACCCTACTCACTGCCTACTTCCCATTGGTTTCTTTGGGGTGAACATGCATACAAACAGGTTCCTAGTAATTGGTCAGGAACGGGCACTTTCGGTCTTGTCATCCCTACCCTCTACCAACTTACCTCTCTGCCTACCACACGGCTGCAAAATAAACGAGAAGTACAATCCGATCTCACTTTAGGGGGAAATGTAGGGACACAAATCTCCAGGGCCCTCATACCGCCTTTGGGTATTTCTATGAATTACAGAGACATCCATGTCCTCAACAATTGGACTGTTGCCATGTTCAATGACACCATAAAATCCCTAAAACAGATCAACCAAGAACTCTCTGAGGTTCGGCAAGTGACCTTACAAAATCGTTATGCTCTAGATATTATCCTGGCGGCCAAGGGAGGGGTGTGTACCCTAATTCATTCACATTGTACATCCACAACTATGAGCCTAACATCACAAGTACTGTTCAGCACATGGAATCCATGATTGCTCAAAATCCCTTGAGCCCTGGGACAGGTACTGATCCTTGGTCTTGGCTGACATCCTGGCTCCCTAATGAAGCATGGCTCAGAAATCTTTTTATGGGACTTATTGCATGCGTTGCGATGTTTGTAAGCTTATGCTGTTGTATTCAATGTATTCCTTCTCTTCTTACCACTCTAAAATCATGCATGCCATCCTCACACCAGCCCTCTAGGGACGCTTTGGTCCTGCAGAAGCAGAAAAAATGTCTTTTGGACACCTTCAGTGACGACGACCTGCAGAAACGCATCTTCTTTGAAAAAACAAAACAGAGGAGATGTTGGGATTGTTTCGCTTCCATGACAGTGGCCCGATAAGGTCACATACCAGGAAGCAGGAACCAGGTCAAACGATCAGCTAGCAACCAATCAGCTTGAATGTCCAAAAAACTACCATATATGGGCATGAGGTAATGCATGATGGGAAACAGACGTGGAGCAATATCATTTGTCTATATACTGCGGCAAAATATAACCAATCATGTAACAACACGATTGCATCTAGCTTAATAAAAGAGTAGCTCGGAATACATTCGGGGCTCACTCATCTCGAGGAATCCTTGTGTCTTGGTCTTCTTTCCTCAATCGCCTTCTCCCCCGAGTGGCCCACCTTAATGCGGGCGAAGAAGTCTCCGCACATTGGGAGTTGCATAGTTAGCATGTCATGTGCAATTAGGTTTATCAATCTTCAGCTATTTCTGAATACCTGTGGTTTAATCTGACTATGACATAAACCACTTAATAATAGTCTCAAATGTCAATTTTCTGTTTTCCCTTTGTTCTGTTTCATATTTCTGATGCTTCCATTTTCAACAAAACAGGTTACTGATTCTAAGGTAGTCAAGAGGAAGCACACAGAGAAGGAAAACAGATTTAGAGAAAGTGTTTTCCTATGTAATTATTACCCCACTGTTGTTAACTACTTTGATTTCTGGTTTTTATTAAAGCATTCACAAAAATATGCTAACATTTTGCAGTTTAAGTTTCTAACAGGAACTGGGGAAAGTTAGCATCATCTTGCTATCAAGCTGGTCTTTCTCAACATCCATCTTTATGACACTACCACTTTGAGGATATTACTTCTCAAGTTCCTGTATGTCCATGAATTTCCAAAACTTTGCCATTCGTTCGTTCGTTCGTTCATTTTGTGTGCCACCCATCTCGTCTAGAAGCATTCTTCTACTTTGTTCCTTTAAAACAGTGGTCCCCAACCTTTATGGTTTGGTGGCCAGGCTGGGGGAACCATTCCACTGTTTGTGCAAGTCAAGCTGCACATACGCGCTGGCCCGCTGCTCATGCAAATTGTGGCCTGCCTGTGTGAACCAGCCACTCACATGCCCAATTCCAAACAGACTATGGTCTGGAAGTGGCCCTTGGTCCAGGGGTTGGGGATCCCTGCTTTAAATTTTTCTCATTGTTTTATACTGAGCAAATCTAAGGTTCTATGGGAATCAGTGTTTCATGCATTATGCTAAAACACAGCTTCTTCCATTATAGTTTAGGTAAGCCACCATTGGCTAAACTTGCACAATACTCTAAACCATAAACCATGATTTAGAAATCATAATTCACAATGGCTGGCTGAATTCATATAATATATTAAAACAAAACAAAGAACAGTCACAATACAGCATAGCACAATGTTACAGCCCTCCTTTGTAATATTCTTCAACATCTTCTGGCAGAGAAAGTTTTGGAAAAGTTTTTCTTTTGTATAATTACAGATGTAACCACATTAGAAGAAAAATGAGTTGTGGATATTTAAGAAAATTCATTTCAGAGTTCACTGAACTTTTAAAAAATGTATTTCTTTCCACTTTTGTTTAAATAAATTCCTTTGAAAGATAAAAATTTCTCTGTGTTCTAAAACGGAAGTGCTTTGTTATGTAGTTATGTACTGACACTGGTATCTCTGCTGATGGATGATCTTGTGAAATTTCCTTTAACAAAATAATTATCTGTCTATTTACCTTAGCATAAAGGGGAAAAAGCTCTTTCTTTATTATTTTTCAGCTTAAAATAAATGTGTACACCTCACTTCCACCCCGACGCAATGACATTGCTAGAAAAGAGGGTGAAGAGGTGTACAGTAGCATTGTTACAAATGTGGATACTGTTTTTTCTAGATCTTTATAAAAATAGTTAGCCTCCAAATAAGCCTCATTTGTTCCACATAAAATATATAGTTTTACATTATTTGGTATAATGCAACCCTAACTAATCTGATTTAGAAAATAAGCAGAAACAGATCTGATTACTACTCATATGGGGACTTCCTAGGAATGCCAGGACCGCAGGAGTTGAATTAAGAATGCTGCATAGATTTGTTTTCTTGTTGCCTTTCTTTCTTGATTTTCTCAAGAATTTATCACAAATAATCAATTTAATTGGTAGTATTAAACTATTCAGCTAACAATAGTGGATTAATCCTCCCAACTACAAGCAATAGTGAAATGAACTTCTAATAATAATAATGTCTACATTTCTAATGTAATTATCATTTCACTATTCCACTATAGTGCAAAGCTCTTAACATACTACTGTTTCCATCAGTAGAAGTATTTACTAAATTGTACTCTGTGGGAGACAGATTGAAAGCTAGACTTTCCCCAAGCAAGAAAGCCATTTATATTAATAATCAAGTACAGCCTAACTCTAACTATCCCACAAAAAAAGTGGGATTTAAATGACAAAGGTATAGGATAGCCCTCCTGTTTACAGAAAGCAAATAATTGTTTTAAGTAGCTTCACCTTAGCCAGAAATATTGAATTTGGCCATGTCAACTACCTGGTGTAGAATTCCTTTTTTCTAATGTAATTTTTTTTAAAAATTACAATTAAAAAGGTAAAAACTAATAAAGACTAAGAAAAAGAAAAGAAAAAATAGAAAGTGCAGAGAATGAAAATAGAAAAGTAAGAATATAGTAATGAAAAGTAACATAAAGAAATAACTTCCCCTTTGATGTCTAGTATAAACTGTTTCATACCTTTTCTTGCAAGATAACAAATGATCTCTTCTTCTCATATCTCATCTCTTATCTATAAACAAAACCTCAGACCTCATCATTAAGTTCTGATCAGCATAAGTTCATTCAGGGTTACCAGGGATATATCTGTCAGAAGGCAGAAATATGTGGCTGAAAATTATCATACCATTAGATCTAAAGGCCCTGTCACACTGCCCAACGGATGCAAAACATTAGTAAAAAGGACACAGCGGACGAGAAAAATGTTCCATCCGTTGTTATCCGCTCTCAGAAGGGGCGAAAATTTGCATAACCAGAGTGGATAACATGGAAAGGAACGGACGCGGGGATGATGCAGGGCGGATGGAAAGTGGATGTGGAACAAAAGCCCAGCGGATGGAAGCGGATGGGAGCAGATGGCACATCCGCTAGGCTTCCGGGGGACCTCAGCAAAGCGGACATGGAACGGACACAGCGGATGCACAGCGGACGCCGAGCGGATGAAGCAGATGCAGAGCGGAAGCCTAGCGGATGCACAGTGGAAGCCTAACGGATGCCTGGCGTTAATTACGCATGCAGGGAGGATGCATTGCGCCAGCCCCGCGGATATAAGGGAAGCAGCTCGGAAGCAGGTCACCATTCAGAGGAAAGACCTGCTGCCGGACGGATTGACAGCCTTGCCTGCCCTGCCTGCAAGCCTTGCTGCAAGCCTTGCTGCCAGCCTTGCTGCCGGCCTGCCTGCCAGCCTTCCTGCCAGGCTTGGTGCCTGCCTGCCTGCCAGCCTTCCTACCAGCCTTCCTGCCAGCCTTGGTGCCTGCCTGCCTCCCTGCCAGCCTTCCTGCCAGCCTTGGTGCCTGCCTCCCTGCCAGCCTTCCTGCCAGCCTCCCTGCCAGCCAGCAACCCCACAACCATGCGGAAGCACAGCAAGCCTCAGCCATCTGCTGCCAGCCATTGCAAGAGGGACAGGGCTACCATCCCGCCCCCTGGCCGTCACTCTGGTTCTTCTGGGGCTTCTGCAGCACGGGCTCGCTCTTCTGGGGCTGGGGCTTCTGCTGCTTCTGCTTCTGGAGGAGCTGATGACAAGCACTCCAGCACCAGCCACCTCCACAGCACCTGGACCCTTCACCCCTGAGACTGAACGACCAAGAGGAGTGCCAGAGACTCATTTTTGTTTTATAGCTTGTTGTTAATAAAGTCTATTTTTAATTCACACACTTGCTTCATTTCTTTTTTTTGATTAAAGTCTTGCTGGAAACTTTTAGAAATGGTTTAAGCCTTTGCATGCTTGTGGGATGGTTTAAGATAGCAGTGGGATGGGTTAAGATAGCAGTGGGATGGGTTGAGATAGCAGTGGGATGGGTTGAGATAGCAGTGGGATGGGCAGGGATACCTTTGGGATGGGTAATAGCTGTGGGATAGATAAACCTCCAGTGCAAGCATAGTGGGACTGGATGGTCCACCCTCCCAGGTGCCACACCTATGGCCCTTTATTATCAATAACAATGTAATCAATCATCCACACATGTCAACATAAACACAATTCTTTATTAAATGCCCTGTTCATTGAAGGCCCACCCAACATATATGGCCCAATCTCATCCGTGTGATGAAACAGGCTGAAGGAAGCATCCATTAATCATCTGTCATCCTGTCTTGCCACTCCACCGCTCCAGCTGGGGAGTTGCACCAGTGTTTCAGGAGGTTGCGCTGCTTCTTCCCTTCATGTGAGGCTCTGTTGGGGCCTTGCACATCCTCAGTATGTATCAGGTTTCGCCCTTGCCTCCATTCCCCAGGCTTCATGTCCCCATTGCCTTGTTGGAGGTCCACGAGCCTGTTCTGCAAGACTGGGTAGCGGGTGCGCATGAGATTGTGCAGGATGCAGCAAGCTTCCATGATCCTCCTCACGGTCTCTGGGCGATGCTGCATGGTGGTGAGAAGTACCTGGAACCTGTTGGCCAGGATGCCAAAGGCATTCTCCACCACCTGTCTTGTCCTGGACAGCCTGTAGTTGAAGATCCTCTCTTCACGGGTGAGGCATCTGGAGGTGTAGGGCTTCATGAGGTAGGTTGTGAGGGAGAAGGCGTCATCCCCCACGATGAAGTAGGGCACATCTTGCGTGTCATTGGGCAGGGGGTCTGGATCTGGGAAGCCCACGATGAGGTTGCATTCCAGCCCACCCTTGAGTTTACTTGCGTTGTATACCTGGGCATCTGAAGATGAGCCGTTGCCTGAAGCATTGATGTGCATGAACTTTTAGTCAGCACCGACCATGGCGAAGAGGATGATTCTGAAGAAGCCCTTGTAGTTGTGATAAGAGGACCCTGACTTGGCTGGAGCTTTGCAGGCCACGTGCTTGCCATTGATGGCTCCAACGGTTTGGGGGAAGCTTCACCTGTGATACCACTGCTCTGCAACTTTCTTCCATCCTTCTTCAGTGGAGGGGCACTGGAGGAGCTCCTCCTTGTATTCTTCGATGATGGCCTGCACCACTTCTCTGACCACAATGCTGATGGTGTTGTGTGGCACCCTCCAGCCGTACTGCATGCTTGTGTATGTGGTCCCTGGGGCCAGGTGGTGCAGAGTGAGTGCCACCTTGAGCCCAGGTTCCAGGCTGGGCCGGAGGTTGGTGTTTGCCTTGGTCAACCTGGGTGTCAGCCGCTGCACAACTTCATCAAACATGGCTGGAGGCATCCTCATGAATGCACGAGTGTCTGGAATGCACGAGTGTCTTCATTCCTGAGCTCCACCTTCAGCTTGTTGTACAGTCCGTCCTCTGCTCTTCTGGTGAACCAACTTCGTACCCAGACGCTTCTTGGCTGCCTCTTTTTCTTCCCGTAGTAGAGTTCACAGAACCTGTAGATGGCTTCGCACTGTTGCAGAAGGATGGTGGCTGCCAAAAGGACTTTGTTACGATCCACGGTGGACATGACTGGATGCTGTGGACGAGGAAGAGGCAGATGAAAGCTGCAGAGGTCTGCACCGCAGGGCTGCTGGTCTGAAAGCGAGATCCAGATGAGTTGCTCCCCCTTTTTATAGGCAGTATAGGTTTTCCCCTAGGTGTCCTTTTGCATCCTCTAGGCATCCTCTAGACATCCTTAATATCCAAGATAGGTCCCCTCTGCGAACGTTTTTTCTGTTTTACATGCTTTGTTTCTGTTCTGCATCCACTAGGCATCCGTTCCGTGTCCGTTCCGCTTCCTCCCTGCATCCGTTTACCGCTGGAGTGGATGGAGTTGCATGGATGCGCAGCGGATGCCTAGCGGATATAGCGGATGCGTTACGGGTGCAGAACGGATGCCTAGAGGATGCGTAGCGGATGCAGAACGGCCAAATTGGATACATTTTCCGCTCAAAAGTTTTGAGCAGTTCAAAACTTTCTGAGCGGATGAAACGTCAATAAACGGATGCTGGACGGATAGAGAGGAAGCAAAACGTATGCAGTTAGTACAGAATGGATGCATCGCGTTAATCAACGGATGGCAAGTGTTTCCCTCCGTTTTACATCCTCTTTCCATCCATTGGTGCAGTGTGACAGGGGCTTAAACAATCGGAAAGAATGGAAATCAGGGTACAGAATTATTCACAGAGGATTGAATAGGATAGTTCTTAATGACAGAAAACTTTTGCTTTATGAATGCAGCCATTCACTCTCCTTAATTTTTATTTATTTATTTTTAAAATAGTTTTATCATATGTATTAACAAGGTACAGATAAATAGAAGAAGCTAGTTTCTTACTTTTGGTTTTTTAAATTTTGAAATTGGAAACCATATTATATGAGGTCATGCCTACTTTCTAAACATTATGCATATGTACAACTTCTAGACAATTACATGCTTCTTTTCTTTTACATATTGAGCAAAAGGTTATTATGGTTTCAATATTTTATAATCTATCCCAGATTTTAATCCAGGAAATAGGGAACAATGTATTCATGTCATGGAATGTAAATCAGGATCCTTCTTTGTGCCTTGTGTAGAGCCAACCCATAGAAGTCACGGAAGACCTGAAAAAAATGTTTAACTATTTTTAAATAGGTTTTCTTTAGGAGATAAAACAGAATAGCCTTTCTTAAACTTTCCACCTTCCTGATATGATGAAGCTATTACTCCCAGGATCCCAGCAGGTGGTCCATTCTGGAAGTGATAGTCCTTAGATTTGGTGGATTCCACACTGAAGAAATCAATAGTAAAGAGCTAGCCTTCTTATGCAAAGAACTATGTTTAACTTAGAAGGACTAATGTGTTGTGACAGATTCATACATCTCACTGCCACAGTTGGACATATTCATATATCCCATCAAGCCATAAGCCAGGGGGTTTGCACCTGAAGCCCCCTAACCAGGAGATACCTACAAAAATTGGGGCTCTGGTGTTTCCAATTGCAATTTTTTACTATGATAGAAACAACATTGTTTTAAAAATCTGTGGAGAGTGATGATACTATTTCAGCTTACTTAAATATACATGCAAATGGCATGAAGTCATGTGAACTTTCATCCAGGAAAAGACCATAATATCTTTTTGAAACAGCCTCCATCTATGCAAAGGCTAAATCTTGGACTGGAAAGCATTGTTCCTCTCTAATGAAAGCAGTCTGTATCTCCCAATAGAGGAAGCCAACAAATGACGCATGAACCAAGCCAATATTTCATGCTACTGAGGGCAGTGCCTGTTTTGAGTAGGGCTGAAGAAATGATCAAATAATGTCTCTTTGTTTTTCCAAATTCAACCTGCCTGGGCTTATGAAGAGCTTTAGCTATAACTGGTCCTGTTAACATTCTGGGTCTACAGAGATATTTTTAGTGAAACTCAATTTTGTGTGCTTAGTGGTTAAGCTGGAGCAGGAGATGATGATGCAATTTTGGGACAAGAGGAAATTTCTTTGTATTTTTATGAGAAATTATGTATTAAGTCATGGTTTTAATGACATGTTTTTGTTGGTTTGTCACATTTATAACATTTCACTGGAAGGAATTCTGTTATTAATTAAATAATCAAATCAGCAGTGTAGGGATGTGGTGCTAGGTATGTGTTCTTTTCAATCTAGGCTTCCATTTTTCAAGCTGCTGCCTTTATTAAGAGTTGCCAAGATGAATAACAGACCAGTTATCTTCTGTAATAAGAGCCTAGTGATGCATATTTCTGCCATGCCTGTAAAGAAACCTGCACTCTTAGCATTCTGTGAATATTTCTGTGTTTTGACCATATACTTACTGGAAGTCATGGGCCATCTGGAGTGCTCTGTGTAGGCTGCTTTCATCAGCTGCCTCTTGCTTTAGAGATCTTAATGTGTCCTTTCACTGACACCGGAAATTCAAAAGAGCATCTTGAAACATCAAGGGCTATAGGATCAGAAATGTTACTGAGATGTGCTAGCATAGTTGCAAAACAAGAAGGCATTTTTAAATAACATGGGTGGAATTTGTTTTCAGGGAGCTAAAGAAGTTGTTTGGGCTGAGACACCAGACAGGGGAGTTCTCTGTAAACCAGGCTTCCCCTCTTTAAATGATATGAGTCTGGGAATAACTCCCATCACCAATCCTTACTTTTGGTTTTTTATTTCTTCAGTTTGCAAAACAGCCTGGAAAATATCTGACATGAAAACTCTGGCTGAATCCCACTTGATCTGAATGCCATTAAATTCTTTGATTTTGCAGCTTCTTTGAGAATACCTGAAATGTGATGGAAAGGCAGAGTTTCCTAATTTGGGTAATTTTGAGCTATATGGGTTTTGATCTCAGAAACTCAGCAATGGCTGTGCTAGTCAAGGAATTCTGGAATCCACAAGTCAGGAACGATTGTGTTGCATGGATGGATGCAAAAATTCTGAAATAGGACTAAATGTGTGCAAAACCATGATAATCAATCTTTTCAGTAATAATGTGTCCTGGATATTCAAAACTAGACTACTATAATCTCGAACTTTCTGGGATATTACTAGTTCACAGAATTGTAGCCCAGACATAACTGAATAACAACAGATTGGGAAAAGCAATATTAAACATAAGCTGAGAAAATGTGTTCTAAAATCATTGGCTCTGAGACCTAACTTGAACTCAGACACAATTTGTAATGGCCATTCATGAGACAACTGGCTATATTTCTGTATCATTTCTCTCTGAAAGGGGGGAAGATGGTTCATGCCCTTTTCATCATAATTAGAATCCATCAACCTTAATTTGAATTTCTGTTGTTTGTCTAGAGTGGACCATAGTAATTCAGCAGTCAAATTGATTTTCAGAGGAGTAAAAGATGAATAATTATCTTTCTATCTGAACATTGGGAATTCATTTGTAGAATAGATTCCTAGAAGATTAATTCTGGGAGGATAACCTAGCTGGGCTTTTTTGAAGGGTGGTGGAGATACAGCTGAAAAGAGAAAGGATTAAAGAATATGTGCCAGTCTAATTATCAGTTTTCTAGATCAACCTGTTAGTAAGCACTTCCTTCCTTTTGTTTTAAAATAGTCTTGGAAAATTATGTTCCCATGCAAACTGAACATGTTCCCGTTGATTAGAAAAAATAGGCAGAAAGAACGCTGCAATAAATTTCTTCCTTTTATTTAATAAATAGGGTCAACAGAATGTTGTCTAATAATGCACCCTAATATCTGCAGAGCTAATGTTTAAAATGTCTCAACACAATAAAGCGATATTTATGTTAGAGCTTCTAAGGTTAGAAAAAATAATTCTAACAGTTTTCTGTTATAAAAAAGAGAAGGATATAAGAGAGACAGAATCTGTTTGGTCTGATGATTAAAGCATCAAGTTAGAAACCAGGAGGCTGTGAATTCTAGTTCCACCTAGAACTAGTAAAAACTAGCTGGATGATTTTGGGCTGATCACCTACCACACAGGATTGTTGTTATGGGGGAAATATGAGGAGAAAAGGTATGTTTGCTGCAGAAAAGCAGTAATATAATAGTAATAAATGCTGCATTAAAAGTAAGCATTTAAAGGTTCTCATAGTAAAAATCTCTGCAAATTTAGAAAAGAGAGTGTTAAGCATGGTACCACCACAGAGAAGACCCAGCTGTGAGGCTTTGGCAGTAACTCTTGGAATACATACTTCAACCTCCCCTTATGAGTGATTGACAAAGGTATATAACAATGAAGGCAATCATGCAGAAATTCAAGTCCCAAGTTATTTAGGGCTTGGTAGGTCTTAACCAGAAGGTCTTAACCACTCAAACATGGCTCGGAAACTGATAGCAAATGTGCAAGGTGAGGGGTCCTTGGTTCTCTCTGAGCTTGCTTGTTTTCTTGTTGATGTTTCATTACCCAAACTAGGTAACATCATCAGTACTAGTAAGGAGTGCTGTTTGTTGTCAGTTTATATGCTGGTGGCTTGCCCTGTCTGTGTTGGTGGGGATGGTCTTAGAGATTTTTTGGTTGGGCTGTTTATTGTTGGTTCTTTGGCAGTTTCTTGATTGGGGTACAGTTTACTTGACTGTTGCTTTAATGTTAACCTTGGAGTTAATCTGTGCTGTTTGCTGGTGAAGTGGTAGTTACTATGGGTAGTTTTTCTGTAAACTGTGTTTCTAGTTTACAATTGTGGTCTCTGCTAATCAGGATGTCCAGGAAGGATAGCAAGTTTTTGTTCTGTTCTTCTCTGGTAAACTGGATTCCTTTAAAAAATGTTATTGATGGTTTTGTGGGTATTCTCCAATTGGTCCTTCTTTAATTATGGTGAAGGTGGCATCTACATATTTTTGGTTGTATTTGTAGAAGTGTTGTGGCTTCTAGATGTTGCATGACAACCTCTGCTATAAGCCCCGAAAGCAATGATCCCATTGGTGTCCCTTTAATTTGTAGTTAAAAAAAGCAACAACTTCAAGTTTGTATTATGTTGCAGTGAAGGTTCTCGCAGGCCTCAAGTGAAGAAACAACAAGTGAATGAGTGTAAAGTCTCGATTTTGGAAAGTTAAATCCCAGCTCTTCAACTGAAACATTTCCATCTATCATGGATGCAATGAAAATTTGAAAATCAAATAAATTAATGAAATATTAATAAAACTAGAAATATTATTAATAACACCGAAAATAAAAAAATATTAATAAAACTATTAGAAGTTGCACTGTGAACAAAATTAATCAAATTCTTATCCCCTGGTGATATAATATCCTTCTTTTCTTTTTGTAAAAACTTACTGTAGCACAACTATTTTCAGTATTCATCAATAAGCAACAGTAGTTATGCTCTCTATAAGGAAAAAATACAAATTTAATGAAATAAATTCCTCTAGGCTACCAGAAAATAGATAAATTGTTACAGTCTATCCCAGGCAAGCTATGAGACAGCTTTACTACAAGCTTTCAATGTATTCTAAGACCCAATTTGTAGGTCTAAATTGGAGGAATCTACCCATCTTATGTAATTATTTAAAAACCTAGTCTTTTTTTTAAATATAGATGTAGTTTATAATATTCACATTTTTAAAATATTGCTTTCTGTTGTCTTCCCAAACCATTAACTAGATTATATTGTGGTATCTTAAGTGATGGTATGTACATCTTAGTTATCAGCTTTGATTGTGCTTGTAATACCCTGAACAAAATTTCTATATCTGATTGATACTGTCCTTATCCTAAGCAGAATATGCGATAGGTATAAGGTGGTTTACCCAGGCCCATGGTGGCTAACCTATGGCATGCATGCCACAGGTGGCAACAAAGCCCTCTCTGTGGACACGCACACCCTCACCCCAGCTCAGCCCTCCTGTATGTGCACATGCCTCCCACCAGCCAGCTGGCCTTCAGGTCTTGGCTGTGGAAGGGCCAGGAAGGTACATACACACAGCCTGACTCAGCCAAAGAGCAACAAAGGCATGCGTAGAGTGGGTAGTTGCTCACTTGAGCAGGGTCTCCTCATACATGCGCACCTTCCCGGCCCTGCCACAGCCAGCCAGGTGATCGGGAGAGGAGGAAGAGGGCAGCAGGAGCAGGGAAGCCTCTGCCACAGCTCCTACTCATTCCTCAGCCAGCCCGGATTTCCAAAAAAAAGAAAGAAAAGGAGTAGCAAAGAGCCCCAAGGAGAGCTTGCTGGCTTGGCCCAGCCTTGGCTTTCCAAGAGAGACAGAGACAGAGAAGAGATGCAGAGATAGAGAAGAGACACAGAGACAGACAGAGAGATACACACACACACATAGACACACAGAGATGTACAGAGAGAGGGGGGAAGAGAGACATAGAGAGAGATACACACACAGAGGGGGAGAGAGAGAGGAAGATAGGGAAGGAGAGATAGTAAGATACAGAGAGAGAGAAGGAGAGAGACGCACAGAGATACAGAGAAGAGAGAGAGGGAGAAAGAAATTCAGAGAGATGGGGAGAGAGACGTAGAGAGTGGGGGAGAGAGATACAGAGAGGGGGGAAAGGGGAGAGAGGGAAGGGTTTTGTGGTTCATGGTTCTCTGCCCTAATGACTGCTGAGTAGGCAGAGCTAGGAGATCATGTGACTAGGTGGGAGTGAGTGGCATTGAGTTGGCCACGCTCAGCCAGGTTTTGTGGGTCCTAGTGATTTTTTTTTCTGTGGGAAACTGGTCAAATGGTTCTTTGAGTGTTTAATGTTGCAGACCCCTGGTCTAGTGGTTAAGACAATAGGCCAGAAACTAGGAGACTGTGTATTCTAGTTCTGCCTGAAAGCTGGCTAGGTGAATTTGGGCCAGTCATTCTCTCTCAGACCAACCCACCTCACCTATTGTAGGAAAAAAATAGGAGGAAAGAAAATTTATTGTTTGCCACCTTATTTATAAAAATAGTAAAAGCAGGATAAAAAAAACTTGCATTATCAAAAAAGCATTGCTCACTGAGTTTGTGGCAGTTTAAACATTACTTGCAGGTATAAAATGTGTGTGAGAGCAGATATTCGACTTCTAAACCTCTTTTTTGAATGGCTATTTTTCAAAGGAAAAACAATTCAATATTAGGCAGTAATTCAATTTATACAGCTCTTCAGGGATGAGATTCAAATTTTTTAACAACCGGTTCTGTGTGTGTGGTTTAGTTGGTGGGTGTGGCTTGGTGGTCATGTGACTGGCTGGGTGTGGCCAACTCAACATCACTCACATTGAGGCATGCATCTCCTTGCCTGGCCTCTCGTGACTGTGGGGATGCTGCAACAGTCGTAAGTGTGAAAAACAGTCATAAGTCACTTTTTTCAATGGTCACTCCACACAAGCAAAGTACCAGCAAAGGAGGGAAAAAAAAAACTCTAGAGAAGTTCCTGTGACAGGAAGTCTAGTCCTGCCAAGAATGTAATAAGGGCTAACGGAGAGGCAGTTTCTGTAAGCAACCTCAGCACGCTTCCTTCCTGCCTTCCTTACAGAATTAGGCCAGTATTTTCTTCTAACAACCGGTTGTCCAAACTGCTTAGAATGTTAACAACTGGTTCTAGAGAATAGGTGCGAACTGGTAGAATCCCACCCCTGCAGCTCTTCAAATCAGTGTTAAGAGAAGTTTTTGCATTCAACATTGTTTGAAACCAAATGGTTTGTCTGAAATGGTGCAGGGTTCCCTGCCTAAGCTGGGGGTTGAAGTAGAAGACCTCCAAAGTCCCTTCCAACTCTGCTATTCTATTCTATTCTATTCTATTCTATTCTATTCTATTGTACTCTACTCTAAATAAAATACCATAATCATACAGTAATATGTTTGCATATCATATACTGTCTATTCATAAACATGCCAGTTATTGTTAAAGTGAAATCCGAAGATTTGCAATTAACTAAAGCCCATGTCACACTGCACCAACGGATGCAAAGAGGAAGTAAAACGGAAAGAAACACTTGCCATCCGTTGGTTAACGCAATGCATCCATTCTGTACTCACTGCATGCGTGATTCATACGTTCTATCCGTCCAGCATCCGTCTACTGAGATTTCATCCGCTCAAAAGGTTTTGAGCTACACAAAACTTTTTGAGCGGATGAACTTTCCGCCGCATCCGTTCTACATCCGCGACACATATGGGGAACAAACATTCTACATCTGTCGTCATCCGTTAAGCGTCCGCTGTATCCGCTCGGCATCCACTGCGCATCTGCGCAACTCGCATCCGCTCCAGCGGAAAACGGAAAGAGGGAGGAAGCGAAACGGATGTGGAACGTCCACACAGCATTAGTAGCACGGACATAGAAAGGATGAAAGTGGATGCACCTCGGACATAAAGCATTAAAACGGAAAAAACATTTGTATATGGGATGTATCTCGGATATTTAGGATGACTGCAGGATGTCTAGAGGATGCAGAAGGACACCTAGCGGAAAACCAATATTTCCTATAAAAAGGGGGAGGAACTCATCTGGATCTCACTTTCAGTCCAGCAGACGTGGTGTGCAGACCTCTTCAGCTTTGCTCTTGCTCTTCAACATCATCCATTGATCTCCACCATGCATCAACGCACACTCCTTTTGGTAGCCGCCATCATTCAACACCAGTACCAAGCCCTCTTCAGGCTCTTTCACCTTTTCTACGCAAAGAGAAGGAGATGTCCAAGAACTGTCTGGGTCCGACGATGGATCGAGAGAAGAGCGGAGTTTGGACTGTATAACAAGCTGATGGTGGAGCTGAGGAATGAAGACACTCATGCATTCCAGCACTTCATGAGGATGCCACCAGCCATGTTTGACGAAGTTGTGGAGCGTCTGAGACCCAGGTTGACCGAGCCGAGCACCAACTCCTGTCCCAGCCTGGACCCTGGGCTAAAGGTGGCACTGACTCTGCGCCACCTGGCCTCTGGGACCACATACAGAAACATGCAGTATGCCTGGAGGGTGCCACACAACACCATCAGCATTGTGGTCAGAGAAGTGGTGCAGGCCATCATCGAAGAATACCTGGAGGAGCTCCTCCAGTGTCCCACCACTGAAGAAGGCTGGAAGAAAGTTGCAGAAGAGTAGTATCAGAGGTGGAACTTCCCCCACACTATTGGAGCCATAGATGGGAAGCACGTGGCTTGCAAAGCTCCACCCAACTCAGGGTCCACTTATCACAACTACAAGGGTTTCTTCAGCATCATCCTCTTTGCCATGGTTGATGCTGACTACAAGTTCATATACATCGATGCTTCAGGCAATGGGTCAGCTTCAGATGCCCAGCTATACAACGCCAGTCACCTCAAGGAGGGGCTGGAACGCAACCTCCTCATGGGCTTCCCAGATCCTGACCCCCTGCCCAACGACACACAAGATGTGCCCTACTTCATCATGGGGGATGACGCCTTCTCCCTCAGAACCTACCTCATGAAGCCCTACACTTCGAGATGCCTTACCTGTGAAGAGAGAATCTTCAACTACAGGCTGTCCAGGGCAAGACGGGTGATGGAGAACGCCTTTGGCATCCTGGTCAATAGGTTCCAGGTACTCTTCACCACCATGCAGCATCGCCCACAGACCGTGAGGAGCATCGTGGAAGCTTGCTGCATCCTGCACAATCTCATGCGCACCTGCTACCCAGTGTTGCAGAACAGGCTTGTGGACCGCCAACAAGGCAATGGGAACATGGAGCCTGGTGAATGGAGGCAAGGGTGAAACCTGAAAGACACTGTGGATGTACCAGGCCCCAACAGAGCTTCACGTGAAGGGAAGAAGCAGCGCAACCTCCTGAAACACTGGTGCAACTCCCCAGCTGGAGCAGTGGAGTGGCAAGACAGGATGGTAGATGCTTTATGGATGCTTCCTTGAGCCTGTCTCTTCACACTGATGAGATTGTGCCATGTATGTTGAGTGGCCTTAAAATGAATAGGGCATTTAATAAAGAGTCGTGTTTATGTTGAAATGTGTTGATCAATGAATAAATTGTTATTGATAAAAAAGGGCCACACGTGTGGCAGCTGGGAGGGTGGACCATACAGTCCCATTATGCTTGCACTGGAGGTTTATCCATCTCACAGCTATCCTTTCCCATCCCACAGCTATTATCCATCCCACAGCTATCCATGCCCATCCCACAAGCATGCAAAGGCTTAACCATTTTCTAAAAGTTTCCACCTAGACTTTATTAAGTAAAAGAAATGAACCAAGTGTGTGAAGCAAAGATCACCTTTATTAAAAACAAACTGTAAAAGCAAAATGACCCAAGTAAAGTGTCTCAAGCAAAGATAAAGTCAACAGGTAACAGCTCAGTCTCTGGCACTGTGCTCAGTCACTTTGAGGCATGCCCATGGTCTCAGGTGTAAAGGGTCCAGGGGCTGTGGAGGTGGCAGTGGCTGGAGTGCTGGTCTGAGGCGCCATTGGTGTGCCTGGCCCCGAGAGGACAACAGGAGATGGTGTGTGCAGGAAGCTCTCAGAGAGCTGGCTCAGGCCCATGAGGTTGAGAGGCCCTTCATCCAGGACCTGGGATGTCAGGCACAGGACCAATGACAAATGTTCTCTTGAGGGGCTTGGCTGTGGGGTGGAGGAAGGAGGAGTGTAGTGGGGGTGTCTGGTCTGCAGGTGAGCGAGGTGAGGCGTGGGTGGCATCGGTGGCGTGGGTGGCATCGGTGGCATCTGTGACGTAGGTGGCATCGGTGGCATCTGGCAGACGATGAGCTTGGGCATGGACTGGGAAGGGCTGCCTCTGTTGAGGGAAGTCCTGGTAGCCATATCCTTGGTAGGAGAGGGGCTGTTGAAAGACTTGGAAGGGCTGTGACATCGCCTGGGGTGGAGGAGCAGACCTGGAGTGGGTGGGAGCAGGTTCAGCTGGGCCTGGAGGGTGGTGCAGAAGCACAGTGATCCTCTCCTTCATCACCTGGTATTGGGGCTCGGGCATGTCCATGAGGGTCTGGGTCAAGTAGGTGAGGATCGGCTTGCGGTTTGAGGATGGAATCTCGAAGTGTACCAGCTGAGAGAGGAGATCTGCGCTGTTCTTGATTGTGTCCCTGATCTCCAAGAGGACAGTGTGGCTCTGTCCCTCCGGTCTGCCTCTCTGCCTGCTTTTTGTGGAGGTGGAGCTGTGGGTGGGTGTGGGTTGGTCTCTGGTGGCTGCTTCTTCTTGCTGCATCTGAGACAGGGGATCCTCCACGTCCTCTGGCACGGGGAGTGTAGCTGTTGGGGGTGTCTCTGTCGTGGGGCCCTCCAAAGACACCTGCCTGGACACAGTAGCTGTCTCCTGGCTGGAAGAGGAGTGGCTCTCTGTGGGCTGTCTGAGGGAGAGTGTTGACAGAGGGGCTGCTCCTTGGTGGCGAATCTCACCCTCCAGGTAGCTGCACCTGGCCATGACATAGGTCTCCCAGTCAGTTAGCTTGACAGCGACCTGGCCGGATCTCTTCAGGTGCAGCTTGCCATACCAGGTGTGCATATGCTTCCACCACCCCAGGAGGACATCTGAAGTGTAGCCCAGGCTCTCCGCCTTCTCTCTCCACGCTGCCTGCTTCCGCTTGGTGTCGCAATAGAGCCTGTGGCCCTTCCTCCACAGGTACTCGTTTTCCCTCAGCCATTCCAGCACCTCCTCCTCATGGTCCTCGGAAATGGAGTACTGTTTCCTCTCCCCCTTCTCATTCTCCTTTGATTGCCTCTTCCTCCCTCCGGCAGGGCCTTTTGGGCCCTCATCAGCAGGGCTTTGAGGGCCTTGGGGCTGGTCCACCACACCAGCAGCACCAGCAGCAGTAGCAGCAGCAGTAGCAGCATCAACACCACCAGCAGCAGGACCAGCAACAGAAGCACCAGCAACAGAAGCACCAGCAGAAGCACCACCAGCAGCAGAGTCAGCACCAGGGGGTGGGATGGTGGTTCTGTCCTTCTTTCCAGGGCTGGCAGGATTAGGCACAGGCTTCCTCTTCTTCCCCATGGTCTCTGATGAAGATGTCTCTGGCAGCAGGTCTTTCCTCTGAATTCTGGCCGTGTGCGAGCTGCTTCCTTTTATATCCGCGGGGCTGACGCAATGCATCCTCCCCGCATACACAGTGAATGCTTTGCATCCTCTAGGCATCCGCTAGGCATCCGTTAGGCGTCCGTGATGCATCTGCGTCATCTGCTACGCATCCGCCCCTTCCACTACGCGTCCGCTTTGCTGTTCTCCCCAGAAGCCCTGCGGACGTGCCATTTGCTTCCATCCACTTCCATCCGCTAGGCTTCTGTTGAGCATCCGTTTAACATCCTCGCTACGTCCTCTCCTTGTCCGTTCCTTTCCGGTTTTTTCCGTTCTGTTTATACAAATTTTTGCCCCTTTTGAGAGCGGATAACAATCGATGGAGCCACGGATGGAATTTTGCCCATCCGCTGTGTCCTTTTTACATACGTTTTGCATCCGTCGGCCGATGTGACCTAGCCTTAAGCACTTTAAAGTTATTTTGTAAATGAATGACAGATTTCAGCATTGTATGAAGAAGTGGGGAATTCATGTTCTGGATTGTTTCTTAACCACACAGATGGCCGAAACAAAATGAGACGTGCAAAAGATCAAACAGCTTTTTTCAGTATAGAATTTTAGACACTTCAGTGCAAATATCTTCGCTTTTAAAGCAAAAAAAAAAAATTAAACTTGATCTCACTCAAGCTTAATCTCAGGATCAATGCTCCTGGGAAGAATGGCTGATTTGATAAAAATATGATACTGATCTTATCCAGAGATATATATTGACTGTCCATTAGAAAGGACACTGTTGACTAATAAGAGATTTTTTAAAAATCTGTATGTATAACTAAAAAGATAGTCCAATGCGTAGCATTATAAGAAGGACTGGTAATTGAAGAACTAGTATGAAGCAGAAGAAGGATGATTGCGGGAGAGGCTTAATAAACAGAGAAGTTAACCTGGATCGATGACAAGGTAACTGGTCGCAGAGTGTCAGTGCAGGGGAGATGAGATAACAAAAGAATTGCAGGGATAGTTTGAACGTAATGTAAAACGTAGGGGCAAAATAGGAAATAAAAGAAATTTACAATATAAAGAAGAAATGTTGCCCATATGCCGATAGAGTTTTGACGGTAAAGGGAGGAAAATGTAGTAACTGCAAGGAAAAGGGTATTTAAAGATGGTAGGACTAATTTTTTTTCAGCATGAGCAAACATTGCTCAAAGAGCAATTACCTCCTACAGCAGTACAGTGAAGTAGGTTTTGAATTCAAAATGGAATGATGGGGTCTGCAGAGGGGATGATGGAAACTTATTGAGTTAAGTTCATGGGTATAAATGGAGATTCAGATGAGCTCTTCATGTCATCACTGGCTTTCATAGCACTTATTGATCTTCAGTAATTAATTCCCTTCTAAAGTTGCTGATCTTGTACTGCCAACTTCTGGGTAAATCGCAAAAGCCCTAGCTTACACACTGAATAGTGGCAACAGCATCCATTTGGACTGAATTATTTCCTACTTCCATGAAGACTCCACTGCACCCCAATAGTAATTATATGTCACCATATAATGGTAGAAAAAGAAATTTTCAAAGTCTTTAGAATAAGAGCCTTTAAATCTTTTTTCTCTCTTGCCTTTTGTTTTTGTTTTTTTCTCTCTCCCTCTCTCCCTCCCTCCCTCCTTCTCTGTCTCTCACTAACACGCAATCACACCCAGATGCCACAACCTATGACTCAGAGGCAAAAATTTGAAAGTTATTTTTGATGGCATCATCTCATGAAATGCTAAGTGGTCAGTTCAGTATCTGTATATTATATACAGAGATGAGGCAAAATACTGTCTATTTAAATATCATATTCTAGTGTGCATAAAATTTGAAGTCTGGATTTTAGTATCTGTAATTCAGCCTGATTTTAATGTTTCACAAAAACGAAAGTGTTTAAGATTTGTTATTTGTCTTCAAGAATGTTGCCTTCATATGAATAATCTGTGAAGACATAATCTGAAACAGAATCTTGCAAATATCAAATGTATTTAATTTTATTGAAGAATAATTATTTTAGGCATAGAAAACTTATTTCTAATACAGTATTCATTGCTACTGTTGTTTTGTAATTGGCAAATGTTTTTTAAAATGTCTGCTACTGTACAATTACAAAATACATGTTACATTAAATATAATGTAATTATCCCCTTCTTCATCTGTGGAATGTGGCTTCTAAGGATAAACTTTCTATAGTTTCCCAGAATTTATCCTGGAAATTATTTAGAGCAAGATTATAATTGGTTATGTTGCCATTTTTTCTTTCCAACCTTTTAAGCGGAATAGCTCTTCCAGAATTTCCTAATTACATAAGTAACTTTTTCCCAGTAGCATCATTTGGCACCTTAGAACTAATCCACAAATCTTTTAGACAATTCTGAAATAAATATCTGTGGATCGCTGCAGAAGTATCAACACTGATAACTTGAGGCAACACAGATCTAAGGGCTAGGTCACACTGGCCGACGGATGCAAAACGTATGTAAAAAGGATACAGCGGATGAGCAAATTTTCCATCCGTTAATTTTCCATCCGCTCTCAAAAGTGCCCCAAATTTGCATAAACAGAGAGGACAACAACGGAAAGGAATGGACGTGGGGAGGATGTAGCGGGGATGTAAAGCGGACATTCGTAGGAAGCCTAGCGGATGAAAGTGGATGGAAGCAGATGACACATCCGCAGGGCTTCTGGGGGAGAACACCGAAGCAGATGCATAGCGGAAGGAACGGATGCATAGCGGATGCGTAGCGGATGACGCGGATGCATCACGGACGCCTATAGGATGCATAGCGGATGCAAAGCGTTCACTGCACATGCGGGGAGAATTAATTGTGTAAGCTCTGCAGACATAAATGAATGCAGCTCGCAACCAGTCACCATTCAGAGGAAAGACCTGCTGCCAGAGACATCTTGAGAGAACACCATGGGGAAGAAGAGGAAGCCTGTGCCTACTCCTGCCAGCCCTGGCAAGAAGGACAGAACCACCATCCCACCCCCTGGCACTGACTCTGAAGCTGCTGGTGCTGCTGCTGCTGCTCCTGGTGCTCCTAGTGTTGCTGCTGGTGGTGCTTCTCCTGCTGGTGTTGCTGGTGCTGCTGGTGCTGCTGGTGCTTCTCCTGCTGCTGGTGCTACTGGTGTTTTTCCTGCTGATGCTGGTGCTGGTGCTGGTGCTGGTGCTGCTGTTGCTTCTCCTGCTGGTGCTGCTGTGGTGGACCAGCCCCAAGGTCCTCAAAGCCCTGCTGCTGAAGGCCCTGCCAGAGGGAGGAAGAGGCAAGGCAAGGAGAAGGGGGAGAGGAAACAGTACTCCATTTCCGAGGACCATGAGGAGGAGGTGCTGGAATGGCTTAGGGAGAACGAATGCCTGTGGAGGAAGGGCCACAGGCTCTATCGCGAGCTCTATCACCAAGCGGAAGCAGGCAGCATGGAGAGAGAAGGCGGAGAGCCTGGGCTACACTTCAGATGTCCTCCTGGGGTGGTGGAAGCATATGCACACCTGGTATGGCAAGCTGCACCTGAAGAGATCCGGCCAGGCCGCTGTCAAGCTAACTGACCGGGAGACCTATGTCATGGCCAGGTGCAGCTTCCTGGAGGGTGAGATTCGCCACCGAGGAGCAGCCCCTCTGTCAACCCTCTCCCTCAGACAGCCCACAGAGAGCCACTCCTCTTCCAGCCAGGAGACAGCTACTGTGTTCAGGCAGGTGTCTTTGGAGGGCTCCACGACAGAGACACCCCCCCAACAACTGCACTCCCTGTGCCAGAGGACGTGGAGGATCCCCTGTCTCAGATGGAGCAAGAAGAGGCAGCCACCAGAGACCAAGCCACACCCACCCCCAGCTCCACCTCCACAGAAAGCAGGCAAAGAGGCAGACTGGAGGGACAGAGCCACACTGTCCTCTTCGAGATCAGAGACACAATAAAAGCCAGCACAGATCTCCTCTCCCAGCTGGTCCACTTTGACATACCATCCTCCAACCGCAAGCCCTTCATCACGTACATGAGCCATACCCTCATGGACATGCCTGAGGCCCAGTACCAGGCGATGAAGGAGAGGATCACAGCTCTTCTGCACCACCCTCCAGGCCCAGCTGAACCTGCTGGTACCCACTCCAGGTCTGCTCCTCCACCTCAGGCGATGTCACAGCCCTTCCACGGATTTCAGCAGCCCCTTGACTACAAAGCCTACCACTACCAGTACTTCCCACAGCAGAGGCAGCCCTTCCCAGTCCACACCCAGGTTCCTCAGACGCCACAGACGCCTCAGCTGACCCAGCTGCAGACCAGACAGCCCCACCACACTCCTCCTTCCTTCACCCCACAGCCAAGCCCTTTCTCAGAACATCTGTCATCAGTGTTGGGCCTCACATCCCAGGTCCTTGAGGAAGTGCCTCTCAACCTCACGGGACTGTCAGCTCTCTGAGAGCTTCCTGCACACACCATCTCCTGTTGTACTCTCGGGGCCAGGCACCCCAATGGCGCTTCAGACCAGCACTCCAGCCACCTCCACAGTCCCTGGCCCCTTTACATCTGAGACCATGGGCACGCCTCAGAGTGACTGAGAAGAGTGCCAGAGACTGAATTGTTACCTGCTCACTTTATCTTTGCTTAAGACACTATACTTGGGTCATTTTCCTTTTTAATAAAGTCATACAGTTTGTTATTAATAAAGGTTATCTTTGCTTCACACACTTGGTTCATTTTTTTTTTTACTTAATAAAGTGTTGGGGGAAACTTTGAAAAAAGGGTTAAGCCTTTGCATGCTTGTGGGATTGGTAAGGATAACTGTGGGATGGATAGCTGTGGGATGGGTAAGGATAGCTGTGGGATGGATAGCTGTGGGATGGGTAATGATAGCTGTGGGACGGGTAAGGATAGCTTTGGTGTGGGTAAGGATAGATGTGGGATGGGTAAGGATAGCTGTGGGATAAGGATAGTTGTGGGATAGATAAACCTCCAGTGCAAGCATAGTGGGACGGTATGGTCCACCCTCCCAGCTGCCACACATATAGCCCTTTATTATCAATAACAATTTTATCATTGATCCACACATTTCAACATAAACAAAACTCTTTATTAATGCCCTATTCATTTTAAGGCCACTCAACATACATGGCACAATCTCATCAGTGTGATGAGACAGGCTCAAGGAAGCATCCATTAAGCATCTACCATCCTGTCTTGCCACTCCACTGCTCCAGCTGGGGAGTTGCACCAGTGTTTCAGGAGGTTGTGCTGCTTCTTCCCTCCACGTGAAGCTCTGTTGGGGCCTTGCACATCCACAGTGTCTATCAGGTTTAATCCTTGCCTCCATTCCTCAGGCTCTATGTCTCTATTCCCTTGTTGACAGTCCACCAGCCTGTTCTGCAACACTGGGTAGCAGGTGCGCATGAGATTGTGCAGGATGCAGCAAGCTTCCATGATGCTCCTCAAAGTCCCTGGGTGATGCTGCATGGTGGTGAGAAGTACCTGGAACCTGTTGGCCAGGATGCCAAAGGCATTCTCCACCACCCGTCTTGCCCTGGACAGCCTGTAGTTGAACATCCTCTCTTCACGGGTGAGGTATCTGGAAGTGTAGGGCTTCATGAGGCAGGTTCTGAGGGAAAAGGCGTCATCACCCACGATGAAGTAGGGCACAACTTGTGTGTCGTTGGGTAGGGGGTCTGGATCTGGGAAGCCCACAATGAGGTTGCGTTCCAGCCCACCCTTGAGGTCACTGGCGTTGTATATCTGTAGCATCTGAAGCTGACCCATTGCCTGAAGCATCGATGTATATGAACTTGTAGTCAGCATCAACCATGGCAAAGAGGATGATGTTGAAGAAGCCCTTGTAGTTGAAATAAGTGGACCCTGACTTGACTGGAGCTTTGCAGGCCACGTGCTTCCCATCTATGGCTCCAACAGTGTGGGGAAAGCTCCACTTCTGATACCACTGCTCTGCAACTTTCCTCCAGCCTTCTTCAGTGGTGGGACACTGGAGGAGCTCTTCCACGTATTTTTCGATGATGGCCTGCACCACTTCTCTGACCACTATGCTGATGGTGTTGTGTGGCACCCTCCAGGCATACTTCATGTTTCTGTATGTGGTCCAAGAGGCCAGGTGGCGCAGAGTCAGTGCCATCTTCAGTAGAGGGTCAGGCTGGGACGGAAGTTTGTGTTTGCCTTGGTCAACCTGGGTCTCAGACGCTCCACAACTTCTTCAAGCATGGCTGGTGGCATCCTCATGAAGTGCTGGAATGCACGAGTGTCTTCATTCCTCAGCTCCACCATCAGCTTGTCATACAGTCCAAACTCCGCTCTTCTCTCGATCCATTGTCGGACCCAGACAGTTCTTGGACGTCTCCTTCTCTTTGCGTAGAAAAAGTGAAACAGTCTGAAGAGGGCTTGGTACTGGTGTTGAATGATGGCGGCTACCAAAAGGAGTGTGCGATGATCCATGGTGGAGATCAATGGATGATGTGGAAGAGCAAGAGCAAGGCTGAAGAGGTCTGCACACCACGTCTGCTGGACTGAAAGTGAGATCCAGGTGATTTCCTCCCCCTTTTTATAGGAAATGTCGGTTTTCCGCTAGGTGGCCTTCCACATACTCTAGACATCCTCCAGACATCTTAAATATTTGAGATACGTCCCATATATGAACGTTTTATCTGTTTTAATGCTTTATATACGAGATGCATCCGCTTACATCCTTTCTATGTCCGTGCTACTCATGTTGTGTGGACGTTCCGCGTACCTTTCGCTTCCTCCCTCTTTCCGTTTTCCGCTGCAGCGGATGTGAGTTGTGCAGATGGCCAGAGGATGCTGAGAGGATACATCGGACGTGTAACGGATGACAATGGACTTAGAACGTTTGTTGCCCGTATGTGTCGTGGATGTATATTGTATGCGGCGGAAAATTTATCCGTTCAAAAAGTTTTGTGCAGCTCAAAACGTTTTGAGCGGATGAAATAGCAGTAGACGGATGTTTGACAGATAGAGCATATGAAAGACGTACGCAGTGAGTACACAACGGATGCATCGCGTTTTCCAACGGATGGCAAGCTTTTTTGTCCGTTTTACATCTTCTTTGCATCCGTTGGTTCAGTATGACATGGGCTTATGTTCCTTGGCTCACAGCAGTCCTTTTATTAAGAACTTGGGAAGTGAAAAAACTTTAGGCTGACTAGTTCTTTTATGTACGCCATAGAGAATTGTAGCAGGAGACATTAATTATTTTCTTTAGAAGGCAGTTTAATCCAGATGTCAAAATGAAATGAGTAAACTTTTCAACACCTCAGTGCTATTAGTGAAGAGGCTTTTTAGCATTACTTTATGTTACTTAACCAATCTTACCAACATGTTCATATGCTGAGGACAATTTGTAAAAAAAAGTTTTTTTTTCTGGTAGAAATGCATTGCCACATATCTCTGATTATTTCCCAGTAATGTTTCAAAATCATAATTTCTAAATAGCTATTTGTAACTCATCTGTCTGCAACGTGACCACAATGCAGAAGACAGTTAGTTACTGGTTGCAGTTACAGCTGTAGAAGCATACATTTTCCAGTTTTCCAGCTATAGAAGCATACTGAGGACAAGGGAGTCTACTTAGAATATGTAACACTGTATTATTCTGTACTTTCAGATTCAAATACACATTGATGTGACAGCTAAATAGTGAGGTTTGGACTTTGCTACCAGATGCTTATTGCCATATCTTAAGAGTCACCATGGGCGAATAGGCGGCAATATAAATTAAATAAAATAAATATCTTATACATGCATTCAGAAATGCATCTCCCTCCACAGAGATGCTGCTAGGCAATTTTCAAGGATCGAAGGGGATTGTAGATTGCAGAAGCCGAATGATTCCTGTATGACAAATCAGTTAATTGCAGAAGTTAATACATCATTTCTCAGAAGGCTAAGATGATAATGTTAGTAAATCATGAGAGCTTGTGTAGAGTTGGAGAATAATTGCCTATTGTCAAAACAAGTGGAAAGATTCATGAGCCTTTTTGAGAAGAAATGCTGATTCCCCCCCCCCCCAAGAATGCAATTGACTTTGGAATTGGAGAGATAGATGAAGTGCTGAAAAATGCATTTTTGTCAGAAATGTAAATAATTGAATGGCAATGGCTTTCTAGCTTGTGTAATTCTTCCTTTTTCCCCAATTCCTGCTTCCAAAGGAAGTTGAAAGAAGATAGATATGAGAGGGGGGGACAGACAGACAGGATCACAAATATTAATTAAGCATCAGTAACCTTTTTAAATTTTTATGGTGCCATACTTGTCACTTCTGAGAGTTTTCAGTGAGCTCTCAGCTTGAAACTATACATCATAGTCATTGAAATCTTGTTGGGAAATAGAAGTAGTCTGAAATAGATTTTATTAATCTAAACAAGTTGTTTGTGATAGGCCTAAATCCAGCAGATAGTTCCATTTAAAATGTTTTGTCCATATTATTGAATTACTAATATCTTATCATTGATAGCACTTTGTATAATGTTTGGGTGAATGTGCATCACATTTTTTTAAGTCACACAATAAAAAATAATGACAGCTTTTCCTCTGAAGTGCAGCTGAGCTAGCTGAACTTGCGGATCTAACATTAATTTTTTATTAGATATTTTTATATGTCATTCTGCCTCCCCCTAGAGGGGCGTTTTATATTCTTCTCCATTGTGGATATTTTTTATCTTTCAGAAATTTTTCATAAAATAATTTTGTGTGAATGATACATACCAGAATCTTTCTAGAGAGTATCTATTGAACACTTGAATTTCTCTGTTGAACTGTTGGCAGGAGCTTAAAAAAATATACTTTATTCATTAGACTACTTCAGATTTTCTGGTTCTTTTGCTACTGTAGTTATTAAAAAAATAACTCTTAGAACCTTATTGAGCAATGGATGTGTACATCCTTCAACAGACCAAAAAGATAACTTTGTACCTAACAAAAGTTCCAAATTTGATGCAGAAAATTATTTTTGTACAGATATGAGATTATCTTTTTATTGTTGTATCTTATTAATTACAGACATAATATATTTGTATTGGAACATACTCTTTTTGATGTTGCTGTTCCTGCATTTATAAAATGTTGGCAATATTTTTTAATATTTGTGACTTGCATTTACTCTTTGATATTTTTAATATCTAAAAATATACTTCCATGTAAATATTTGTAAAGGATTTTCCTTCTTGACCCAGAGAAAATGGATAATTTCTTTCCCAAACTTTATAAAAAGGGAAGAAGTGGCATTATTATAAGAACATTGGAAGCTGCCTTAAAGTAGGGCACAGTATTTGTCCTTCTCACATAGTCTTAAAGTAGAAAAGGATCTTTTTTTCATTGTGTGTAACTTTGTGTTATTGGAAATGCCAATCATTAAACCTGCAGTCTAAACCAAACACCTACCATCTCTTTTCTGTAAAATGCCTAGGTGTTAAATCTGGGGCTCTCAGTAGCGACTCCCAATTTTTGCCATCTTCAGCAGCTGCCTAAATTCTTGAGAACTCCTACAATTTGGAAATCCCCTTGTAGGGGTGACAAGCTTTTGCTTTCTTGCTTTCAACGTTAAGGCATTATGGAGCAATATATGGTTTTGTGGTTTGGGAGTATTTTTCTGGGATAAAGCCCAATCCTGAGCAAAAGGCTAGAAGGTGCAATTACAGTATTTTCTGGTTTAAAACATAGAGCTTTGGCAACTGCCGCTTTCGTTCAGAATTGTTCAAAAAACAAACCATCATCTTTGAAAGCACTGCTTGAAAGAACGAGAATTCCTTGGGAGTAGTTTTTAGTGAAGTTGTTAATAAGAATGTGGTATAAGTTTTCCATACTATTACAGCCAGTTCAAGTTTCTTAGCATGCAAAGTATGCAACCACAACTTTGGTTGTATTTCAACTAGAATATCACAGTGTTCCAAAAAATAACTTTCTAATGTTCAAGTGATCTTTGCAGGAAGCACAGTGAAGTATATATACTGTACATTAGTATAACAGAAAGGAGTAGATAATAGCATCTTCATAATTAGGTATAGAATGTTTTCTGATTTTTTTGCTTGTTTTTAGTTTTATAATAATAATACACACAAATGAACAAATGAACCTAATTTTGTTATATGATAGGGTTTTATATATTTAAGTAACACATAATTATTGTCAATGGAGATATACAATATGTATTCTGCAAGGAGTTATATGCGGATTTGTAATACAGAAACTTTCATTTAAAAAATGAAAGCTCTTCTTTAAAAAAATGTTTGACAATATTAATGTCTTTAATTTCATTAATTAACAGATAACATGACACTGACATTTCTCTTCTTTTTAGGATCCCAGAAGCAAGCATAAATTCAAAATCCACACGTATGGGAGCCCAACATTTTGTGACCATTGTGGTTCATTACTTTATGGACTTCTGCACCAAGGGATGAAATGTGACAGTAAGATATTTATTTCATGTAGTATTAAGAGATTTTTTTATTTAAAAAATCAATGAAGCCATTAGAGTTTTGCCTAACTACTTTCCAGTAAAATTTATTGTAGTTCCTGTTAATTACAAATGCAGCAGTCCATTTGAAATGAATATTTCAGCACATCTAGCAAAAGACTGTAAATGAGGAGAGCTTTTTCTCATGGTGGTTTTTCAGTAGCCATATATTAATCGAAACCTACTGGAAGAAAGAAGCATTATATTCAATCAGCAGTTGACCTGTAATATTATAATAAAAGCCCAAGCTTTAAAAAAATTAAGGGCAGTTTGTGGCTTCATAATAAATGCTTCATAGTGCTTGTTCACTATCCTTTTGATTTTTTTGGTTGATTCATCCTTGTAAATTGCCACCACTAGAACCCACTTTGTTCTGGAGAATTGGCTTTCCCATAAATAAAGCTGTAGGGCAATTTCCAAAAACTGTGATATTTTGGCTATTTCGATATGATTTCCATTGGAGCAACCCAGTGGAACTAGCAACAAAAGCTAGCACACCCAAGTATCATACAATAATAGACCCGTGAGTTAGTTCTTTTGCTATGTCATTCCCAGAAAGGAATTAGCTGGAAGTATGGAAAACTAGAAGAATGTAGATGAGTATAAATACCCAATGCTATGAAAGCCGGGACTCTCACACCAGGGTGTCTGAACTTACTGATCCCATTACAATTTTATCAAAAGGCTCTTCTTAAAAAAAAAAAAAAGTCAAAATTAATTTATGTTGCTTCAGGTAGAAGGAGAGAAGTTGAAACAATAGAGTGGGGACAGTGCCTCACCAACAATTTCACAACAGAACTGAAGGCAGTTTGTCAAATTCTAAGTATAAGGTAACCTGCTACTAGGACCGCAATGGTAGCTGCAACAAAGAGATGAATAAAAACAGCTGTTGTCAGAAAGTACACAAACTGCTGTTTCTCCTCATGTGGTTTGAATAGAACTCCTCTTCAATAGCTGTAAAAATAGCAACTTGTCACCTATGACTAATTAAATGGCTTGGAAGCTATTTTGGGGATTCCTTAGAAACCTGCTCCTGTGGAGTCCTTGGTGCTCTCTGAACTTGGTTGTTTGCTTGCAGATATTTCATTACCCAGCTACGTAACCACATTGGTGCAAGCAAATATGGGCTTTGCTTTCTGTTTGTATACAGTAACCTGCCCTGCCAGTGTTGATGTGGGTGTGGTTTTCTCCCTGACGGTTCCTTGATTGGGTATTGTTAATATTCCATCACTTGCCCACTGCAGTCCACTCCACAGTGCAATTCCCCACTACATTGCAAATATACACTGCTCAAAAAAATAAAGGGAACCCAAAAATAAGACATCCTAGATCTGAATGAATGAAATATTCTTATTAAATACTTTGTTCATTACAAAGTTGAATGTGCTGACAACAAAATCACACAAAAATTATCAATGGAGATCAAATTTAGCAACCCATGGAGGTCTGGATTTGGAGTTACACTCAAAATTAAAGTGGAAAAAAACACTACAGGCTGATCCAACTTTGATGTAATGTTCTTAAAACAAGTCAAAATGAGGCTCAGTAGTGTGTGTGGCCTCCACATGCCTGTATGACCTCCCTACAATGCCTGGGCATGCTCCTGATGAGGTGGAGGATGGTCTCCTGAGGGATCTCTTCCCACACCTGGACTAAAGCATCCCCCAACTCATGGACAATCTGTGGTGCAACATGGCGTTGGTGGATGGAGTGAGACATGATGTCCCAGATGTGCTCAATTGGATTCAGGTCTGGGGAATGGGCGGGCCAGTCCATAGCTTCAATGCCTTCATCTTGCAGGAACTGCTAACACACTGCAGCCACATGAGGTCCAGCATTGTCGTGCATTAGGAGGAACCCAGGGCCAACCGCACCAGCATATGGTCTCACAAGGGGTGTGAGGATCTCATTTCGGTACCTAATGGCAGTCAGGCAACCTCTGGCGAACACATGGAGGGCTGTGCGGCCCCCTAAAGAAATGCCACCCCACACCATTACTGACCCACTGCCAAACTGGTCATGCTGGAGGATGTTGCAGGCAGCAGAACATTTTCCACGGTGTCTCCAGACCCTGTCACGCCTGTTACATATGCTCAGTGTGAACCTGCTTTCATCTGTGAAGAGTACAGGGCGCCAGTGGCGAATTTGCCAATCTTGGTGTTCTCTGGCAAATGCCAAATGTCCTACATGGTGTTGGGCTGTAAGCACAGCCCCCACCTGTGGACGTCGGGCCCTCATACCACCTTCATGGAGTCTGTTTCTGACCGTTTGAGCAGCCATAGGCACATTTGTGGCCCACTAGAGGTCATTTTGCAGGGCTCTGGCAATGCTCCAGTCCCTCCTTGCACAAAGGCAGAGGTAACAGTCCGGATGCTGGGTTATTGCCCTCCTATGGGTTCCTCCACATCTCCTGATGTACTGGCCTGTCTCCTGGTAGCACCTCCATGCTCTGGGCACTACACTGACAGACACAGCAAACCTTCTTGCCACAGCTCACATTGATGTGCCATCCTGGATGAGCTGAACTACCTGAGCCACTTGTGTGGGTTGTAGACTCCGTCTCATGCTACCACTAGAGTGAAAGCACCTCCTGCATTCAAAAGTGACAAAATCATCAGCCAGAAAGCATAGGAACTGAGAAGTGGTCTGTGGTCACCACCTGCAGAATCCCTCCTTTACTGGGGATGTCTTGCTAACTGCCTATGCTTTCCACCTGTTGTCTATTCCATTTGCACAACAGCATGTGAAATTGATTGTCAATCAGTGTTGTTACCGAAGTGGACAGTTTGATTTCACAGAAATGTGATTGACTTGGAGTTATATTGTCTTGTTTAAGTGTTCCCTTTATTTTTTTGAGCAGTGTATTATCAATTTTCTACTATAGTACTTCCAGAAAATCAAAGACCTAAAAATAGAAGAATCCATCGCAGCAGTACTACACAACTCACTTGACCTAGCTAAAATACCTAGAATCATGGATCCATCAACCTCTGTCTCACTACCAACATGCAGTTTGATTGACAGATATATGAACAAATCAGAAGAACATCCATAGAATCACCACTCTTAGGACTTATAGAAAAGACCGTAATGCAGCAGTATGTGGAAACACATAGCACTCCCACACAAAAATATGGATCTGATATGTAAATGACACTTTTATCACAGTAAAAAAGAAACACAAGAAACAATCAACAAGGAATAAAATTGAACAGAGAAGAAGAAAGCAACATGGTGCTTTTCTTTCTTGATATCTTCATCAACAGAGGAAACATCTGCAAGATATTAGAAACATAAGTTGAAAAACAACCCATACTAAACAAGTCTCTCAACAAGAGGAGCTGTGTAAAAGAACATTATTCAAATGAGCACAAACTGCAACAACCCAGAAAAAGGAAATGGATCACCTATACAAAATGGATACCCATGTAATTATCAAAAAGTGTCCGACTGTTCAACCCACAACACGACCCAAACAAGACATGAAAAGGATAATACTGACCATACACAAAAAAAAAATCTCAGAAACAACCCACAGACTATTACAACCACATGACATCACTGTAGCATACAAACTAATTAAAGCCGTCAAAAACATCTTAAGTAAACCAAAAGACCCAGTAGCCTAAGAAGAAAAAAAAACATAGTCATTTACAACATAGAGTGGAAAGAAGGTAGGACAAAAAGGTAGATGATTAGTAGAATGCATCTATACACACCAACTAGCAGTCAAAAGGCATGTTGAAAACTCCATCTCACAACAGATGGACAGACCGAGCCACTGTTTCAACTGGGAAATTATGAGCATTCCTAAACCAACTCAAATCCATAAACGCTAGGAAATTCCTGGAAACTTGGCATAAATCAGCCATTAATAGATGCATAAAAATAAACCATATTTACACACCATTCAAAAGAGACAACAAAAAGTTACAATGAAACAGAAAAGAATAGAAGTCATCTATTCAGTGCCCAATATCTAGATAAGCAAGGATTAACAACAGGCAAACAATCAAGCAGAAAACAATACCCCAATCAAGAAACTACCAAAGAGAAAACTACACTCCCACCAGTGGTGTATGCGTTAATGGATGCTCAAAAACAAAATCATTGAAATAGTCATTGATAGTTGTACAATGTTTTTTTAAAAACTGGAATTTAATGATTGACCAGTGGTCAATTCCAAAAAAGAGATCTCATGTTTTTATTTTCATTTTGCTTTCTATAAAATGTTTCCCCATATTTTCCTCCTTATTTTCAACTAAATGCCACCCATATAGTTTTTAATGTCTAAACTGGCATCACTAACATTTGCCTCAAAACATTTGGTATGTCGGGGAATCATTGACTCTGGCCAAATTTATCACTGTATGATTTGTGTAAAAGCAGTTTACACAAAAAATGGCTGTAATTTAACTCAAAATCATTTTCCTCAAGGTTTGTTTTTGTCTTATTTTGTTCTGACCTGTGACGGAGAAGATACTTGCTTTCATTCATGAGAAGATACTGCAAACACACTTCTTACCTTATGTACTGAATGTGGAAAGAATTTATTTTTTTGAGCAGACTATACATTGACAAGTTTTCCTTAATAGCCCAAAGGAAAGATCAACTTCCCAGGCAATGTGAAACTGGTAACACCAATTAGTTATGTCTGTCCTTTTCACTCCTTAGGATGTTAAATTATTTATTTTCTGGCTTTCAGCTTGTGATATGAATGTTCACAAACAATGTGTAATAAATGTTCCAAGTCTTTGTGGAATGGATCACACAGAAAAAAGAGGGAGGATTTATTTGAAAGTTGAAGTGACTGGTGACAAGCTGGAAGTCACAGGTAAGGAAAGCTTCTTAGATGTAATGTATCTCATTTAAGGATGCTTTTATTCATTTATAGTATATTGAATAGCTTTAAGGCAATAAGCATTAAAAATAGCTTATGTACTATATTCAGTAAAACTTCAGCTCCTGGCTGGAACAAAGGATTATGAATTCCTTTGAACTGAAGGATGTAACAGGCTTCTTACTATCCATATAAGAATGCATCCAGCATCCATGGCTGGAAAGTGAGGATGGAAAATGAACACTGTGCCCATATTCTGCTTTGGGGCTTCCAGCAAGGAACAGAATGTCCTTTTGGCCTAATTCAGCATGGTGTTTCTTAGTTATGCAATAATACTAAGGAAAAAATCTCTTGAAATAATAATTGATTACAAACTGAATAGAAGTCAGCAATGTGATGTAGCTGCAAAATAGGCAAATGCCTGTGGAGGTGGTTAGATGAGGAAAAGATCCCACTTCCCTCTTGTTTACACATTGATTCCTTTTTGTCTACTTCTTGGTCAATTTTAATGTTTTAATTCGTAATATTTTTTTAAATAAAATTTTATTTGGGTTTTCACCACAAAATACAAGTAAAACATATTTTTTGAAAATAGCATGGTCCCGGGTTGAACTTCTTTATACAGACACAAAACTCAATTTCATGCTCCTTTTTGTATTATATTCCATATCTTATACTATTTTACATTTTCTATATAGTTTTTCCCCTCTTTTAATTTTCTCAATTTTATTTTGATTATCTTATCTCATCTCAATTCAAATCATTATATTTATACTTTTGTCTGTTCTGTTTCAATTTCATATTATCTTTTCTCATTAAAGTGTAGTTACTAATTGGAGTATGACACCTTTATATCTTTTAATTACATCCATTCAACTCTTATTTAAACTTCAATATATACCTTAAGTTTATGACCTTCAATATAATACATAATACATAACTTCCAATCGAATTCTGTTGGGTACATTCTTATAATACATACTATATTTTTTTTAAAAAAATATTGTAAATATATGTAATTATAACCCCTCTTTCCATTCCAGTTCAGTTCTATCATTAATAATCATTAAAATCTTAACATCTTTAACACTTCTTTTCAATTAAATATCATACTTCCTTAAAAACACATATAATCTCCATAATTAATTTTCCTGTTATTTCTCTTCACATATGTTTTATCAATCATTAAATATACTTTTGTTACATTTATTTATTGACAAGCATTCCACTGAATTACAATAGCTATTTTATCAGACATTTTAATCATACATTTTCATATTTTCTAAAATTATTTCTGCTTCTAATATTACCATACTATCTTATGTACCTTTACAGAATCCCTTTTTCCATTAAGTTTTCACCCATTATCTCTAAATAGGCCCTGTTTCTCTATATTTTGTTTCTGTCCTTCATAACTTCTTTTCCTTTCTTTCTTCCCTCTCATCTTCTCCCTCTCCTTTTTACCCCCTTGTCTTTCTACTTCTAATTCTCTCTTCTGCATTTCCCTCTTCTGTTACTTTCTGATTTTATTCTTATTTTTCGCTCTATTTTTTTTTGGGGGGGGGAGTTGTTTTTCCCAATCTTAAACTTTCCATTCTCTTTCTCCCCTTTCCTTTTTTTCCCCCATCTAAAATTACTTGTTCATTAAAGATGGCTTCTTCTTTGTCGCAATCTTCTTATTCTGCAGGCATTTCTTGTTGTTTCTCATAATTCCAAATCTCCATTTTTAAAAACTGAAATACGAAGCCAAAAGAATCTCTCCCTTCTTGTGCATCTTCTTTGTACTTTTTAAGTTCCATTTTCAGTTCTTCTAAAAGTGAAGCCATTTTAAATAGTTATAATTTCAATATTTCAAACAGTTTTAAACAATCACCCAATTGATTTTAGTCATTCAAAACAATACCCAAGAATCCAGAAATCATCAAGTAATCCAGATAGTCCTGAGTTATATCTTATTTCTTTTTCGACTTTCTCTTCCTGAGGTTTTTGTTGCGATATTTCAGTTAGAATGATGTTTTAATTCTTAATGTTTAATGCTTTTAATGTTTTTATACTTTTATATCACACTTTGATATTGTTGTCAGCTGCCCAAGATCATTTGACAGTAAGATGGGTGACATATCAATTAAAGAAATAAGTAAATAAACATATTCAGAGAATATGGCATTGTGGATGGTCAGGCAACTAGAGCCTAAATCTTAAGAGGCAAATGTGAAGAAAGTTGGTATTTTCGCTTTGGGGTGTGTGATAACTTACTTCAAGTGTCAAATATCATAGAAAGATATATCAAAATCACTCTTTTATTTTTTTCAGGGTGCAGAAAATAAACATTGTATTTTGGTTGTGTTAAAATTGAAGGCTAGGAAATGGCTTCCCAACAATAACATGAGTTTTGACTGTGGAATTATTTTTTTAGAAAAGCTGATGGGCCATCCTTTTATTGAATGTATTCACTGGAAGTAGACTTCCATCTGTTAGGAAACTACAAAAAATAGAAAACGAAACAAGAAAGCTAGATGTTTTATTTTCTTTGTTATTTTTAAATACTTTTTAAATAGATACAGTTGAATCATGACAAAATGCAGACAGCTCAATCCTACTGCTTAATGTAGCTTGGTTTCCTTTCAATTTCAGTGATCCCTCTGAAGTAGCAGCCCATGAAAATGAAAGCTAAGCTTTCTGCAGATTTTTTTTTTCAAATTAGGAAAGGCAAAGTAATTTTAAGTCTATTTTTATTCGTAGGCTAGTGGCAATATAATTGACACTGAATTCAGTAGGCCGCTATCTGTAATATTTCGAGCATTTTCTGTGACAAGGTTATTATGCTGATGGCAAATGTTTTCGCAAGAATGAAAACAGAAATCTCTTCCTTTTTGTGTGTGTATGATTCAGTTGGCTGATTTAATTCATGTCCAACGTAGTAGTTCTTGATGTGACAATGAAATGTCAATCTGTAGTCCTTCTCTTCACTTGTCTGCTGCTTCCTGCATCCTAGGAAAACTTTGTGTTGTACTGTTCCCTAATATAAGACTTATATAACCTGTTTTTTTTCATTCAGTCTTCATGAGTTTACAGGTAGTCCTCAATTTACAAACAAAACTGAGCCCAAAATTTCTGTTGCCAAATGAGCTCATTTGCTAAGTAAATTTTGCCCCATTTTATGATCTTTCTTGCCACAGTTGTGATGTGAATCACTGTAGGTGTTAAGTTAGTAATGCAGTTTTTAAGTGAATCTGGCTTCCCCATGTACTTTGCTTGTCAGAAGGTTGCAAAAGATGATCATATAACCCCGAGTCACCGCAACAACCATAAGTATGAGTCAGTTGCCAAGTGTCTGAATTTTGATCATACGACTATACTGCAACAGTTGTAAGTGTGGAAAACAGCCATAAGTTACTTCTTTGAGTGTTGTTGCATTTTTAAATGGTCATTAAATGAACAGTTGTAAGACAAACACTGTTCTGTATAAATAATAGTAGACTCCAAATACTTCATTCCGATTGGTTAGCAAAACCTAAAAGGGGATTGGTTCAATAGGAACCAATCCACGAAGTTGCCCAAGGGCGGCAAAAACCAAATGCTTGTCATTGGCTACAAGCCGGCAGACAGAAACATATAAAAGGGCTGTCGCGGCTTGAGCCAATGTTCCGTTTCTTCACTGTGTTAACAAATAAAGACTTGGTTGTTGGAACCCGGTCTACCTCGCGTTTTTCTGGACGGAACACTGGCGATGAAGGTGGGATTGTCCTAAACGCGAGACCGAGCACGCGGCGACAAATAAATCCAGACGAAAAACAATGGCTGGAAACAACGCGCCGCCCGCACCTTTCAATCCCAACAAAGAGGATTGGGAATCCTATGTAGACCGTTTCCAGATGTATTTGGAAAGCAATGAGATGGAAGAGATCTCAGATCAGCGTAAGAGGGCTGTATTCTTGACACACTGCGGGCCCACAGTCTTCAAGATGGCCAAGGCTTTAGTGAAGCCCCGAGATGTTAAACAATTGATGTGGCCAGAACTCCAAAGAATGCTTAAGGCTCACTACGCTCCGATGGTATCAAATCTTATCAAGCGGCACGAATTTTACCGAAGAGACCAGAGGGAAGGTGAGACCATCGCTGACTTTGTAGCAGCCCTCCGACAAATAGGGGGAGAGTGCGAGTTCCTAAATTTAGATGAAGCAATGCGGGACCGAGTAGTGTTGGGTTTAAGAGACTCAAATGCACAGAGGAAGCTGCTAAATAAACCCAACATAACCATAGCCGAAGCCATCGCAGAAGCCACAGCTGCTGAAGCCGCGAAAAAATCGGCTGTCAAAATGAAGCAAATGAACGCGAGCGGCGACGACACGAGCCTGGCCAGAGGAAAGAAACAATCTCCCACCACCACTCACCATGAAGATTTTGATGAGACGTCAGAATCAGGGGAGGAAGACGACGAGGTCCACCGCCTATAGGTCAACAAGAAAGAGCGCGAAAAAAGGAATTGGCGGGAATGCGCTGGCTGCAGAGGAAACCATCCTTGAGCCGAGTGAAGGTTTCTCGATGCCATTTGCAGAGCTTGCAAGAAACGAGGGCATATCGAGAAAGTCTGCAGGAACAAAAAGAATTACAGCCCAAATAGACGCAGTAACTCCCCCGCACAAGCTGAGACAAAACGAACTGAGAGAAAGTGGCAGCGGAACAAGCGAGCCACTAACCGAGAGAATACACATCAGACCTTCACTATAGGAAGCGCTCAGACGGAAAGCGGGAAGAAAGTAAAAATAATTGTAAAAATAGAAGGGAAGCCCTGCAAAATGGAAGTAGACTCTGGATCTTTCCTATCGATGGTATCATGGGACACCATCAAACAACTAGTCCCAGATATCAAACTCAAAGAACTCCAGAGACAAAATTTAACCCTCAAGGACTACCAGGGAAACCGAATTCCTGTAGTCGGCCTAGGACACTTCCGAGTCGCCTACAAACAACACATTGAAGTACTACCACTGACAATAGTCGACTGAGACCGACCAAGGCTCCTGGGCATCGAATGGTTCGCGCCATTGGGCATAGGGATGACCGGAGGAGACCAGGTGGCCGCAACCGACTGGGAAGAAAACCTAATCCAAGAGTTCCAGGACGTTTTTGATGGCTGCCTTGGCAAGTACCGGGGAACCCCTATTTCCTTTAGTCTAGACCCCCAAGTAACCCCGAGGAGACTAAAGGCCAGACGAGTTCCTTTTGCTCTAAAAGCAAAGATAGAGGAACAACTAAATAAATTAATAGCCCAAGGGGTGTTAGAGCCTGTGGACCATGCTAAGTGGGAAACGCCAATCGTAACACCAATTAAACCAGATGGGTCGGTTCGAATCTGTGGTGACTACAAGGCTACCCTGAACCATGCATTACAACAAAGTGCATACCCGGTGCCAGTCGTACAGCACTTATAACATTCTCTTGGGGGAGGAAAAATTTTTGCTAAACTTGATCTGGCGCAAGCTTATCAACAGCTCCCAGTAGACCCCTCAACGGCTGAAGCACAAACCATAGTTACACACAAAGGGGCCTTCAAATGCAACAGACTCCAATTTGGAGTGAGTGTAGCCCCAGGCGTCTTCCAGAGCCTCATGGAACGCCTTCTGAATGATATAAAAGGGGTCGTGCCATACTTTGATGACGTCCTAATTTCGGCCAAAGATGCGACCCAGCTTAAAAAAAGACTTAAAGAAGTACTAGCTAAATTCAGAGAATCTGGCCTCAAAGTAAAAAAAGAAAAGTGCTGTTTAATGACGGATAGCGTCGAATTCCTGGGCTATTTAATAGACGGAGAGGGTATACACCCTACCGACAAAAAAATCAAAGCTATTAAAGACGCACCAGAACCAAGGAACAAAACTGAACTACAGGCATTTCTGGGACTGATAAATTTTTATAACGTATTCCTACCCCACAAGGCGACAATAGCAGAACCATTACACCGACTTCTGGACAAAAAAGCAATTTGGACTTGGGGTTATAGAGAAAAGAAAGCCTTCCAAAAAATAAAAAACTTGTTAACATCAAACACCGTTCTTATTCAATTTAGCAACACACTACCATTGACTGTGACCTGCGACGCCTCGCCTTTCGGAGTCGGTGCCATCCTGAGCCACCAATTGCTGGATGGGAGAGAGGCACCCATCGCATACTATTCAAAGACCCTGTCCAAAACCGAGCAAAATTAGTCAATTGGACAGAGAAGCTTTGGCAATCGTCGCCGGAGTGAAACGTTTCCACGAGTACCTATATGGAAGAACATTTCAAATAGTAACGGACCACAAACCGCTACTAGGAATTTTGGTGGGAAACAAGCCCACACCGAATATTTTGTCCCCACGAATGACTAGATGGTCAGAATTCCTAGCAGCCTACTCCTATACTCTGACACATCGCCCAGGGAAACAAATTTCCCATGCAGATGCTTTGAGCAGAGCACCATTACCATCCACAGAGGATGACCCAGCACCAACGATGACCACATTGCAGATAGAGACTTGCCCCGATCTACCCATATCCACGAATGATGTCGCCAGAGCCACCGCAAGAGACCCATTGACTGCCCGCGTACTAAACTGGGTAGGTAAAGGCTGGCCGGAAAACCAAAAAACTGAGACCTTTAAATCTTTCCGGACCAGACAAACTGAACTCTCAATCCAAAAAGGTTGTTTATTGTGGGGTGATCGGGTAATTATTCCTAACAAATTGCAAACTAAAGTACTGGGTATGCTTCACGAAGGCCACCCGGGAATAGTCAAAATGAAAAGCCTCGCTAGAAGCTATGTCTGGTGGCCGGGTATAGATAGGGACATTGAATACTGGGTGAACTCTTGCAACAAATGCCAAAGAATCAGGCCTTCCCCGCCAAAAGCACCCATAAGGCACTGGGAAACCCCAAGAGGCCCCTGGTCACGAATCCACATCGATTTTGCGGGTCCTACCAAGGGGCATACTTTCCTGATTGTCGTAGATGCATACTCTAATTGGCTGGAGGTTAAAATTATGCCATCTACAACAACAGAAACCGTTATAAAACAACTTGACAAACTCTTTGCAACCCATGGCCTACTGGACGTCCTAGTGTCCGACAACGGGCCACAATTAACCAGTCTCCAATTCGAGCAATACCTAGCCTCCCTAGGTATAAGGCATGCACTAACCGCGCCGGCCCACCCAGCTGCAAACAGTAGGGCAGAGAGAATGGTCAGGTTTACCAAGGAGGGGTTAGAAAAAATGGAGACCGGGGATGTCCAAAATAAAATAAATCGACTACTCACCCTCCAACATATCACACCCAGTACTACAACTAACAAAACCCCGGCAGAATTACTTATGGGAAAAAAACTAAGGTCACAACTAGACAGATTGCACCCAAACTATACACCAGAAAACCCCCCCGACTCTTCCACCCACTTCAGGACTTTTGTAATAGGCAACCTAGTCTATGCAAAAATTTTTACCGGACACCCATTATGGCTACCCGGACAAATCACGCAAATAACAGGCCCCCGGTCCTACCGACTAACGGTAGACGACGGCAGGGAATGGAAGCAGCACATAGACCAGCTTCGGTCCCGAAACATAGAAAGAAGTGCAAACACACAACCACAAGTATTAAAAAATGACGAAATTCAAACCAAGGAGGGGGGGAAATACGAGAAATGAATAAAGAACCGTTTAAATTAAACTCCGAAAACAATAACAACCAAAAAGAGCAAATAAAAGACTCACTGTTTGAAGAAAGTTGCGCGAAGAGTCCATTCGAAGGGGCCAGCCAGGCCAGCTCGACCTGCCCGGAGGAAACGGGAGGGAGCGGCAAAACTGCCGGCCTAAGAAACTCAGGCGGCAGTAAAATGGCTGACTCACCCTTCCAGACGGTTCCATGGAGAAAGACTGGAGAAACAGCAACCCCATCCGAACCGGTCGAAGTCTCCGACAGAAATGAACCACACAAATCCAGTCGAATCAAGAGAAGCCCCACCTACCTGTGCGACTACGTCACCACGTAGGACTGAACTAAGAGGGGAGGGGTGTTCTGTATAAATAATAGTAGACTCCAAATACTTCATTCCGATTGGTTAACAAAACCTAAAAGGGGATTGGTTCAATAGGAACCAATCCACGAAGCTGCCCAAAGGTGGCAAAAACCAAATGCTTGTCATTGGCTACAAGCCGGCAGACAGAAACATATAAAAGGGCTGTCGTGGCTTGAGCCAATGTTCCGTTTCTTCACTGTGTTAACAAATAAAGACTTGGTTGTTGGAACCCGGTCTACCTCGCGTTTTTCTGGACAGAACAAACACTACCTGTATTTCTTTTGGGGTTAAAATTTTAAGCTTAAGGTTTGTTTACTTTCATATTGATCATTTGTTAAACTTAGAAGCATAGCTTCTGTTACTAATCATTGGTACCAATTCTTTCGTCTTGGCCAGAAGAAATGTGTAGTATGGAGGATTCTGAGTCACATCATGCGCACCCAACAATCAGAACCCCAGATAATGTAAGGCAGGTTGTTTCTCAACCTTGTCAGCTTGAAGATATGTGAACTTCAATTCCCAGAATTCCCTAGCCAGCAAAGGGAGTTCAAACACTGATATGAGACACAAAAGATTCTGATAGGGAAATCTACCTTCACAAAGTTAACTGGGCCTGATATTTCAAGAGAACTACCAATGGTGGATGCTGTTTTCTCTATTCTCATAGCCCCAGATAGCTGAGGGAGAGGAAAATTATGGGGGAGCTCTCCTTACAACTTGAGGCGGAAGGAAGCATGATATTCTTAGCCTGGCAAGATGTGGGAGTGTCAGTATTCTGAATCATCTTCCCGAAAGTGGTATTGAGTTACCTCTAATTTTTGCTGATCTTAGGGCTTAATTTAGTGTTACCCAGGGCAGAATTCTGTAGGAGTCTGAATCAGACTTCCAATTGCTCTTAAAATGCATTGTGCTAAATAAATAAATAAATAAATAAATAAAGTAGGCCTTACTTTGCCTGGAGGTACAAAAGGCAGTTAAGCAGATACAAAACTGACAGTGTCACATAAGCCTTGAAGCACTGACAGAATTACTGTCCACCTCCATCCTGCTGCTAGTACAATACTTTATCTTTTCTCTGTTGTATGCTTCTCCTCCTCCTCCTGTCTCCTAATTAACTCTTTTGATTTGTCATGCTAAAAGAGAGGACATGGCTTGCTTTTATAGCCCTTTTGTTTTTGTTTGTTTGGTGGTATTGGGGGGAGTTAGTTGGTGGGCAGTTGCCTGTTAGCAGAGCTATGTCCTCCCTTTTTTCCCTCCCTTGATTCCTCACAATCATCTCTGACGTGTGTGTGTGTGTGTGTGTGTGTGTGTGTGTGTGTGTGTCTGTCTGTCTGTCTGTCTGTCTGTCTGTCTGTCTGGAAGAGCAGCTTTTCTTGAAAGGCGCCTGATCTTGTTTTCTTTGCTTTTGCCTGTCATGCACAATTCTTGTAGGGACATTCTGGAGAAAACAATGCCTTTTGTTTGTCAAATGGCTGGTTTGGTCATTTGGGGCAATTATACAGATGGAGATTTTCTACTTCTTAATAAACAGTAGACTCTGAGACCCAATAAATAAAGCTAAATGAAGGGGGAACAGCAGAATAACAGGGCTGGAAAGAGCCTTGGAGGTCTTCCAGCCCAACCGCCTGCTGAGGCAGGAAAGCCTATACCATTTCAGACAAATGACTGTCCAATCTCTTATTAAAAACCTCCAGTGATGAAGCAGCCACAACTTCTGAAGGCAAAACTGTTCCACTGATTAATTGTTTTCACTGTTGGGAAATTTCTCCTTAGTTCTAGGCTGGATCTCTTCTTGATAGGTTTTCTCCCATTACACCTTGTCCTGCCCTCAGGTGTTTTAGAGAAAAGGCTGACACCCCTCTACTGTGTGATAATCCCTCAAATATTGGAAGATTGCTATCATGTCACACACACACAATTCTTTGTTAGACTAGACATACCCAGTTCCTGCAACCATTCATTGTTTGTTTTAGCCTCCAGCTCTCTTATTGTCATTGTTGCTCTTCTTTGCATTCTTTCTAGAGCAGAGTTCCCCAACGATTCTAGCTTTGTGGGCTGGGTGGGGAGGGGATGGTTCCGCACGAGCGACCAGAAAGCACGATGCATGCACGGAGCTCCATATGTGTGAGCAGCATGCACATCCGCCTGCTGCTGATACAAATGGAGCACACACACATGCATTTGCCCGCTGCTCACATTTCTACGGCCCTGTTGCAATTCCCTTATGGCCCACAGGTTGGGGACCCCTGTTCTAGAATCTCAGCATATTTTTGTATCCTGGTGGTCAGAACTAACAGAGCATTTCAAGTGTGGTCTTATCAAAACAGAATCAAGTAATACTAACACTTCACATGATCTTGCTACTAACCCTCTGTTGATGCAGTCCAGGACTGCACTGGATTTTTGGGCAACTGCAGCACATTGCTGGCTCATACTTAAATGGTTGTCCATTAGAACTCCTAACTCCCAAGATCACAGTGATTGCTGTTCAGCCAGGTATGATCTATTCTATACCTATGCATTTGGTTTTTCTTGCCTGAGTATAAAACTTTACTTTTCTCACCACTGAAATGCATTTTGTTGGTAAGGGGACAGTTTTCAAGTCTGTCAAGATCCTTCTGGATCTTGAGCCTATCTTCTAAAGTGTTGGGTATTCCTTCCAACTGCCAGTTTAATGTTGTCTGCAAATTTGATGAGTTCTCCTTCTGTCAAACTCGCAGCCCATGGGCCAGATGATTCATGTGCTGGCCCTGCCCCCATCCAGTTAAGCAAAGGGGAAAAAAGTCCTGATATATCATGTGATGCCACCATGACAACTCAAGTTTGACACCCCTGTTCTAGACCCTCATTTAAATTGTTTATGAAGATGTTGAAGAATACTGGGGCTAAGACAGACATTGGGGTACCCCTGAATGCTTCTTCCATGTAGATGTAGTTCCATTGAGGACTACATGTTGAATAAAGTTTGATAACCAGTTACAAATCCATCTGGTGGTGGTGCTGTCTATTCCACATTTTTCTATGTCTTACTCTTTGGTGGGATTCAATTTTTTTTTTACTACCAGTTCTGTGGCGGTGGCTTGGTGGGCGTGGCAGGGGAAGGATACTGTAAAATCTCCAGTCAGAGGTGATATTTGCCGGTTCTCCAAAATTACTCAAAATTTCCACTAGTGATTCTCCAGAACTGGTCAGATCCTGCTGAATACCATTTCTGGTCTTACTGAACTCCGAGTGTACAGTGTCCACAACATTGGTCTACTAATTTAGCCGCTTTGTCAAAGAATGCAATAAGATTTGTTTGGCATGATCTGTTTTTGACAAACCCATGTTGGCTTCTAGTAATAGCCTTGCTTGTTGAAGGGAAGTATTTTACATAGTGCTACTGAACTATGAAATTCATTGTCAGCATATGATAAAACAATAGCTATTGGCTTGGGTGTTTTTGACAATTCTTATTTGTGTTTGTCAATGGCACTAATCAGGATAGTTATATGCTACTTGGAGGAACAACAATAGGAGGAAGCAACTACCTTCACATCTTGCTTGTGGTGCTTCCTACACAGATAGTCCTAGTACATTAAACAAAGCCTGGCATTTATAACTTAGATTGAAAATTCAATACAATTTCCCCCTGATAATTGGTGTGTCTGTAGCCAAAATAACTCCAATTATTAAAACAATAATTCACATTTCATTATATAAATTCACCAAGCGGATATCACTTTTGATGATTAATCTCACAGAATATATTTGTATTTAATCATTAAAAATGTGATATTTTAGCCAAAAAGTAAAAAAAAAAAATCTGTGTATAAGATACACTGGTAAAACTGAGAGAATTTTGTTATCTCTTCAAATGTCATGTGGATTTGGATTTGAAAAAAAGATCTTTTCAAATGGCCAGGAATATCTTTCTATGCTTAGAGGACTAATGTTACTGCAAACTAAAAAGCAAGAAATAATATCGTTTTTAAAAAATAGAATAAAACTTATTTTAATTTATAGCATGTATTGGACGATGCATTCTTGCCAGTCTTATTCTCCTCAGGGTAAATCATTTTGGCCTCGGCTTTACGGGAAGTTCTTAGTTAATTATGATAATAAGGACATCTGGAACTTCAAGGGCCAGTTGTAAGTACACATGTTGTAAAGTTGAATGGTTGTTAAATGAGAACTGATTGTAGGATGTTCCCAACAGTAGACCTGACTGCTGCTGAGGTAAGCCAATCATTAAAAATATATGTATGTCCATTTATGCATCCTTGTCATTCAGCACATACTGTACTACAGTGCAAACACAAGTCTTCAGAACTAGAGATGGACAGCAGAAAACTCTCCAAATGATGGACTGCAACTGCAAATGTTATGTCTTTTAGAAAGAAGGATTCTCTTGAGGATATTACTTTCTCTCTCACTCACTCACACACACACACACACCACTGGATTAATGTTTTAAGGCATATCACCTATTTCACTGTTTTTACCTTCATGTATGCTCTTGTTCTTTTTTTCCCCCCATAATGGAGAGAATACATGGACATTTTCAGAAGTTGAGCATTATGATAAAATTTTTGTTCTATGCCTTTAGGCTTCCCCAGAAAATGGCATCTTTTGAAATTGTGAAAGAATTTATGAATTTAAACTTTGGAGCAAGACAAACCATTAGCTGATATATTCTTTGTTCAGGTAGGGTCTACAAGAAATCAATCACCATGGGGAAAAGTTATCCATATTTTACTGGTAGTGCATTCTACAAAGTATATTGAGGGAATATGGACATTTTTCATGTGCATTTGATTTCTGAAACAGTAATGTCTGTGATTGGAATAGGTAGAACTGAAAAATATTTTTCCATTTTTTAAAATATTTTTTTTATCCCTATATTGTTTCTTATGAATAACTCAGGGTAGAAAACATACCTAACACTCCTTCCTCCTCCTATTTCCCCCCACAACAATAACCCTGTAAGGTGAACTGGGTTGAGGGAGAGGGACTGGCCCAAAGTTACCCAGCTGGCTTCCATGCCTAAGTCAAAACTAGAACTCCCGGTCTCCTGGTTTCTCATCTGTTCCTTAATCACTACACCAAAGCATTTTATTTTTCTGTTTCAAATATAGTACAATAAAGTTACAGCAATATCATTACATTAGGTATTAAACTTATTTTCAGAGAAATGAATCACTGTTCTCTACCTTGCAGTATAGAGCATGGGTGAAATAGAAACTTCTTAATGATCTGTAGTTATTACAGAATTACGCCTCAGGAGTCAAAACCTGGGAATATAATGAAGTGCTATTGCTCCTGAGAGATACATTAAAATAACCGCGGTGAACTGAGAATCATAATGTATTACAGAGCCTCAAGGTATAGAAAGGCATCCTGCACAATGAAACTTAATGCTACAGGAAAAATATAATCTTCCTAATTTATTTTGGTGATGATCAGGTAACTGTGTGGCAAGTAAAATGATAAAATGCAATGTTTCCTTAACCTTGCATCCTTTGACACCTCAACGGAATAGTTTTCGATTTCTTGTTTTCTGTATGAAAAAAGTACTAAGCACTTTCTCTTAAAAGTGTCTTCTCCTCAGTGCAGGTTTAACAACTGGGGAGGCCGATTTCTGCTCTGCGTTACATGAATTGCATTAGAGACTGGACTCAGTCCCAGCCCCTCTCAATGCAGATGTGGTTACTACAGATATTTCCCATATGATATATGCACAAAAGAAGCTTAGAACAACATATGGAAAGGAGTGGAGGGGGCCTTGGGCTTTGAAAAACAATGAAACCACAATAGGCACAGTGTTCTCCATGTGGTTGACAATGGCCACTTTTCATCTCTTACAGCTGGTCCAGTCAATGGCAAAAGATGGTGGGAGTTTTGACCCAAAACTTCTGAAGGATATCATCTTGCATGCACATGTAATAAACGTAGTATTTAGACTTGGTTGATGATTTGATTTCTTGGCTATCCTATTCCAATTAGAAAGGACTACCATTTCTGAGGCATGTAGCATTACAATATATTTGGAACAAAACAGGTGGAAATTATCAGCCAGCAATTTTCCCAAACTAATTTGCAGTTGACTCAGACTGCTTCCAAAAAAAGGTACTGATTACGGCTTTGCTTTCAAAATTTCTGTTTTACTTGATGCCTGAATGTTAATGTCCAATCTTTGATTTTGAATGGCAAAAGCAGCCGCTTCCAACCTCTCTTGACCTGTCTCATTCAAGACAGGTTGCTATCAAAGAGGCAGACTACAGAAATGTAGTCCTTTCTAATTGGTATTCTTTCCAATCACTATCACCAAAAAGGGAAAATAATAAACCTTGATCAGCTAAATAGAAAGATGATATCAGAGTGCTAATTATGTAGACGAAAGTACAAATAGAACAGATCTTATAAAACAAAGGCGAGAAAAGCAAAGATTTTTCCTTCAACAGCCTGTGTTTTAGCCTGAAGGTTTCTACAATGTGTTTGGAGGTTCTTTCTTTCTTTCTTTCTTTCTTTCTTTCTTTCTTTCTTTCTTTCTTTCTTTCTTTCTTTCTTTCTCTCTCTCTCTCTCTCTCTCTCTCTCTCTCTCTCTCTCTCTTTCTCTTTTTCTCTCTTTCTTGATATTCAGTTTCATGAGAAATAAAATAGAAATACTACTTATTTGCAGTTCCATGGATGCTGCCCATTAGTGTGGATTCCTAGATCACAGAGTGTACCCCAGCTCCATCCTTATTGCTATAACAAGGATACAGTTTTTTGGGTCTTTCATAAAAAATAATTTTGTCCCACAGAAATTCATACATATAATGTCTATTAATTTTAAGCTAGATTTTCGATTTGTAAAGTAATCAGCATGTGGATAACAACTTTACCAATAATGCTGGTCAGGAATCAACAGGGGAGATATTTCCTCCTTCATAGGTTAAGGAGAAGGTAATTTCAGGTGGGAGCTACCTGAGAGAAATTATTAAATGTAGCAAACAAAGGGAAGGAAAGCATGTTCCACCATGCAATTCTTCCTTGGTCTTTTTTTCTCAAAGCATTTAATCACTGTATTTTTCGCACTATGAGACACATCTGACCATAAGACACACCTAGGTTTAGAGGAGGAAAGCAAGAAAAAAAAAATCAGGCGGGGCCGGAGAGGACCATAAATAGGTGTCCTCTCATGTGCCAGCTCTGCCTACTAACTCCTGCATTGCAGAAAAGAAACAGAAGAGGCAGACAATGACAAAGACAGAAGAGGCTGGGTTCAGCACTGTAAAAGGACCCTACCGCCATGGCCCAGCTGCTTTTCACCAAAGGACCAGCACCAATGCACATACATTTCCACCCAATTTTAGTGGGAGGGAAGTGCATCTTTATGGAGTGAAAAATACGGTAATCCCACTTAGATTATTTTTATAAATAACACAAGTTGGCGAACATACCTAATATTCCCTCTGTCTCCTATTTTCCCCCCAACAACAAACCTGCATGAAGTGTTGGGATGAGCAAAAGTGACTGGCCCAAAGTCACTTGGCAGCTTTCTTGCCTAAGGCAGGACTCTGATGATTGGTCCAAAGTCACCCAGTTGCCTTTTCATGCTTAAGATAAAACTAATTGTCTCCTGGTTTCTAGACTAGCACCTTAACCACTAGACCAAACTGACTCTCATTACCATAACAGTGTTTTGAGCTGAATCACGAAGCATCAATATTTTATTTAATGTGTGATGGCAGCAACATTTCCCTGTAATTGGGGAGAAACTGTTTCTGAGTGGCAGCCCAGATGCACTTAAAGCTTGTAGACAAAATTAGGAAGAAAAAAAACTAGTTGACTCTAGACACAATTAGCCAGAAGTTTATTTTCTCTTGTCCACACTAAGAATCAGTTTAAGAGAATCAGACTTGCCTGCACAACATGACCTGCTTTGAAGGATAGAAGTAGGGGTGGGCTTCAAAAATTTTAGCAATGGATTCTTTGCCTGGTTGCTGGCTGGGTGTGGCCATGGTGGGAATGGTCTGGACAGCTTCCTGCACCAAGCTGGGGGGGCATTTTTGCCCTCTCTGGGCTCCAGAGGCTCTCTGGAAGCTAGAAACTGGCCCATTTCCAGTCTACCCAAACTTCCGGGAGGCCAGTTTTTCACCCTCCCCAAGTCTCTGCATGTACCCTGCATCCAAAACAGGCAGTGTGGGGATTCTGGGGAGGGGAGGGAAGGGTGGAGCAGGGCCAGCCAGGAGTGGGATTCGGGGGTGTTTTGTTCGGAAAACACACGAGGTAGACCGGGTTCCAACAACAAATACTTTATTCTAAACTAGTCAGTAAATAGGAACACTTGGCTGAAGCCGGGGCCAGCCTTTTATACAGGCTGGCCTGCCTGCTTGCAGCCAATGGCAGTTGTTTAGATTTGCCGCCTTTTTGGCAACTCTTTGGATTGGTTCCTAGTGAACCAATCCAGTGTTCATTTTATTAACCAATCAGGTTTGTAGATTTGGAGTCATCCACTTTACATATAGAACACCCCTCCCCCCTTAGTTCAGTCCTATGTGGTGACGTAGTCTCGCAGGTAGGCGGGGCTTTTCCGGACTCGACTTGACTTGCGCGGTTCATTCTTAGTGAAGACTTCGACCGGTTCGGATGGGGCTGCTGTGTTGTCCATCCTTCTCCCTGGAACCGTCTGGAAGGGTGAGTCAGCCATTTTACCGCCGCCTGAGTTTCTTAGGCCGGCGGTTTTGCCGTTCCCTCCCGTTTCCTCTGGGCAGGTCGAGCTGGCTTGGCTGGCCCCTTCCGATGGGCTCTTCCCACAAGTCTCTTCAAACAGTGAGTCTTTTATTTGCTCTTTTTGTTCGTATTGTTTGTTAGGTTTGGTTTTAAACAGTTCTTTATTTGTTTCTCGCCTTTCCCCCCCCCACCTTGGTTTGCACTTCGCCGGTTTTTTCGGTGAATGTTTGTAAGTCTGTGGTTCTTTCTATAATTCAAGATCGAAGCTGGTCTATGTGCCGCTTCCATTCCCTGCCATCGTCTAATTTTAATCGGTAGGATTTGGGGCCTGTAATTTGGATAATCTGCCCTGGTAGCCATACCGGGTCCCCGGTGAAGTTTTTGGCATATACCAAATCATCTATTTCGAATTGTCTGAACCGTGTAGAGGAGTCAGGGGGGTTTTCTGGGGTAAAATTTGGGTTTAACCTATCAAGGTGAGATCTTAATTTCCGCCCCATGAGTAATTCTGCTGGGGACTTATTTGTTATGGTACTGGGCGTTATGTGCTGGAGTGTGAGCAAACGGTTTACTTTCTGTTGGACATCTCCAGCGTCCATTCGTTCCAACCCTTCTTTGGTAAACCGGACCATTCTCTCAGCCCTGCCGTTCGCAGCCGGGTGAGCTGGCGCGGTTAGGGCATGTCTTATACCTAGGGAGGCTAGGTATTGCTCAAATGGTATGCTGGTTAGCTGTGGCCCGTTATCTGAGACAAGAACGTCCGGTATGCCATGGGTGGCAAAAAGGTTGTCCAGCTTTTTTATTACAGCTTCTGTTGTCGTTGATGGCATAACTTTTACTTCAAGCCAATTAGAATAGGCATCAATGACAATCAGAAAGGTATGCCCCTTGGTAGGACCCGCAAAGTCAATGTGTATTCTTGACCACGGTCCCCGAGGGGTTTCCCAGTCCTTAACGGGTGCTTTTGGTGGGGATGGTCTAATTGCCTGGCATTTGTGGCATGAGCTTACCCAATACTCTATGTCCTTATCAATACCCGGCCACCAAACATAACTTCTGGCAAGGCTTTTCATCTTAACCATTCCCGGGTGCCCTTAATGTAACAACTTAAGTACCCTGGGCTGTAATTTGGCAGGGATTACTACCCGATCACCCCACAACAAACACCCCTTTTGGATTGAAAGTTCAGTCTGTCTGGACCGGAAAGGTTTAAAGTTTTCAGTTTTTTGATTCTCCGGCCAGCCTTTACCTACCCAGCTAAGAACGCGGGCAGTCAATGAGTCTTTCGCGGTGGCTCTGGCGACATCATACGCCGATATGGGTAGATCGGGGCAAGTCTCGATTTGTAGCGTTGTCATCGCTGGTGCCGGGTCTGCGTCGGTTGCTGGTAAGGGTGCTCTGCTCAAAGCGTCCGCATGGGAAATTTGTTTCCCTGGCCGATGTGTCAGAGTGTAGGAATAAGCTGCTAGGAACTCTGACCATCTCGTCATTCTTGGGGACAATATATTAGGTGTTGGCTTGTTTCCCGCCAAAATCCCCATTAGCGGTTTGTGATCCGTTATGATTTGAAAAGTCCGCCCATATAAGTATTCGTGGAATCGTTTTACTCCAGCGACAATTGCTAGAGCTTCCCTGTCCAATTGGCTATAATTCCGCTCAGTTTTTGATAGAGTCCTAGAGTAATATGCGACGGGTGCTTCTCTGCCATCAGGTAGTTGGTGGCTCAGGATGGCACCTACTCCATATGGTGAGGCGTCGTAGGTCACTGTTAATGGCAGAGTGTCGCTAAATTGGATGAGAACGTTTGTTGATGTTAGCAAGTTTTTAATATTTTGGAAGGCTTTTTTTTCTTTGTAACCCCAAGTCCAAGTTGCCTTTTTGTCTAGCAGACGGTGTAACGGTTCTGCTATAGTGGCTTTGTTTGGCAGGAACACGTTATAAAAATTAATTAATCCTAAGAACGCTTGTAGTTTGGTTTTATTTCTTGGTTCAGGAGCGTCTTTGATCGCTTTAACTTTTTTGTCTGTGGGGTGGATACCCTCTCCGTCTATTGAGTAGCCCAGGAATTCGACGCTGTTCTTAACTAAACAGCACTTTTCTCTTTTTACCTTGAGGCCAGATTCCCTAAACTTAGTTAGTACTACTTTAAGTCTGTTCCTTAATTGAGTTTCATCTCTGGCCGAGATTAGGACGTCGTCAAAATAGGGAACGACTCCTTGTATGCCATTTAGAAGGCGTTCCATCAGACTCTGGAAAACGCCAGGGGCCACGCTTACTCCAAATTGGAGCCGGTGACATTTGAATGCGCCCTTATGGGTGACTATGGTCTGTGCTTCTGCTGTTTCTGGGTCCACTGGGAGTTGTTGATAGGCTTGTGCCAAGTCGAGTTTGGCGAAAACTTTGCCTTTTCCCAGGGAATGCAGCAAATGCTGGACTACTGGCACCGGGTATGGTTGTAATGCGTGGTTCAGGGTAGCCTTATAGTCACCACAGATTCTGATGGACCCATCAGGTTTAATGGGTGTGACAATAGGCGTTTCCCACTTGGCATGGTCCACAGGTTCTAACACCCCTTGGGCTATTAATTTGTCCAGCTGTTCCTCTATTTTTGCCTTTAGTGCAAAAGGAACTCGCCTGGCTTTTATTCTTCGTGGGGCTATTTGGGGGTTTAGATTGAAAGAAATGGGGTTTCCCCGATACTTGCCAAGTGAGCCGTCAAACACGTCCTGGAATTCTCGGATGAGGTCGTCTTCCCAGCCGGTTGTAGTCACTCGATTGACCCCGGTCATCCCGATGCCCAATGGCGCGAACCATTCGATGCCCAAGAGGCTTGGTCTGTCTTGGTCGACTATGGTCAGCGGGAGCACCTTGACGTGATGTTTGTAGGTGACTCGGAATTGTCCCATGCCTACTACAGGGATTTGGTTTCCCTGATAGTCCTTGAGGGTTAGGTGCTGCTTCTTCAATTCTTTGGGCTTGATACCTGGGACTAGCTGTTTTATTGTGTCCCATGACACCATGGAGAGGAAGGACCCCGAGTCCACTTCCATCCTGCAGTGTTTTCCTTCAATTTTCACGATGACTTTAATTTTTTTTCCACTTTCCGTCTGAGCGCTCTGTATTATGGCAGTTTGGTGTGTATTGGCTCGCTTCTCTTGTTGCCACTTTCTCTCGGCTCGTTTAGGCTCGGCTCGTGTTGGGGAATTTCTGCGTCTCGTCGGGCTGTAGTATTTCTTGTTCCTGCAGACCTTCTCGATGTGCCCTCATTTTTTGCAATGCCGGCAGATGGCATCGAGAAATCTGCATTCGGCTCGGGGATGGTTTCCTCCGCAACCAGCACATTCCCGCCAATTTCTCCTTTCGCGCTCTTTTTTGTTCATGAGCAAATGGTGGACCTCGTCGTCCTCTTCGCTCGATTCGATTGTTTCGCCCGACTCTTCGTAGTGGGTTGTGGTGGCAGGGTGCTTTCTGTCTTTGGTTGGTGTTTCTTCGCTGTGTGTGTTCATCTTTTTAATGGCTACCGCAGATTTTTTTGCGGCTTCAGTGGCTGTAGCTTCCGCGATGGCTTCGGTAACGGTGATGTTGGGCTTGTTGAGCAATTTACTCTGTGCGGTCGAGTCTCTCAGGCCCAGCACCACGCGATCCCTCATTGCCTCGTCTATATTCAAAAATTCACACTCACCCCCTATTTGTCTGAGGGCAGCGATGAAATCGGCGACGGTCTCTCCCTCTCTCTGGTCTCTGCGGTAAAATTCGTGTCGCTTTATTAAATTAGACACCATCGGAGCGTAGTGTGCTTTGAGGAGTCTCTGCAATTCCGTCCACGTTAGTTGTTTAACGTCCCGGGGCTTCGCAAGGGCCTTTGCCATCTTAAAAACTGTTGGCCCGCAGTGCGTCAGGAACACAGCTCTCTTGCGTTGCTCTGAAATGCCTTCCATTTCATTGCTCTCCAAATACATTTGGAAGCGATCAGCATAGGAATCCCAATCCTCTTCGTTGGGATTGAAGGGTGCGGGCGGTGCGTTGTTTCCAGACATCTTGGTTGTAATCTGGACTTCTTATCACCGCGTGCAGGTTTTTTCCTTCAGGACGATCCCATCCTCGTCGCCAGTGTTTTGTTCGGAAAACACACGAGGTAGACCGGGTTCCAACAACAAATACTTTATTCTAAACTAGTCAGTAAATAGGAACACTTGGCTGAAGCCGGGGCCAGCCCTTTTATACAGGCTGGCCTGCCTGCTTGCAGCCAATGGCAGTTGTTTAGATTTGCCGCCTTTTTGGCAACTCTTTGGATTGGTTCCTAGTAAACCAATCCAGTGTTCATTTTATTAACCAATCAGGTTTGTAGATTTGGAGTCATCCACTTTACATATAGAACAGGGGGGGTCCTCTGAACTATGCAGAATCTTTGCTAGAGGATCTCCCAAACCCCTGCGAACCCACAGCCGCCCACCCCTGAGTAGAAGTCTTGGACAAAGACTTTTGAAATAGACCATTTGAAATGAGCATGTAAGATTAATCCTTCCTATATGGTCTATGTCTTCTTCAATCCTTCCCTCTATCTATTCTCCTGGATCCTTCCCCAGTTAATTAACTCACTGTTTTTGTGGGAGCTTTTTAGTAGTAGTCCTCCTTTTAATATTGATCTGTTTGTGTTTCAACTGTGAACATAACTGCCAGGAGTATTTATGACCTTATAGAACCCTTCGGATTTCTCCCCCTGCTCCCTCCCACAAAGTGAGATTTTGACATGTACAACAGATTGACTTCTGAACCTGTCACCATTCCTCATTCTAACTATCAAATCTGTGGTTGGTGTCACCATTTTGAAGGTTTAAAAATCTATTTTTAATTGTTGGCCAAAACTTATTTGAGTTAGATCTGTGCTGAAACAAATGAATGCCACTGTCTTAATTGAAAAATTAATAGCTTTTCCCTCTGAGTTTAAGCACTTTTCTTCACTATTATTTTTGTCCTCTAATTTCCTCTTTCTTTAGCCTTGGTTCTTCTCTGTTTTCAGTAGAATATGATTTTGCCTACAATTTGTAATATTGACCACATTCAAACACCAAGCTAAATGGTATTAGGGCTTAACCATGAACAAGCAGCAGAGTGACACAGTTGTCAATGTCCAAATGGATCAAATCATGCAAACCATGGATTTTAGTTTATTTCATGAAGAACTAGTCAAGGAAGATGGGGGGGGGGGGAACCCTGTTGGAACAGCCAGCAGGCTCTGCAAGACACGTTTAGTACTAAATTGTGGCATTGTTTCTTTCATAAACCCCATGAATGGAGTCATTGATGAAGCTTAGCCAAGCACTGATAAAGGTTCCAATACTAAACAATAGTTATTATTTTTAGAATATGCATAGATAGAGTGGCAAAAATGCCATAATGTTTTTAATATAATCTTTAATAATGGCTTGTGGTTAGAACGCTGAGACAAAAGATCATTGAGAAGTCAATAGTTCCGCGCTTCAAAACTCAAGAGTGAGACGTGTGATGAAATGAGCTCCCATCAATTTGTCCCAGGTCCTGCCAACCTAGTAGTTTGAAAGGGTGCAAATGCAAGTAGATGAATAGGTCCCACTTCAGTGGGAAAATACCAGGGACATGAAAGGAGCCCCCTCAGGTATCTCCTGGACAAAGGGGATGTCACCAGCTAATCCTTTCAACCCAGAAGCACCTTGGTAGATACATCCAACACAAAACACAGTAGTAATATAATGTGGAGCTACAAAGCAAGTATAAATGACTTTGAATAGTTGGCTATTCAGTGTATCCTAAATGAGATTAGAAACTATCTTTTTTATCTCCTCAACATATTGAAGAGCCTAATAGATAAAATTATTGAAGTGTTAAGCATGCAGTGCTTGTTCTTATGTTTGAAATAGTTGCTCTTGGGTATATGATTTATTGGTAAGAAGATGTATTAGTGTTATATATCATTTTTGTTTAACACTGTTTCCAGCTCAGCACTGTCACCATGCCCAAGTAGTCATAAAACATATCAGTATGTTTTTGTAAAATTCAAATGTATATTAATGATCATTTTAATGAGAATAATACAGTTCAGTTAAATTATAAGTCTACTATTTTATGTTTGGATTGCAGACAGAATA
>BLBF01000033.1:23695978-23710877 GCA_015471245.1 Laticauda colubrina
TAGATAGATAGATAGATAGATAGATAGATAGATAGATATGGGTATATGGATGCATATATGGATACATATTTAACACAATTCATCCCCAGCTGAAAAATTAAATTTGTTATTCTAGTTACCCTATCATTCAAATAAATAACCCATTTTATACTTATTTTTTCACTTTTTTAAGCATTTGGATTTTGCAAAGAAGTAATTTTATCGTACCTAAATGCTTGTTTCCTTCACCCTGTGTTACAAGGTAGAGATTTTTTATTGCCAGATTTAATATTAAACAAACTAAAATGATCCAACTGACCTTTTACTGAATAATTATGCACATTTCACTGGGTGTTTTGGTGACATGGCCAGAGATTCTGAGCCTTTTGCTCTTCGTTGTTTATTATTTCTGATAGACAAAAGCAGTACTGTGTTGCTGCAACTCTCACCACAGTCATTCCTTTATTTCCAGAAAGGAAAATGGGTCATGTTCTCAGAAGCTGTCTGGAAAAATGTTCTGACTTGCAATTTATAGCTAAGTTGTTTCTGCATTGGTAGCCAAATTTAAAATTTACAGAATGCTGGGCTTTGTTTATCTAGCAAGTTTGCCTAAGTTCTTTTTTTTTTAATCTTTAGATCTGAAAGAAAGTTAAGAGGTATGAGCTAAAAAAAATCCCGACCTGCATCACATATTTTATCTCTCTCTCCTGCTTTTCTTTGTTGATCTTGTGAATAAATAAAGGGTTTTGTAATTTGTTTATACAATTTATATGCCACGCATCTCATGGTTCAAGGCGACTCTGAGCAATTGTTAGAACAGATTAAAATTACAAAAAATTAAAAGAAACTAAAACCTACAACTAAAAACCATGGGGAGTGGTGGTATCTTCGCTGTTACTGCATCCTCTCCAACCAACAGCTTCTCCTTCAGGGCCCCATGCCAACTGGCACAGCCTGGTTTTAAGGCTTTTCCTGAAGGCCAAAAGAGAGGAGACAAATCTCATCTCCTGCAGCAAGATGTCCCAAAGGGTGGAGGCCATGTCAGAAAAGGCTCTTCTGGACCTCACCAGGCAAATTCCTTGGCTGATGGGTTCTGCAGTATAGGCCCCTTCTGTCAGCATGAGTGAGGCAGGACAATCCCATTGGGGAAAGATGGTTTTTCAGATATTCAATTCAATTAATAGAAAGATGGTAGAGGACAACTTCATTGGAAGAGGAAAGGTTTGCTGATGCTACTTCCGTCTGTAGAATTTGCTCCCGAATTTTAGGCAATCTGTGGAATAACTCCAAATTGTGGAGACTGCAGGAGAAAACAAAGTGTTCCTCCTGTCAGACCTGCCCAAATCAGAGCCTTTAGGAAAGAAAGACCCTCAACTCCATTTGGTTGAAGCGATAGGTTCTTTTATTAAAGGTTGCTGGCTGCAGTAAAGTCAGGTTAGAATTAAGGTCCCTGTGCAAAAGGTTACAAACTTTTCCCCTTCGTCCCGGCTCTCCCTCCTTGACCAGTCTGTCTTCAGCCAATGGATGTTTTGAGAACCTCTCGGGATGTTGGGAACAATCCACATTCCATTCTCAAGCTTCATGGCCTTGAAGACTGACACAGGCTGGTTTCTTGCATCTGTCAAGCTGTCATCTCCCCTCCCTTTTTCCTACCTATGGCCCATATATGTTTATTTCCCACTTCCTGCTCCCCCCCCCCAAGCTGATGGCAGGATGTCAGCACAAAGCCGAAGATGACAGAGCTGACATCTCCCTTACTCCTGGAAAAGCTTTAACTAGATCAGATACACTTCTGCCACAGGAAAAAGTTGCATGTATGAAAGGTACTTAAAAAAAAAAAATACTCTTTTTTTTTTTAATTTGAAAAAAAAAAAGAGTGTTATCTTCAGCAAATAAAACTTCCCCAAACAATCTCTGTGCCTGAAAAAAGCAAGTTTATTCTCTGTTTTGGTTGGACCTGAAAGATTATTAAAATCAAGACAAAATTCAGACAACCACCTGGTTCCTGTGCTTCCCAGGCTAGCTTGGAGGTGTGCTTTGAGTTTCATTGGGCACGAATCGTCAGTCATTACTGCTTCAAGAAAAATAAAAGGGTCATGTTAAAATTTGTAGAGGTTAAAGGATTTTGACAATTCTAATTCTACAGCAAGGATGGGTAGATAGAATCTACCGGAATCCCAAGATCAGGCAGTCAGCTTTTTCTGGCAAAATGGTCAAATTTCAATAAGATTTTCATTTGTTTATTTGTTTAGCATATTCCCTACTTTTTTTCAGCTTAATTAGAATGCCGATAAGCTATCAGTGGGATTCTGTTCTCTTTTGAGCAAATGTAAGCTGAATGTTCTGTACCGAAAACAGATGGATCAACTCAGGAATACAAAGTCAGGCATAATGGTGACTACTTCAGCGGCAAAATTAGAATCCTTATTTATATTGATCCAGAACAAGTAGTCCTCGATTTAAGGACCACACTGAACCCAAAATTTCTGTTGCTAAGCGAGACATTTGTTAAGTGAATTTAGCCTCATTTTACGATCTTTATTTCCATAGTTGTTAAATGGAATCACTGCAGTTAAGTGAAACAGTTAAGCGAATCTGGCTTCCCCCATTGACTTTGCTTGTCAGAAGCCAGTTGGGAAGCTTAGAAATGGTGATGGGACAGTGCAATTGTCATAAATACATGCTGATTGCCAACCGCCCAAATTTTTATCATATTTTATCGCATGCTCCAACTGTCATAAATGTGAATGTCACTTTTTTCAGTTTCCATTGTACCTTCAAATGGTTATTAAACAAAGGGTTATTAAACAAAGGGTTGCAAGCCAAGAACTGATATCTTGGTATGTTCATTGTTTAACAGCTGAGCCATCATATTTTACAGTATATCAATGGAAGCTTTTAAACTTTGTTATTAGTAGCATCAATAGCTCTCTGAAAAGATTACCACTATGTTATTTGGACCACAAGGTATTTTGGGAACAGAAAATGCAAAGTCCTAGTGTATCTCTTTTTCTTCTCTTTACTTTTTCTCAAATGAATAATATATCTTTCATAACACCATGTCACATGTTTTTAACATTTAATGTGGGAGTATGGCTCAACATTGTGTTGAATGTATTACAGTAGAGATCTTTATTTCCTAACTTTATTATTTTTACGAAAAAAATAGAGGCTGGGAACATACCTAATACTCCTTCCTCCTCTTATTTTCCTTGCAACAACAACCCCATGAAGTGGATTGAGTGGAGATAGACTGGTTCAAGGTCACCTAGCTGGCTTATTTTTATAATCTTTATAGCTTGTTGACAGTTATTTTTGTATGTTTGCAGTGCGGGATGCAAGAAATCTAATCCCTATGGATCCCAATGGACTCTCAGACCCATATGTCAAACTGAAACTTATTCCAGATCCTAAGAACGAAAGTAAACAGAAAACAAGAACCATCCGCTCGACACTCAATCCACACTGGAGTGAGTCCTTTGCATTGTAAGTGGCAGGCAGATACTTTGCTTAATCATATTTCAATGACATTTTGTTGCACAAATGCCTAAATGCTGTAAATTGCTTTTCTGTTTGTAGTAAATTAAAGCCCACAGACAAAGACAGAAGGTTATCAGTGGAAGTCTGGGACTGGGATCGAACCACTAGGAACGATTTCATGGGATCCCTCTCTTTTGGAGTGTCAGAACTGAAGAAGTCGCCAGCTTGTGGATGGTAAGACCTCTTTGTAAGAATGGACTGTTTCATTGATCCACTGTTAACATGTTAACCATACATTCTATTCAGTTGTTGAAATGCTTTCTCACTGTGTCAGTTAGATAGCTGCACAATGTATAATTATTAGCTTGGAAAGCAGAAAAGTTGCTGAGTTTTAAAATAATACTTCAGTCATGATGTAGAAACAGCATCTTTTTTTTTTCAGTTGGTTCCCCAAAGGGAAGAATCCAAGGCAATAGTACAACCCCTGGTTTTTCTGGAAGGCATGATGAAGCAGCCTTCAAATCAGCTGCCTACTTAGCATCCTCTATGCTAATTTCTTACTGCAGGCAAATGCTGCACCCTTTAAGATTATTTACCATCATTTATGAAGGAGAGCCTGTTTGGCCTCAGTAAATTTAGAATACTAGGACTGTACAGCACAGCTTCCTATTTCTGGTTTTTTCTACTAGAAAAAAAATGATCTGCATTCAAATCGTAAGAACAAAAATGCATAAAACAATCCTTTTTACATATCTCAAATTATTTTCCTCATATTGTTCAGGTATAAATTACTTAACCAGGAAGAAGGCGAGTATTATAATGTGCCAATACCAGAAGCTGATGAAGATGGAAATGCAGAACTGAGGCAGAAGTTTGAGGTGAGAACATATTATTGCAGTCAATGTAAGGTCATAGGAGTGTATAGAGTAGAGAAATATATAGGAGCCTGTTTAGGAGTCCATTCTCGCATCTCAGAAGTTTTTCCTGTAGAAATACTACCTAAAAAATAAACATTTCAACACCTCTGGTCCCATTGGGTTAATACTATTCTTTTCTTGCCAGCAATTTGCCATGGTTATATTATGTTCAGTATGTTGATAACTCCTATTAAATACCAACATAAATTTCAGTACCTGTCACATTCACTGGATTTTTTTAAAAAATTATTGCATGGCTAAATTTAAGTAGAAAGTATGCATTCCGATTTGCAAAAAGATGTGACATGTAAAGGTTTGTGTCACTTTCTGCTCATTTATGGATTCATTTGCCCAGGAGAGCCTAAATATTGCTTTCAACTGCAGTCTCTGGAAGGAACCCAGTTAAGTGTATCATGAACATTATTTTTCAATCAATTGGACAACTCTGATTGACTTTAGTTTACTTTGCGGTATGTGTACAAAACACATAAATACCTGGTCACTACACTTGTTTGTGATTTAAATTAATACCCTTACTAATGTTTAATTAATCTGATCATGGCACTCTCTTTCTAGCATTGTGTATTTGTGTTTCACACCTCAGAGTTGCCGAGTTGTGGGGGACATTTCACTGCACGTTTGTAGCTGGAATGGAAGCATGGAAACAAAGAGGTGTAAAACTCAATTTTTTTCTCTGCAGTCCCCAACCTGCTCTGTCTGTTTGCCAATATAATCAGCCTTGCCAGATCTGCTGATATAGTCCTCTACTTATGACCACCATTGGGATCAGAATTTCTCTTGCTAATTAATCAAGGTGGCTGTTAAACAAGTTGCACTTGATTTTATGACCTTCTGCCTTGGTTGCTAAATGGATTGAGGCAGTTGTTAAGTGAATCGCATGGCCTGTAAGCAGTTCCTGTTCCCTCCCATTAACTTTGCTTGTCTGAAGCCAACTGGGAAGGCTGCAAATTGTGATCACATGATCCATGGGATGCTGCAACTGTCATAAACATAAGCCAGTTGCCATGCCCCTGAATTTTGATCATGCAGCAATGGTTGTAAATACTTTTTTCAGTGACATTGTAACTTTGAACAATCACTAAATGAATAGTTGTAACTTGAGGACTACCCCCATTACCTTCTCGGTTTCACAGAAGGTTCTGCAATGGTCACAGGAAATGCACAGAGTTTCTCTCTGTAAGCAACCTCCTTTGAGCAACAAGCCCTGGGGGAGCAGTGGTCCCTTCTAAATTCTTTCTACATTCTGGTTGCTGGCTCCTATCTCAAACCAGGTATGTCTGGTAAGGCAGCAATGTTTCAAGTGAGAAACCAGAATCCAACAGAGAAACCTAAAACTGCATAGAAAAGCAAATTTGGGGGTTCCTGAACATGTTGAACCTACTTATTTATAACACTTAGCTTCTTGTTCAAATACAATTAATTTGTTTTAGAGTACTTTATACATGATAATTTTTCGTGCAGATCTCGTCAGGGAAAAATACATCCTAGCAGGTCAACTAACTCAAGCACAATACTAGAAGAGAAATCGATGCAACTCATAGTTATGAGCTGCAGTTTGAATTAAAAAATAAACATTGCTATCAAATAATAATGCTGAAAACATTTTTTCCTAAATTACAAAAATAATCTATGTCAAGTGGGAAAAAATATGCAAATTGCACAGTAGAGTCCCCTGAACTCCTAAAGCCCATGTCACACTGAACCAACGGATGCAAAGAGGATGTAAAACGGACAAAAAACCTTGCCATCCGTTCGAAAACGCAATGTACTCACTGCCTCTGTTTTGCTTCCTCTCTATCCGTCCAGCATCCGTTTATTGATGTTTCATCTGCTCCAAAAGTTTTGGGCTGCCCAAAACTTTTGCGTGGAAAATGTATCCAGTTCGTCCGTTCTGCATCCGCTACGCATCCATTACGCATCCGCTATATCCGCTTGGCATCCGCTGCGCATCCGCGCAACTCGCATCCGCCCGGATGCAGGGAGGAAGTGGAACGGATGCGGAACAGATGCAGAACAGATGCAGAACGGATGCAGCATGGAAACAAAGCGTTTAAAGCGGAAAAAATGTTCGCAGAGGGGACCTATCTCAGATATTAAGTTTGTCTAGAGGATGCCTAGAGGATGCCTAGAGGATGCAAAGGGACACCTATACTGCCTATAAAAAGGGGGAGCAACTCACCTGCATCTCACTTTCAGACCAGCAGCCTAGCTGTGCAGACCTCTGCAGCCTTCATCTGACTCTTGCTCTTCCACAGCATCCAGTCATGTCCACCGTGTCCTTTTGGCAGCCACCATCGTTCTGCAACAGTGCGAAGCCATCTACAGGCTCTGTGAACTCTACTACGGGAAGAAAAAGAGGCAGCCAAGAAGCGTCTGGGTCTGAAAATGGATCGGGAGAAGAGCAGAGTACGGACTGTACAACAAGCTGATGGTGGAGCTCAGGAACGAAGACACTCGTGCATTCCAGAACCTCATGAGGATGCCTCCAGCCATGTTTGACGAAGTTGTGCAGTGCCTGACACCCAGGTTGACCAAGGCAAACACCAACTTCCGGCCCAGCCTGGACCCTGGGCTCAAGGTGGCACTCACTCTGCGCCACCTGGCCTCAGGGACCACATACAGGAGCATGCAGTACGGCTGGAGGGTGCCACACAACACCATCAGCATTGTGGTCAGAGAAGTGGTGCGGTCCATCATCGAAGAATACAAGGAGGAGCTCCTAAAGTGCCCCTCCACTGAAGAAGGATGGAAGAAAGTTGCAGAGCAGTGGTATCAGAGGTGGAACTTCCCACACACTGTTGGAGCCATAGATGGCAAGCACGTGGCCTGCAAAGCTCCAGCCAAGTCGGGGTCCACTTATTTCAACTACAAGGGCTTCTTCAGCATCGTCCTCTTCGCCATGGTGGATGCTGACTACAAATTCATGTACATCGATGCTTCAGGCTACGGCTCATCTTCAGATGCCCAGGTATACAACGCCAGTCACCTCAAGGAGGGGCTGGAACGCAACCTCATCGTGGGCTTCCCAGATCCAGACCCCCTGCGCAACGACACGCAAGATGTGCCCTACTTCATCGTGGGGGATGACGCCTTCTCCCTCAGAACCTACCTCATGAAGCCATACACTTCCAGACTCCTGACCCATGAAGAGAGGATCTTCAACTACAGGCTGTCCAGGACAAGGCGGGTGGTGGAGAACGCCTTTGGCATCCTGGCCAACAGGTTCCAGGTACTTCTCACCACCATGCAGCATCACCCAGAGACCGTGAGGAGGATCGTGGAAGCTTGCTGCATCCTGCACAATCTCATGCGCACCCGCTACCCAGTCTTGCAGAACAGGCTCGTGGACCGTCAACAAGGCAATGGGGACATGGAGCCTGGGGAATGGAGGCAAGGGCGAAACCTGATCGACACTCAGGATGTGCAAGGCCATAACAGAGCCTCACGGGAAGGGAAGAAGCAGCGCAACCTCCTGAAACACTGGTGCAACTCCCCAGCTGGAGCGGTGGAATGGCAAGACAGGATGGTAGATGATTAATGGATGCTTCCTTCAGCCTGTCTCATCACACGGATGAGATTGGGCCATGTATGTTGGGTGGGCCTACAATGAACAGGGCGTTTAATAAAGAGTTGTGTTTGTGTTCAAATTTGTGGATCAATGCTTACATTGTTATTGATAAAAAAGGGCCCTAGGTGTGGCACCTGGGAGGGTAGACCATACAGTCCCACTATGCTTGCACTGCAGGTTTATCTATCCCACAGCTATTAGCCATCCCAAAGGTATCCCTGCTCATTCCACAGGTATCCCTGCCCACCCCACTGCTATCTTAACCCATCCCACAAGCATGCAAAGGCTTAAGCCAATTCTAAAAGTTTCCACCAAGACTTTTTTTAAAAAAACAAATGAAGCAAGTGTGTGAATCAAAGATAAAAAAAATGACCCAAGTCAAGTGTCCAAATAAAGTCCACAGGTAGCCAGCTACCCGGTCTCTGGCACTCTTCTTGGTCACTCGGAGGTGTGCCCAGTCTCAGGGGTGAAGGGTCCAGGTACTGTGGTGGTGGGTGGTGCTGGAGTGCCTGGCCTTGAGAGGACAACAGGGGATGGTGTGTTGAGAAAGCTCTCGGACAGCTGGCTCAGCCCCGTGATGTTGAGAGGTCCTTCCTCCATGCCATGGGGTGTCAGCCCCAGTACTGATGACAGATGTACTGAGGCCGGGCTTGGCTGTGGGGTGGAGGAAGGAGTAGTGTAGTGGGGCTGTCTGCTCTGCAGCTGGGTGAGGACTGGTGTGGGTGGCATCATTGGTGTGGGTGGCATCGCTATTGTCAGTGGCATCATTGGCGTGGGTGGCATCGCTGTCGGCATCATTGGCATGGGTGGCATCGGTGGCATCAGTGGAACAGGTGGCAACGGTGTCGCCCGATGACTCTGTGCCTGGACTGGGAAGGGCTGCTGCCTGTGCTGCTGAACCTCCTGGTAGCCGTAGCCCTGGTAGGTGAGGACCTGTGGGAAGCCTTGGAATGGGAGGGACATCACCTGGGGTGGAGGAGCAGACCTGGACTGGGTGGGAGCAGGTTCCTCTGGGTCTGGAGGGTTGTGAAGCAGCTTGGTGATCCGGTCCTTCACCAGCTGGTACTGTGGATCCGCCATTTCCTTGAGGCTCTGGTTGACATAGGTGAGGAAGGGCTTGCGGTTGGAGGATGAGGAGTCGGTGTTGACCAGCTGAGAGAGGAGATCTATGCTGGTGCGGATGGTGTCCCTGATCTCCAGCAGGACAGTGTGGCTCTGCCCCTCCTGCTGTCCGGCTCTCTGCCTTTCTGCGGAGGCAGAGCTGGGGGGGGGGTGGATGCGGCTAGGACTGTGGTGGACTCGATGTCTCCTTTCTCCCACCGCACCAGGGAGTCCTCTACGCACTCCACCACGCTTACCACACCTATCCGCCGTGGCACACTCCACAGAAACCTGCCTGGAGACAGGGACTGACTCTCAGCCGGAAGAGGACTGGCTCTCAGCAGGCTGCCGGAGAGAGAGGGTCATGAGAGGGGCTGCTGGTGCTCCTCGGTGGCGGACCTCACCCTCCAGGAAGCTGCACCTGGCCATGACGTAGGTCTCTCTGTCTCTCAGCTTCACAGTGGCCTGGCCAGATTTCTTCAGGTGCAGCTTCCCGTAGCAGGTGTGCATGTGCTTCCACCAGCCGAGGAGCACCTCCGAAGTGTAACCCATACTCTCTGCCCTCTCTCTCCAAGCAGCCTGCTTCCGCTTGGTGTCCCTGTACAGCCGGTGTCCCTTCCGCCACAGATAGTCGTTCTCTCTCAGCCACTCCAGCACCTCATCCTCGTGCGCCTCCTCAATATAGTATTGCCTCCTCTCCCGTTGTCGCATACGCCTCTTCCTCCCTTTGGCTGGACCAGATGGGCCCTCATCAGAGGGGCTCCCAGGTAGTAGGGGCTGCTCCTCCACACCAGCAGTAGCAGCAGCAGCAGCAGCAGAATCATCATCATCATCGTCATCATCATCATCACCAGCAGGATCATCATCATCATCAGCAGCAGCAGCAGCAGCAGCGGCAGCAGGATCAGCAGCAGCAGCAGGACCAGCAGGACCAGGATCAGCAGCAGTAGAGTAAGCACCAGCAGGGCCAGCAAGTCCAGGAGCATGAGCTGGACCAGGAGCACGAGCAGGACGAGCAGGATGAGCAAGACCAGGAGTACGAGCAGGTCAAGCAGGACCAGCAGGACCAGGAGCAGCTTCAACAGAATAAGCACCAGCAGAAGCCCCAGCACCAGCAGAAGCACCACCGCCAGGAGCAGCTTCAGCAGAAGCCCCAGCAGAAGCAGAGTCAGGGGGCGGGAGGTTGGCCCTCTCCCTCTTGCCAGGGATGGCGGCAGGTTGCTGAGGCTTTTGCTTCCTCCCCATGGTTGTGGGGTTGCTGACTGGCAGGGAGGCTGACAGGCACCAAGGCTGGTAGGAAGGCTGGCAGGAAGGCTGGCAGAAAGGCAGGCAGGCACCAAGGCTGGCTGGAAGGCAGGCTGGCAGGGCAGGCAAGGAACTCAAAGTGTCCAGCAGCAGGTCTTTCCTCGGAATGCTGGCCACGTGCGAGCTGCTTCCCTTTTTATCCGCGGGGCTTACGTAATGCTTCCCCCCCACATGCGCAATTAACGCTCGGCATCTGTTCCGCTTCCTCTGTGCATCCGCTTTATCCGCTGTGCATCCGCTGTGCATCCGCTTCATCCGTTCGGCGTCCGTTCTGCATCCGCTGTATCCGTTCCGCATCCGCTTCGCTGAGGCCCCCCGGAAGCCCTGCGGTTGCGCCATCCGCTTCCATCCGCTGGGCTTCCGTTCCGCATCCGCTTTGCATCCTCCCTGCATCCTCCCCGCGTCCGTGTTATCCGCTCCGGTTATGCAAATTTTTGCCCCTTTTAAGAGCGGATAACAATGGATGGAACATTTTGCTCGTCCGCTGTGTCCTTTTTGCATCCGTTGGCCAGTGTGACATGGGCTTAATATTGAATGAATATGTGCTTAATGACTGCTTATTTTAAAGTTTAAACACACTGTTACTTGGGAATATTGTCAACCTTAGAAGAATATAGCATGAATTGACAAATTTGAAACTGGTGTTGATCATTTAGGGGGACAAGTGTGGCTATTTTTTAAACATGATTCCTGTCTGGATATGACAGAGGGGGCAAAATCCCTTAGACATATTTCAAATGTAGACAAATGCAGTGTGATATACCAAAACTTAAATGCAAAAAGAAAACATGGAAGGTAAATATCCCAAAGGTGCTTTTTCAAGAGGCAACTGGACTTCCTAGTTTTTCTTTGAAAAAGTTTTGCATCTCATTCTTGGATGAGAAGCGTAACATCTTCAAAGAAAAACCAGAAATGAGAAGTGAAAGGTCTTCAAAGAAAAACCAGAAAGTCCAGTTGCCTCTTGAAAAAGCTCTCAGCGCACTTTTCCTTCATGTATTTGTCTAATGATTTAATCCCTTGTTCATTCTCTCACTATATATAACCAAACTATCCCTTATCTTTTATACATATACCCTTCTATATTTAATATATATTCCTCCATCACAAATTAATTTTTGATTCCCTCACTTGTGCTACCACATATACTTTTTCAGGAACCCATTCCCACTTTATTCAACTTGCTTTTAGTTTTCTCCAGACACATCCAGCACTCCCTTTCAGATAACAAAGTAGGGAAAAGCAATGTCTTATTCAGTTATTATTTCTTTCAATAAACTTTTTCATACTCCTACAAGCCCTGTGCTATCTACAATCTTTCTCCTAGCATTTTCCCATCATAACATTTCTTTTTCCAGTCTCATCTTTAACATCTTTAAGCATTCTACTAAATGTTCAATTTCATCCACTACCTCTATGTTTTTCCATTTGTGTAAAACTTGAAATCGTTTTCTGAATTTGAAAAACTTGAATTCATTGTCAAAAGCAACTGTGTTGATCATTGGTATATAAATTTTAGTTGCATATTTTACGGCAGCATGTTAGCCATTCAGCATACTTTGCAAGTCAAATTCACAGCCAAAATACAGGATAACTTGTTCATTATGTCCCCAACCAAATGTCACTAAAATATTTTTTATATATTTATGTAAATATACAAAAAGGGATGTTGATTTCAGCTTTATAAAGTGTGTGCGTGGAGAATACCTAGACTGCTCCCTGCAGTTTTCTTGGCAACCTTTTAAAGAAATAACTTAAATAGCAGTATTTCCACTGAATTGGAAATGTTCTTGTTGTCCAAAGAAAATCTTCATAGTTATAAATTTGTTACTATAAGTGGCTCTACTAAAAGGTAAGTCCAAAATAAGCTATTTCATGACCTGCTCAGAGCAATCTTGGATCATAAACTTCAGGAAAGCTGGATCAAATGTTACTTTCAGTAGCATTGGGTGAGGGGTAATCCCATTTCAAAGCCTGCGTAGCTTAATTTCTTCTTTTTTTATCTTTTTTTAAGAGAGGTTTTTTTCCTACTGTTCTTAACAGAGACATGCTAGGACATGTTCGTTTTCTCTGACATTAATAAAATGTAATTTAATAGGTACCTAATTCTTTTTTCCTGTGAAGTGCAGTACACCTATTTTTAAAGTAACCTATTACTTTGTTTATAGCCAGTGTATTTCTTCAGATTAATGTTTGCAATTATTGTAATGGATATCATTGAAATCTGCTGGTTTCTATTGCTAGTAGAATTTTTTACAAGATGCAGAGATCCTTATTTTTTCACAATCGTAATTTTTCCACAATTGGAGAGTAAATTTTAATTATAAAGGTGAATGCTCACTGTGTTTCTGTTACTCTCAGCTGACAAGGACTAGTGTTCTTTTGATAGCACATTTTCTTTTTTTAAACCACATGAGGGCAGTAGCACATTACTATAACACAGCAAATACTATTGGTAACTATTTCTTTAAGAAATAAATCAATAAATGATGCATAATATCTAATCACAGTAAATTATTCATAAAAATGAACAGATTCATCTTTTAGTTAATGGTAAGTATTTTATCTGGAACATCTGGCCCTAACATTTAAGTAATTATGATATACTAATATGTAGCTTGCAAATTTATATCTTGCAAATAAACTCATATAGTTCCATATACGCTCCAGCCATAATCTTCTCTTTCCATTCTTTCATAAAGCAGACAAGTATTGTGGGATCAGTAATTTATTATGATTGGAGATTTCATTAATTAAACATGTATCTCTTCTCCAATTTAACCTTCATACAGATTAAATACAAAGTCTTCTTTGAGCTTTTGAATTCCTATGGGAATATAGAACAATGGGAACTTTTCCATTTTTCCACTCTTGGTTATTTCACTCAGAAACTGTTCATCTTGCTCATTTGTCATAACATTACTGCTGTTGGTCAGTGTCATCTAACCATTTAACCGTTACCTCGTGATATCCCCCTTTTTATTCCTCAAAGGAGTCGTGATTCAGAGACTTGTTCTGTTCCAAAATTGTCCTCTAGCTTGTCTCACACACCCATCAGGACTGAAGACATCTTGCCAGCATAGCAAAAAACATTCAGTATGGGTAATATGTAGAATTTCAGGCAGGCTTACATCAGGCAGATATAAACCAAGGCTGTCAAACTCGTGGCCTGTGGGCCGAATGCATCACACACTGGCCACGCCCAGTTTAGTGAAGGTGAAAAAGTCCTGATACATCATGTGTCAATGCCATGACGACGCAAGTTTGACACCCCTGATGTAAGCACTTAGGAGAAGAACAACAAGAAGCAGAAATAAAGAAAAAAAATAAAGAAATAAAGATGAAGTGAGGTATTTTAATCTTTCTTAACTCTCTTCACACTTACTTCATTCACCATATATCTTTTCATTCTACTCCTTTGTTGGGGTACTCAACTGAATCTGCAAATCCTCAACAAATATATTCCCAAATATTTATCAGTTGTGCCATCATGTATAATTTTTATCAAGGGTAATAACACCGATATTAAATGTTTACACAATGCCAGCTTCAATTTTCTTGTAATTAGTAGAGAAAGGGAATTGAGACAAAGATCCAAGCAAAGTGCGTGTTGGGTTCAGTCAGCTTGTACATCAACACCAGAATTCAACTGATAATTTCATTTGGCTTAAAGTATTAAAAATCTGATTACTTGCCTGTTTTAAAATGTCTTTGCCCTCGGGAATTGCAGTGTAAATGATTCTGCTAAAATTAAAAGCAGGCTCATTTTTTTTCAGCTCATGAAAAGAAACTTCTGCTTTTAGGTATTGCTTTGTACCTCTTTGCTCCCATGCTGATTATATCTATTTTTTTTCCTTAAGAACAGAGTAATTACAAAGAACTGTTGCTTCGATGGATTTAGGTTGTCAAATTTGCTTGACTCAAGAGAATTTTCTGAAATGAACTGCAGAAAAAAGCTGTTTATCCTTCTGGCCACTAGATGTCGTTGAAGTGAATGAAAACAGTCTAGTAAATGTGTTCTTCAGAAAATACAGGTTCAGTGTATAAAAAGCATTAACCAGATTCTAGCTTTCTGCAGTGAAATCAAGCTAGTGAGCTCCATAGAGATGTAAAATATGTTGCTATGACAACCAGCCTGTGGTGCTTTCTAAGATCAGATAGTAGTCTCACTGCCACTAGCAACTTGTTGTAATGACTCACAATCTTAATTTTTTATATAGGTCTCATAGTCCCTCTTGCTTTCTTGTACAATGTCCTTCTTCCACCCTCCTCCTCCTTTATAACAGTTGTTTGATGTGATGTCCCATTGGCAGGTTATGGTTATCACTCTTGGGAAATCCCATTAAACTGTAGCTTCAAATTATTGAGAACAAGATAGCAATCATTGTTTGAACTGAACTGAGAAAAGAATATATGTGTGTGTGTATAGGTGTATGCATGTCTATAGTCTCTCTCTCTCTCTCACATACACACACACATACACATATCTATCTATCTATCTATCTATCTATCTATCTATCTATCTATCTAT
>BLBF01000033.1:23734729-23820602 GCA_015471245.1 Laticauda colubrina
ATTATTTCTGTTTGTAATATAACAATGCTATCTTATGTACCTTTGCAGAATCCCTTTTGCAATTAAATTTTCACCCATTATCTCTAAACAAGCTTATGGTTACAATCCTTATATCTTTTCCCTGTTTCTCCATTTTTTGTTTCTATCTTTTACAGCTTCCTTTCCTTGCCTTCTTCCCCCTCCTTTTTCTCCCTCCCCTTTTTATCCCCTCATCTCTCTATTTCTAACTCTTCTCATCTGTAATCAATCCCCTTTTCTGTTGCTTTCTAATATTATACTTATCTTTCAAATTCTTCTTCTTCTTTTTGGTTGTTTTTTCTAGTCTTAAATCTTTCACTCTCTTTCCCCCCTTTTCTTCCCCCCCTTAAAATTATTTGATCATTAAAGATGGCTTCTTCTTTGTCCCAATCTTCTTGTTCTGCAAGCATTTCTTGTTGTTTCTCATAGTTCCAGATCTCCATTTCTAAGAATTGAAATACGAAGCCAAAAGAGCCTCTCCCTTCTTGTGCATCTTCTTTCCATTTTTAAAGTTCCATTTTCAGTTCTTCTAAGAGTCATACCATTTTAAAAACTTTTAAACAACCACCCAGTTAATTTTAGTCATCCAGATGCAAAAACCAAAAATCACCAAGTAATCCAAATAATCCAAGGTTGTTTCTTCTTGCTTCTTTTTTCCACTTTCTGTTCCTGGGGATCTATTATTTTGTTACCAAGTTTCAATTAAAATATATCTTTGAGGAATCTTATTTCACTATAAGTTCCTTTTAGTTACAGTTCCATTCTTTAGTTCCAGGCAGTCTCCTCCATTTTTCCAGATCCTGCCCTTTTATTCTTTTTTATTCTCCTTTCCTGCTTTTTAAAAACTTTTAAATATCCAGAAATCTTTATTATCCCTTTGATTTTTATTTTCAGCTTAGATGCCTATTAATGTCAGAGTGGATTTTTTTCAATTTCTTGCTTAAGTCTCTTAGCTGTCAGGATAAGGAAGGGAAGAAAAAAAACCTCATCCTTTCCCTTCTCTCTCTCCTTCGCAGCTTCAAAATCTTCTTTGGAAACAATGTTGTTAAATTTAAATTCCAGGGTATCTTATTTGTTGCTTTCGCTGTTTGACCCGGTCAACCAAAACTTTCTCTTCTTATCTTCCTCCTGCACATTCTTTTCCGGTCGAGTACTTTTTTTTTTTTTGTGGCCATTTCTCACCACCGCTACAACCACCTTCGGGAAAGGGAGTCATGGCCAGCTGGGGAGAAGAGATGCGGCTCTCCTCAACCCTGCAGGCAGTCTCCCCCATCTTCACCACCTCTGCGGGGTGGCTTAGCCCTGAAACCAGCCAGCTCGAGGCGCTCCAGCGGCGAGCACGGATCAAAGCCTTGCAGAGACACGGTTTCGGTCTGTCGCCAAAGAAGCTCAAACTGGAAGTCCTCTGCTTGCCGTGTCTTAGCCACCTACTGCTGGGCTGGTTTGGGACAGGTATTAAAGGGACAGGTCACCAGCGGCTCAGGTGCTGGCCATTTTGCTGGCAGCTATATCTTCTCACAATATAGAATACAATGGGGGTGAACACGTTATATGAATTCTTAACATAACTTTTATGATTTTGGGAGCTTGTTGTTCCAACTAAATTGTCAACATTTCCAGTGTCTTTTCTTTAATCAAACAATTGTTTTATACTGGTATATCACTTAAGACATGCTAAGACATCCCACATGCCCACCCCATGGTACACCCTGAGGTATGTTCTGGTGGGCTTCATGAGTTTTGATTGCTTACCATGGGATGGTTGTGTGGGAGGCTTTAAGGAAATTTTACCATGAAAACATCACAAATGTTTTTCAGCTCCTGATATCCTACATTCTTTGGCTGCTGCTGCTTCTGCTTCTTTTTTTGAGAACTTTTTTAAGGAGTAACAGTTTTCTGCATTTATACTATAGCATCTACACAATAGTATTGAAATGATTGTATAGCATGTACTTATGTCTGACAGGAAAAGAAGGGGGAGAGGGGGAAGGGAGGGGAGGGAGAGAAGAAGAAAGATATATGAATCATTCTATAATTTAATTTTTTAGTCATTTTTTAAAAAACGCAGATAAAAAATAGTGAAATAAAATAGAAGAAGTTTGCAATTGGATTTTAAGGTAGAAATTTTCTTGGAGGTGAACTTTGCAGACATTCATGAATGGACCCACCATGAACTGAAAAACATTTTATATAAAGATTTGCTGTTTTAGTTATTCCAATGTGTGCTTCTGCAAACCACAAAAACCTTACCAAAAGGCTTGGAATACAATGTTTTTACATTGAAATCCGCATTTGATGAGATATAAATTATGATGCTTGATAATTGGCAATGATTTATTCAATATGCTATCTATTCAGTTAAAATTTTAAAAATCATCACAAAACTGGTAAAAATGATGCTTTTAAGAAGTGTGAATTTCAACTAAATAATTAAAATGTTTAGTATGTTATTATTACATTCAAGCTGCCATCCTACTCTCAAAATCAAATATTTTATACTGAATGGGACAGGTGAATCTGAACAGGTGGCAATACCTAGGATAAAGCCTGCATTTTATTTTGAACACTGTCCATGATTGAAAGGAAAAAAAAGGCAATTGAATTTTGAAATTTTAGCATGAAAGTAAAGCCCATGTCACACTGAACCAACGGATGCAAAGAGGATGTACAACGGAGAAAAAAGCTTGCCATCCGTTGGAAAACGCGATGTACTCACTGCCTCCGTTTTGCTTCCTCTCTATCCGTCCAGCATCCGTTTATTGACGTTTTATCTGCTCCAAAAGTTTTGGGCTACCCAAAACTTTTGTGCAGAAAATGTATCCAGTTCGTCCGTTCTGCATCCGCTACGCATCCGCTAGGCGTCCGTTACGCATCCGTTACGCATCCGTTACGCATCCGCTATATCTGCGCATCCGCGCAACTCGCATCCGCTCGGACGCAGGGAGGAAGCGGAACGGACACAGAACGGATGCAGCACGGAAACAAAGCGTTTAAAATGGAAAAAACGTTCGCAGAGGGGACCTATCTTGGATATTAAAGCCCTTGTCACACTGAACCAACGGATGCAAAGAGGATGTAAAACGGACAAAAAAGCTTGCCATCCGTTGGTTAATGCGATGTATCCGTTCTGTACTCACTGTCTCCGTTTTGCTTCCTCTCTATCCGTCCAGCATCCGTTTATGGACGTTTCATCCACTCCAAAAGTTTTGGGCTGCCTAAAACTTTTGCGCGGAATATGTATCCAGTTCGTCCATTCTGCATCTGCTACGCATCCGTTACGCATCCGCTACGCATCCACTGTATCCGCTAGGCATCCGTTGCGCATCCGCGCAACTCCATCCGCTCCAGCGGTAAACGGACGTAGGGAGGAAGCGCAACGGATGCAGAACGGATGCCTAGCGGATGCAGCACGGAAACAAAGCGTTTAAAACGGAAAAAATGTTCGCAGAGGGGACCTATCTCGGGTATTAAGGATGTCTACAGGATGCCTAGAGGATGCCTAGAGGATGCCTAGCGGAAAACCTATACTGCCTATAAAAAGGGGGAGCAACTCGCCTGCATCGCACTTTCAGAACAGCAACCCAGCGGTGCAGACCTCTGCAGCCTTCATCTGCCTCTTCCTCTTCCACAGCATCCAGTCATGTCCACCGTGGATTGTAACAAAGTCCTTTCGGCAGCCACCATCGTTCTGCAACAGTGCGAAGCCATCTGCAGGCTCTGTGAACACTACTGCAAGAAGAAAAGGAGCCACCCAAAAAGAGTCTGGGTCCGAAGATGGTTCGCAGTAGAGCGGAGGATGGACTGTACAACAAGCTGATGGTGGAGCTCAGGAGCGAAGACACTCGGACGTTCCAGAACTTCATGAGGATGCCGCCAGCCATGTTTGACGAAGTTGTGCAGCGCCTGACACCCAGGTTGACCAAGGCAAACACCAGCTTCCGGCCCAGCCTGGAACCTGGGCTCAAGGTGGCACTCACTCTGCGCCACCTGGCCTCAGGGACCTCCTACAGGAGCATGCAGAACGGCTGGAGGGTACCATCCAATACCATCAGCATTGTGGTCAGAGAAGTGGTGCAGGCCATCATCGAAGAATACAAGGAGGAGCTCTTCCAGTACCCCTCCACTGAAGAAGGATGGAAGAAAGTTGCAGAGCAGTGGTATCAGAAGTGGAACTTCCCCCACACTGTTGGAGCTATAGATGCGAAGCACATGGCCTGCAAAGCTCCAGCCAACTCGGGGTCCACTTATTTCAACTCCAAGGGCTTCTTCAGCATCATCCTCTTCGCCATAGTCGATGCTGACTACAAGTTCATGTACATCGATGCTTCAGGCAACAGCTCATCTTCAGATGCCCAGGTATACAACACCAGTCACCTCAAGGAGGAGCTGGAACGCAACCTCATCGTGGGCTTCCCAGATCCAGAACCCCTGCCCAACAACACACAAGATGTGCCCTACTTCATTGTGGGGGATGACGCCTTCTCCCTCACAACCTACCTCATGAAGCCCTACATCTCCAGACTCCTCACCCGTGAAGAGAGGATCTTCAACTACAGGCTGTCCAGGGCAAGGCGGGTGGTGGAGAACGCCTTTGGCATCCTGGCCAACAGGTTCCAGGTACTTCTCACCACCATGCAGCATCGCCCAGAGACCGTGAGGAGGATCATGGAAGCTTGCTGCATCCTGCACAATCTCATGCGCACCCGCTACACAGGCTTGTGGACCTCCAACAAGGCAATGGGGACATGGAGCCTGGGGAATGGAGGCAAGGGCAAAACCTGATCGACACCGAGGATGTGCAAGGCCCCAACAGAGCCTCACATGAAGCGAAGAAGCAGCGCAACCTCCTGAGACACTGGTGCAACTCCCCAGCTGGAGCAGTGGAGTGGCAAGACAGAATGGTAGATGCTTAATGGATGCTTCCTTCAGCCTGTCTCATCACACCGATGAGATTGGGCCATGTATGTTTGGTTGGCCTACAATGAACAGGGCGTTTAATAAAGAGTTGTATTTATGGTGACATGTGTGGATCAATCATTACATTATTATTGATAATAAAGGGCCATAGGTGTGGTACCTGGGAAGGTGGACCATACAGTCCCACTATGCTTGCACTGGAGGTTTATCTATCCCACTGCTATCCTAACCCATCCCATAGCTATTACCCATCCCACAGGTATCCTAACCCATCCCAAAGCTATCCTTACCCATCCCACAAGCATGCAAAGGCTTAAACCATTTCTAACAGTTTCTAGCAAGACTTTATGAAAAAAAAGAAATGAAGCAAGTGTGTGAATCATAAATAGACTTTATTAACAACAAGCTATAAAACAAAAATGAGTCTCTGGCACTCCTCTTGGTCGCTCAGTCTCAGGGGTGAAGGGTCCAGGTGCTGTGGAGGTGGCTGGTGCTGGAGTGCTTGTCATCAGTTCCTCCAGAAGCAGAAGCAGCAGAAGCCCTAGCCCCAGAAGAGCGAGCCCGTGCTGCAGAAGCCCCAGCAGAACCAGAGTGAGGGCCAGGGGGCGGGATGGTAGCCCTGTCCCTCTTGCAAGGGCTGGCAGCAGATGGCTGAGGCTTGCTGTGCTTCCGCATGGTTGTGGGGTTGCTGGCTGGCAGGGAGGCTGGCAGGAACCAAGGCTGGCAGGAAGGCTGGCAGGCAGGCAGGCACCAAGGCTGGCACCAAGGCTTGCAGGCAGACATGCAGGCAGGGCAGGCAAGGCAGCCAATCTGTCTGGCAGCAGGTCTTTCCTCTAAATGGCGACCTGCTTCCGAGCTGCTTCCGTTATATCCACAGGGCTGACGCAATGCATCCTCCCCGCATGCGCAATTAACGGCAGGCATCCATTAGGCTTCTGCTGTGCATCCGCTGTGCATCCGCTTTATCTGTTCCGCGTCCGCTGTGCATCCTCTGTTTCCGTTCCGCGTCCGCTTTGCTGAGGCCCCCCGGAAGCCCAGCGGATGTACCATCCGCTCCCATCCGCTTCCATTCGCTGGGCTTCCATTCCGCATCCGCTTTGCATCCGCCCTGGGTCCTCCCCGCGTCTGTGTTATCCGCTCCAGTTATGCAAATTTATGCCCCTTTTGAGAGCGGATAACAACGGAAGGAACATTTTGCTCGTCCGTTGTGTCCTTTTTGCATCCGTTGGGCAGTGTGACATGGGCTTAATGACTTAAATTATTTGGAATTTTCTTTGTTTACCCACCCACCCCAAGAAGATGTTGCTTCTACTTCTGTACTACTTTATGTCACTTTAACTATATCTATAATTGAAATATTTGAATGGGCAGTTGAATTTGTGTTTTTTCCCTATTTACTATGAAGTATTTTCTGAAAGTACAAACCTTTAAACTTATCCTGATCTTTCATCATTTCTAAAACCAAACTGTAGGTCTGACAGCCATTTTCTTTGTTTGTTTAGAAAGCCAGGCTTGGCCCATCGGCTAATAAAGTTATATCTCCAGTTGAAGACCGGACTTATAACTTACCATCCAATAATCTTGATCAGGTTAAACTGACAGACTTCAACTTTATAATGGTGCTTGGAAAAGGGAGCTTTGGGAAGGTAAGAAATATTGATAATTTGCAAGGTTCTTAATAAACAATACCATTTCTAAAATATATACACAAATAACAAGAATAAAATATGGAAGGGACATAATGCTTCTGGGTCTTCAAAAAAAAAAAAAAAGCGGAGGGGGGGGCACACTAAATTGGCATCCAAATCCAGACAATCTATTCCTCCAAACACTCCCAAAGTAATGGTGCATATGCTCCTTGCGCAGACAGTAATGCAGAATAAGCTCAATCAAAAGTTAGGAATAATGAATAATTCCTGAATCTATAATTTCTGGTTTGAAATTAAAGATCAAAAACATATTTATAATTTAAATGCAGTGACATATTTGTATGTTTAAAACAAACTTCGAAAGTTTGGAATATAGACTTGGCAGAAATGCCTTAAGCAGGAGTTTTTTTTCAGGTGTAAAAAATCTCCCCAGGCTTCCAGGGTGTCAAGATTTCCTTGGGGAGGGGTGGAATGCTAGCTTCTTATAGAACAGGCGTGTCAAACTGCTGGCCTGCAGGGTGAATGCATCACGCACCTCCTACTCCAGCTCTGCGAAGGGGAGTTTGGGAAGGGAAGGGAAGTTTGATATTTGTGTTATAGAGGATTATTATTATTCAAACAGATTGAGAAGCATCACATAAAAAGCCTAGTGCCAAGCAAGATAATACCCACACCTCTCACAAGCTGCCAGAATAACAAAGCAAAGCAGCAACAACTCTAAGGTTTTTATTAAAACCTGGCACCATGACTTCATGGCCTGCTTATGATCAGGAGATTGTAAGACCTTACCTTGACCAGTTGGTCCATGATCCTGGGATGGGAATCGAAAGTCTGAGACTTTCACAACAAGAAAGGCTTTGAAGCTATATGAAGATCTCTCCCGTCTCCTTTATTCAGCAAGCAAGAGTGGGGAAAAAAAAAAAAAGCAGACCATCTCAGAATGCCCATGGAGAAGATTCTCAATCATTCAAGTCATGGTTGTCCCAAAGGTGCTTTTTCCAAAAGGCAACTAGGCTTTCTTGGGTTTTGTGTTCTTTGAAAATGTTTCGCTTTTCATCCAAGAAACTTCTTCAGTTCCTCATTCAAGAAGTTCTTTGGATGAGCAACAAAACATTTTCAGAGAAAAAAACCCAAGAAACTCCAGTTGCTTTTTTTTAAAAACAACAACTTTGGGATGACCAGCTCAGAATGAACTCTAAACTTCTAGACTTTTTCTTAATGTGAAGGAGAAATGAAAATGTTACTAGCTCTGCAAAATAACCACGGTCTTCCTGTATTGCCATCAGAGAGGAGGGACATCCTGATAGTAAGAGCTATTAAGCAGTGAACCACTTGCTTCCTGAAGTCATGGGTGAACCTGGACTGAAGGTTTTCAGACAAAGATTGGACAGCTATTATCTTGAATGCTCTAAAATTGCATTAGAAGACCTCCAAAGTATCTTCCAACCCAATAATTCAATGATTTCATTTTAAATGTGAAAGGGAGAAATGTTAGAGACTCAGCTGATTTGTTAATAATTCCTTTAGCTGTTCTGTTAACAAAGCTGCCATCCAATATTTGCCTACGTGCCTACAATCCTACATTTGCTTACATGAGGAATTAGTTTCACTAAATTCAGTGGGATTTAATTCTGAAGAGACATATATAAAATTTAGTGTAAACATAATAAAAATTTAGTGTAAGCATAATAAAACTTTCTATTCAGGATCATGCTTCTGTACAATTTGAGAGTCAGGTAAATACTGCTTTGAAAACATTATTTGATTTGGAGAATATATTGTATGTATAGTATTTGCTCAAGAATCTACTGATTAAACAGCTGACAACTAGACTACTAGCCTTCCAAGAATATTTTTGCCTAATCTTTAAGCAACCTTAAGTTTTAATTATTAAAATTCAAATATGCAAATTAGCTAAATATAGACTAACTGTTAATGAGGTGTCATATTTTGTGTTTTGATGGAGGTGCAAAGAAATGAGTCGTGAAACTTGTTTCCACAAAAGGAGCTATTTTGCGCATCTTAATTATAACCCATTTAATAATATGTTAACTTTATATCAAGAAACATACAAGAGAGATGATTGACTCTTTTTGTTCTATATGTAAAGTGGGTGACTCCAAATCTGCAAGCCTGATTGGTCAAATAAACTAAGCATTGGATTGGTTCACTAGGAACCAATCCAAAGAGCTGCTGAAAGGCGGCAAATTTAAGCAACTGCCATTGGCTACAAGCAGGCAAGCCAGCCTGTATAAAAGGCTGGCCTCAGCTTCAGCCAAGTGTTCCTATTTACTGACTAGTTAAAGAATAAAGTATTTGTTGTTGGAACCCGGTCTACCTCGTGTGTTTTCTGAACAAAACACTGGCGACGAAGGTGGGATCGTTCTGAACGAAAAAACCTGCACGCAGTCCAGATGACAACCAAGATGCCTGGAAACAACGCACCGCCCGCACCCTTCAATCCCAACGAAGAGGATTGGGATTCCTATGCAGATCGCTTCCAGATGTATTTGGAGAGCAATGAAATGGAAGACATTTCAGAGCAACGCAAGAGAGCTGTGTTCCTGACTCACTGCGGGCCAACAGTTTTCAAGATGGCAAAGGCCCTTGCGAAGCCCCGAGACATTAAACAACTAATGTGGCCAGAATTGCAAAGAATCCTCAAAGCACACTACGCTCCGATGGTGTCAAACTTAATAAAGCGACACAAATTTTACCGCAGAGACCAGAGAGAGGGAGAGACCGTCGCCGATTTCATTGCTGCCCTTAGACAACTAGGGGGTGAGTGTGATTTCCTGAACATCGACGAAGCAATGAGGGATCGCGTGGTGTTGGGTCTGAGAGACTCGACCGCACAGAGTAAATTACTCAACAAGCCCAACATCACCGTGACCGAAGCCACCGCGGAAGCCACAGCCGCTGAAGCCGAGAAAAAATCGGCCGTCGCAGTGAAAAAGATGAACACACACAGCGAAGAAACAAACCCAACCAAAGACAGAAAGCAGCCTGCCACCGCAACCCACTACGAAGAGTCTGGCAAAACATTCGAATCGAGCGAAGAAGACGACGAGATCCACCGTTTGCTCACGAACAGAAAAGAGCGCAAAAGAAGGAATTGGCGGGAGTGCGCTGGCTGCGGAGGAAACCATTCCCGAGCCGAATGCAGATTTCTCGATGCCATCTGCAGGCATTGCAAGAAACGAGGGCACATCGAGAAAGTCTGCAGGAACAAAAAAACTACAACCCAACGAGACACAGAAATTCCCCAACACGAGCTGAGCCTAAACGAGCTGAGAGAAAGTGGCAACAAGAGAAGCGAACCAATACACACCAAACTGTCACTATAAAGAGCGCTCAGACAGAAAGCGGGAAGAAAGTTAAAGTCATTGTAAAAATCGAAGGAAAACACTGCAAGATGGAAGTGGACTCGGGGTCCTTCCTCTCCATGGTATCGTGGGACACAATAAAACAGCTAGTCCCAGGTATCAAACCCAAAGAATTACAGAAGCAGCACCTAACTCTCAAGGACTACCAGGGAAACCAAATCCCTGTAGTCGGCATGGGACATTTCCGAGTCACCTACAAACAACACGTCAAGGTGCTACCGCTGACCATAGTCGACCGAAACAGACCAAGCCTCCTGGGCATCGAATGGTTCGCACCATTGAGCATCGGGATGACTGGGATCGATCGAGTGACTACAACCGGTTGGGAAGATGACCTCATCCGAGAATTCCAAGACGTTTTTGACGGCTCACTTGGCAAGTATCGGGGAAATCCCATTTCTTTCAGTCTAAACCCCCAAATAGCCCCACGAAGAATAAAAGCCAGGCGAGTTCCTTTTGCACTAAAGGCAAAAATAGAGGAACAGCTGGACAAATTAATAGCCCAAGGGGTGTTAGAACCTGTGGACCATGCCAAGTGGGAAACACCTATAGTCACACCGGTCAAACCCGACGGGTCCGTTGGAATCTGTGGTGACTATAAGGCTACCCTGAACCACGCATTACAACCAAGCACATACCCGGTGCCTGTAGTCCAGCATTTGCTTCACTCCCTGGGAAAAGGAAAAGTTTTTGCTAAACTTGACTTAGCACAAGCCTATCAACAGCTCCCAGTGGACCCAGAAACTGCTGAAGCACAGACTATAGTCACACATAAGGGCGCATTCAAATGTCACCGACTCCAATTTGGAGTGAGTGTGGCCCCAGGCATTTTCCAGAGTCTAATGGAACGCCTCCTAAATGGCATACAAGGAGTCGTACCATATTTCGACGACGTCCTGATCTCAGCCAAAGATGAAACCCAATTAAAAAACAGACTCAAAGAAGTACTAACTAAGTTCAGAGAATCTGGCCTCAAAGTAAAAAGAGAAAAGTGTTGCCTAATTAAGAATAGCGTCGAATTCCTGGGCTATTTAATAGACGGAGAGGGTATATACCCCACAGACAAAAAGATTAAAGCGATTAAAAACTCACCAGAACCAAAAAACAAGACCGAATTACAAGCCTTTTTAGGACTAATTAGCTTCTGTAATGTATTCCTGCCAAATAAGACCACTATAGCAGAACCATTGCACCGTCTTTTAGACAAAAAAGCAATTTGGACTTGGGGTTACAGAGAAAAGCAAGCCTTCCAAAAAATTAAAAGCTTGCTAACATCCTCAAACGTTCTCATTCAATTTAGCAACACACTGCCCTTAAGAGTGACCTGCGACGCCTCCCCATTCGGAGTAGGTGCCATCCTAAGCCACCAACTACCTGATGGCAGAGAAGCGCCCGTCGCATATTATTCGAGGACTTTATCCAAAACCGAGCGGAATTACAGCCAATTGGACAGAGAGGCACTAGCAATTGTCGCAGGAGTGAAACGTTTCCACGAGTACCTATACGGGCGGACTTTTCAAATTATAACAGACCACAAACCACTAATAGGAATTTTGGCGGGAAACAAACCTACACCAAATATCCTCTCCCCAAGAATGACGAGATGGTCAGAGTTCCTAGCAGCCTACTCATACACTCTGACACACCAACCGGGGAAACAGATTTCACACGCGGATGCTTTAAGCAGAGCACCCTTGCCAGCGACTGAAGAAGACCCGGCACCAGCGATGACAGCACTACAAATAGAGACTTGCCCCGATCTACCCATATCAGCATATGATGTCGCCAGAGCCACCGCAAAAGACTCTTTGACTGCCCGTGTTCTTAACTGGGTAGGTAAAGGCTGGCCGGAAAATCAAAAAACTGAAAACTTTAAACCTTTCCGGACCAGACAAACCGAACTTTCTATTCAAAAAGGTTGTTTACTGTGGGGTGATCGGGTGGTTATTCCTAACAAACTACAACCTAGTATGCTACACGAAGGTCACCCAGGGATTGTTAAAATGAAAAGCCTTGCTAGAAGTTATGTCTGGTGGCCAGGTATTGATAGGGACATAGAATACTGGGTAACCTCGTGTAACAAATGTCAAACAATTAGACCATCCCCACCCAAAGCACCCATTAGAGATTGGGAAATCCCACGGGGCCCCTGGTCACGAATCCACATCGATTTCGCTGGTCCAACTAAAGGACATACCTTTCTGATTGTTGTGGACGCCTATTCTAACTGGTTAGAAGTAAAAATTATGCCATCAACAACAACTGAATTAGTAATAAAACAACTGGACAGCCTTTTTGCCACCCATGGCATTCCGGACGTCCTCGTGTCCGATAATGGACCACAACTAACCAGCCCACACTTTGAACAATACCTAGCCTCCCTAGGTATTAGACATGCCCTAACCGCGCCGGCCCATCCGGCTGCAAACGGTAGGGCAGAGAGAATGGTCCGATTTACAAAGGAAGGGTTAGAAAAAATGGACACTGGAGATGTACAGCAAAAAATTAACCGATTGCTCACACTCCAGCAGATAACACCCAGTACCACAACCAACAAGTCCCCAGCAGAGCTACTCATGGGGAGAAAACTAAGGTCACACCTTGATAGATTGCACCCAGAATTCACGCCAGAAAACCCCCCCGACTCCTCTACATGGTTTAGAAAATTTGGAATTGGCGATTTAGTCTACGCCAAAAACTTCACTGGGGACCCAGCATGGCTACCAGGACAAATTACCCAAATAACAGGCCCCAAATCCTACCGGTTAACAGTAGATGATGGCAGGGAATGGAAGCGGCACATAGACCAGCTTCGATCCCGAAATATAGAAAGAACCACAGACTTACCAACCATTCGTCGAAAAAACCGACGAATTGCCAACTAAGGTGGGGGGGGAATCGCAAGAATTAAATAAAGAACCGTTAAAAAATAAAACCAATGAAACATATGAACAAAAAGAGCAAATAAAAGACTCACTGTTTGGAGAGACTTGCGTGAAGAGCCCATCGGAAGGGGCCAGCCAGGCCAGCTCGACCTGCCCGGAGGAAACGGGAGGGAGCGGCAAAACCGCCAGCCTAAGAAACTCAGGCAGCGGTAAAATGGCTGACTCACCCTTCCAGACGGTTCCAGGGAGAAGAACAGACGACACAGCAGCCCCATCCGAACCGGTCGAAGTCTTCACTAAGAATGAACCGCGCAAGTCAAGTCGAGTCCAGAAAAGCCCCGCCTACCTGCGAGACTACGTCACCACGTAGGACTGAACTAAGAGGGGAGGGGTGTTCTATATGTAAAGTGGGTGACTCCAAATCTGTAAACCTGATTGGTCAAATAAACTAAGCATTGGATTGGTTCACTAGGAACCAATCCAAAGAGCTGCTGAAAGGCGGCAAATTTAAGCAACTGCCATTGGCTACAAGCAGGCAAGCCAGCCTGTATAAAAGGTTGGCCTCGGCTTCAGCCAAGTGTTCCTATTTACTGACTAGTTAAAGAATAAAGTATTTGTTGTTGGAACCCGGTCTACCTCGTGTGTTTTCTGAACAAAACACTTTTATTTATCTATTTATTTAATCAATGTATATAGTCACCCAATCATGTGCACTTCAGGGCAGGAAGATAAAAACTAAACAGTAGCAATCATTGATCCTGACTTGAGGGGAGGAAGCTGAGGCTATTCAAATCTCAGGGAAAGTTTTCTTCTAGAGGACAGATGCAGCATCAGAAAAGACACATCTCCTTAGTCCCACCAGAAGGTGCTATTTAAGATAGGGAGCCCAGACCTTAGACAGCCAAGCATGGACATCTGTAACTGAGTAGGATCAGCACATTGATTATACCTGTCCTCATACTGATAAGTGACCTCATCCGGTAGTCTCAGTTACAGGAACTGGAACAGAACCAATCCCTGAGATACATCCCCTCACAGTAGAGAGTTTGGGCCAGACTTTTCTGTCAACATTGACTTAAATTGACCCTGGAATAAAGAGCAGAACTATTGTAACATCATGTCAGCCATCCCCACCCCTTGAGCTTTTGTAAAAGGATACCACACATCCCTTATTCTGAGCCAGTTGCAGGTCATAAAAAATGCAACCAATGTCACCTTAGTCTACATTCTGTTCGACTAGATTGAAGGGGTCCATACAATCCACTTTCTCCAGAGCTCTCTGAAGCTTCAGGTTAACCACCTTCTCCAGAAAGAGAAAGTTGGAGACAGATAAAAAAATTATCCAACACTGTATGGTCTAGCAATGACTCCTTGACTGAAGGCAGAACTCCCTCTCTCTCATTCACACACACTACTGGTTGGACCCAGCTGGAGATCATTTCCTCGGAGGCTTTGACTAGCAAGGATTCAGGTGGGCTACTCTTAATTTTCTCAGGGCCAACAGGCACAGACTCTTTCCAAATAACCTTGATGGATCCATATCTCACTTAGCTGAATCTGAACAGCTATAAACCAGCCCAGAATGAATCCAAGAAACGTTTTCTGCCGATGCCTCAAATAGTCTTCAAAGCAATCCTTCAAAAGTATTCTAACCAAACCTTTCCTAGGAGAGCCACTGACACAATAAGAGTGGAGAAATAGTTGCATTTTGCTACTTTTATTGTCACAGTGTAATCCTGATCAAATGTTTTTAGATCAATGTTCCATCAGCATTGTTCTTCATCTCCAGTGACATACTAAGAATTTCTTGTGCTATTTCATCTCCCAAAAATTTCTCTAAAAACTAGGTGGTGATTAGGATCCACATCAGGGGTGGGATTCTACCAGTTCTGTCCGCCTCTGTAGAACTAGTAGTTCTGAAGAACAGCAGACACAGAGCATACATAGAACTGGTTCTATGTCTGCTGCTGTTGTGGTCCACCTGCCTGCCTGGGCTCTTACCTGACCTTTATTTCCTGCTTTTTCAACCGCAGCTGCTTTGCATGACACAGCTGTGGTTGGAAAAGCAGGAAAAAAGGGGCTTTTCCAACCACTGCACACTTGCATGCAGCGCTGCTCAGCTGTCCAGGCAGCTCAGCAGATCATAAGTTACATTCGCACAACTCTCACACGATGCAGAGCAACAGAACCGGTAGTTATACCAGTTGGATCCCATTCCTAATCCACATGCAATAAGAGATCAATTTTAGGGCCTTATTTATATATGAACTTCTGGAATAGTTAGTCTGGGATGTAGTTTTTATGTAAGAAATGGAAGAGATACATTGAAAAACAAAATTCCTAGACTGCAAGTAAATGAATGTATGTAGGGAACTGAATTACAATAAAAGCTTTTCCATATTTCTGAATGGAAATTGCTAGTGATCTGTAGTCAGCAAAATCTTCACCTTCACTTTATATTTGCTCAGGTAATGCTGTCAGAACGAAAGGGAACAGAAGAATTGTATGCAGTCAAAATATTGAAAAAAGACGTGGTGATTCAAGATGATGATGTAGAGTGTACCATGGTTGAAAAGCGAGTTCTAGCTTTGATGGACAAACCTCCTTTCTTAACACAGCTTCACTCTTGCTTCCAGACAGTGGTATGTGTTCATACGTCTTCCTTGTGCTGTGATTTCTCACACACTCTGACATTACAAAGTTTTTGAACTCTGTGTGATTTTTGAACCTATGGGGTAGGTTGGGTAGGATGATTAATAATGCAATAGTTCTGTCAGCTGATCTATTTATTTATCAGCGGAAAGAAATGGAAAACCATCGGTTGGTTAGGGATAATTTCTTTTAAATATCTGCTCGTAGATGATGGATGGATGGACGAGATTGACATTCCTTGCATTTTATTTGTTTTATTTTATTTGTCATGGAATTGTGCAGCAGCTGTTCAGATGAATTCAGAGACACCAACACAAATTTGTAGTCTTTTATACATAAAAATATATTTAACATTCAAATTTTCAGCAGTCTTTGTCATCATCCAGAAAGAAACAACACAAGATAGTCAGGAACATCATGAAGTAAATTAAACAATATATAGAGCGCACAGAAGCAAAAAAGGAGGGGAAATAGGAGAAATTCTCCCTTTATACTTACAGCAACCAATCACAGTGTAGATTGCCTCATGCATAAGTCAGCACTCTCCAACTAATCAGCTACAACTGTGTGTTCTGGCCTATTGTACACTTTACTGCTCCAGCTTCTAAATTCAATATCCTAACATTATTTTATTTTATTATTTTATTTTGCTATGTACAAAGAAATGCAGGGGAGTCTGCCTTGGGGGATGGAGAATGGGAAGGAAGAGCTAACACCTGCTCTCATCCCGACAAAAGTCATTCTTGAAAGTTACTACATTTCTTAATAATGAAAAGAAAATAGCAGCTTAACAGATGGAACAAAAAGAGTGCATATGACTTGTATTCATGACATTTAAGTTGACCATAGGTTCTTTAAATGAGGATGCTCGAATCGCATCCTAGAAAGCAAAATTCTTCCAATGTCAGTGGTTTCCTTTGTTAACCAATACAATATATCTAAAGAAAGAAGTGGGGCATTCAGAATTAAGCAATTTGACTTATTCATATTTTAAACCTGGGGTGTGGGAATCCACCTCATCTTACTGTTGTAGTTAATAATAACACTTATTGCTATAAAACAAAAGATCAAATATTCATCTGACTACAGTACATAATTTTAAAGTTGATCTAATTAGACCAATAAACAATTGCTTTTAATATTTGATAATTCATGAGACTGTGTTTTAACTGTGCAGATGCACTTAATACTCTTTCCCCAATTTTTTGTATTGACCATTCCTGACCAGTCTGCTGCCTGACCTATATTTTGGTTTCATATTGTCTGTTAGGATCGCCTGTACTTTGTCATGGAGTATGTGAATGGTGGTGACCTCATGTATCATATTCAGCAAGTAGGAAAATTTAAGGAGCCCCAAGCAGTGTGAGTGCATTTTCTGTTGATTTTATATTGAATTTGTCACAAAATATTCTGTTTAGAAAGATGTATCTTTCCATTCCCCACCTTACTCATATTTTCTAATTTTTTGTGTAATTATCACTGCTTCATAGGAAAGCTAGCTTCAAAAACTCATCAATATTGCACAGGCTTAAAACTACTCAGAATAATTAAATTCTTAATTAGGACAGTCTCTATTAATTTCATACAATTAATCAAGTAAACTTTTTGAAAGGAGCTGCATTTCTTATATTATTGCATTATGTATGAATCATAGAGCAAATAACTTGTATTGTGAATCACAAGCATTTTAGAAACAGCTGATTGTGGCACTATACACTCTACAATTCAGATTATGTAAAATCAAACTAATGTAATATATCACAATTCTTACCTTGTCATAGAGGAGGAATCCTCATTTGTCCAAATTCCTTGTGTCTAATCACACTTGGCCAAATAAAGTATTCTATTCTATTCTCTTGTAAATAACAAGACTTTGATTCATAGCATTAATGGAGTCTTCTGTGACTTGCAGCCATTGTGTTAATCTTGTCCCATAATCCTATGTAAGCACCCTTGCAAAAGTGAGGTGACTCTGGACTTAAGCATGTTTTTCTCCACATACTGCAATGTGAACATTTATATCAGGAGCCTGATCTCTTGGGGAAGAGATTCTGTTTGCAACCAAGAATCCAGAGCAATCCGGATTTTATAATAATGCAAGGTTGACGATCCAATAGTAGCCATCAGCCTCCAAATTTTATAGTGTGTCAGAATCTACCAGTGGGTAGATTCTACCAGGATAAGACCAGTCCACACAAGTGTGCTCTGTGAATGGCATGAAGGAACATTTCTGAATGGATGGTTGTAAATTATTCAAATCTTGCATATGCAGGTGAAGTTCTTTTGATTAGCAAGAGTCGTTTTTTTCTTTTCAGATTCTATGCAGCAGAAATCTCAGTGGGTCTTTTTTTTCTCCATAAGAAAGGAATTGTTTATCGGTAAGTAGAGCAACTCTGTGTAACAACACAAGTTTGTCACAGGTTGTAAAAAAGAAATGTTTATGGGCAAAAATGGGGGAAGAAAGCACTGATCTGGGAACACATATTTCCCATATAATAGAACACATTATATACATGTGTTCATTACATTATACAGCAGAAGTCTTCAATGCTGTAAGATTTGCAAAACATATAAAAGACTTTTTGTATAAGCATTATAAGACAAAGAAATGTACTCACATCAGTCTATTGCTCTCAATAGATCTTCTAAAGCCATCTGATATATAGAGCAATCAAGTCAGATTTGAATTGTATTCTATACATTTAAATAAAATATTGTCACAAGAGATACAGAACTGAATTACCTCAAAGCAGCAGCCTTTCAGATAAAATGAACAGTAGCAAAATGAAGGAGATTTATCTTCATGGACTAGTATGTTTGACCATGAGGCAAATTTTATACACATTTGGACCCCAAAGCCTGTCCATTTAATCCCAAATCTGACTTTACTGAATGAAGTTGGTCTGAACAGGACTTACCCAATATATCTCAATAAGAAGAAAGAGTGGTATGTGTTTAAGACATACAGTAGAAGAGAATATATGTTCCAGTAGCACAGGGTTGAACTCTAGAATCCTTGGTGCTCTCTGAGCTTGGCTGTTTTCATGCAGACATTTCATTACCCAACTAGGTAACATCATCACTGTGAGTGTGAGGTTTGCTCCCTATTTGTATACAGTACAGTACAGGAGTATTTAAGAGACACTGTTTGATCTGTATAGTTACATAAGCGACACAGTGGCTACATGCTCCATTGTGCCCCCCCAATCATTTCCCTTGGCACTTACAAATAAGTTGTCTGTAAGCCTTCTCAGTAGATGAGCAGGTTTGCCTAGGAAAACATGGTCTTTGTGCTATCCTAGTTTTAAATTACATTTAACTTAAAACTAGGATAGCACAATACAATAACTTGTATTTCTTGCAATAAGACTACCGCCAGCATTTCCGACAGCTGATATTTAACTTTCTTAATTGTTGTGATTTTTCATAGAGATCTGAAATTAGATAATGTAATGTTAGACTCTGAAGGACATATTAAGATTGCAGACTTTGGCATGTGCAAAGAGAATATGAGTGATGGAGTGTCAACAAGAACCTTCTGTGGGACTCCAGATTATATTGCACCAGAGGTATTTGTTGTTTGAGATATTATGTACCATATCCATAATTCTTCCAGAAGATAATGTACTTTTGAACAATCAATCAGTGCTAGATTTTCTAACATGTTTGTTGACAGAACTTGAAAGGTGATAAATGTTGATAAACTTACTCAGGTTTCCTGCTGCTCTTCAGTTAGTAAGGAAAAATGTTGGGGAACTGGATAAAATGACTATCCCTATCAACTCTGAATTGAACCTGGCTGAATTGAACCTTTTGCTGCTTTACAGCAAAACGTCACATACTCTTGAGGGAGGAAGGGGGGAAGTAAATAAATGTCTCGGGGACATAACAAAGAGCTCTCCCATGAGAACCAAGGTTATCCCAACGGGTGTCAGTTGAAGGAGGAAAAGAATGACCAAGGAGCCCACCAATTGCTTTGATTGGACAAGGTGACCTGTGACACTTTGGGAAGGAAAATTTACTCTTTTAATTATGCTTATAATCATGGGAAACTTTTAGAGTTGCTTTTCACTAAGCCATACAGATATGATGTATCCAATAAACATGTTCTTGGAGGAATCTTCCTGTCTCAAAGTTATGATTTCTTTGGATGCTTTACTCGGAACCTTGACAATCATTCTATCACTATCTTTTAAGCTCATTCTTACATATCCCTTTCTGGGCATGGGTGGGGGATAAAGTTGGTGTAAATTGAAGTAAATTCATATCATGATTAATTTTAAATTCGTCATTATATTACTATCATATTTCCAGTGTTGTGAAGCCAAAAAAAAAAAATTGAAAATCCTTCTTCTGTCTTAGCTTTCCATTCCATTTCTCTTTATAGCTAGAAAGAGAATAAACCACTTTGCCAGTTGTTCATGTTTTGAAATAATGTTCTTGCAATTAGTGTCTTGAATAGCACCTATTGTTCACTTTTATGAATTAGCTATTTTGCATTTGTGTATATTTCAAATTAAAATATAAATGAAATTCACTTAAAACATGCAAATCATAGCATTTTTAAAGCCTTTTTGGAGTCCCAGGAAAGAGAGTAGCTTAATATTAATATTAACTTGTGACATTCTGCCATTCTGGATTTTTATTTCTTCTTTCATAACTAACATTTCAGTAATACTTTTGATAAAAGTATTTTGATTTCCTGATTATATCTATAAATTTCCACTGAAACTTTGTACCTAAAACAAGTGTTTTATCAAAACCACATCCTGGAAAAACCTCTAGCCTACTCCTTATACAATATAGGTGATATATAACCACAATTGAGCCCAACATCTCCATTGCTAAGCAAGGCAGTTGTTAAATGATTTTTGCCCCATTTTACAACCTTTCTTGCCACAGATGTTAAGTGAATCACTGCAGTTGCTAAGTTAATAACATGGTAGGTAATTGAATCTGGCTTCCCCATTGACTTTGCTTGTCAGATGGTCACAAAAGGTGATAACATGACCCTCCTGGGACACTGCAACGGTCATAAATACACACCAGTTGCTAAACCTCTGGGTTTTGATCATGTGACCATGCCGCAAGGGTCATGAGCAGGGGTGGGATTATACAGGTTTGCAGCTATTCGCTAGAACCGGTTGTTAACATTCTAAGCAATTCGGAAAACCAGTTGTAAGAAGAAATTACTGGCCTAATCCTATAAGGAAGGCAGGAAGGAAACATTCTGCTGTTACTTACGGAAACTGCCTCTCCGTTAACCCTTATTACATTCTTGGCAGGACTAGACTTCCTGTCTCTGGAACTTCTTTGGAATTTTTTCCCCCTCCTTTGGCTGATACTTTGCTTGTGTGGAGTGACCACTCACAGTTACAATGACACTGAAAAAAGTGAAACAAACCACTTTTCACTCTTATGACTGTTGCAGCATCCCCACACTCAGGAGAGGCCAGGCAAGGAGATGCATGCCTTGATGTGAGTGATGTTGAGTTGGCCACGCCCAGCCAGTCACATGACCACCAAGCCACACTCACTAACTAAGCCACACCCACAGAACCGGTTGTTAAAAAAATTGAATCCCACCCCTGGTCATAAGTGTGAAAAACAGTCATAAGTCACTTTTTTCACTACTGTTGTACCTTCATATTGTCACTAAATGAATGGTTGTAAATCAAGGACTACCTGAAATGAATTTATTTGTTCATTTATTTTACAGCTTATAATCCGCCCTAGTCCCAAAGGGGAACAGCATTCTTAACCATACCAAAAGAAAACAAATTAAACAAAGATATACATTATAGTGAGGAACTAAATCCTTACAGTATCAAAAAGAAAAACTCACCACATAAGACATCATTTCGGGCCCAAATAGTAGGTGCCCATAGTCATTCTGTTGGCACCAGAAACACATTGAAATGAAATAGTTTTAACTAGAGTTGTAGCAAGACAGGGGGCTGCAATGTACTTGCGAGAGAGAAGAGTATATTATAAGGTGGACACTCTCACACCAGCCTCCAGCCCTGACAAGGAGTGGAAACTGTCAGCAGGGCCTCTCAGTGACCAGACAGGATGGGCAGATTCACTTTTGCCAAAACAATGCCTGTTTTATCCCAGGGCTGGCTCATGTAGAATTTTAGTCTATGGCTCTCAGTAGGAGTATTTTATCAGTGGAGGTTTCAAATAAAAAGCAGCCTGTTTCTTTAATAAGAGAGCCAGTTTGGTCTGGTGATTAGGGTACCCAGCTAGAAAAGAAGGGACTGGGAGTTCTAGCTTTCTAGTTCTCTCAACCCAACCCACCTCACAGGATTGTTGTTAAGGCTTAACAACAGGTAACAGAGTTTGTAATAAAGGTTGCTAAAGGCAGGATAAAAATCTAATAAATAAATAATTCCTTTGGTGGGAGAATCACTAATCAGTCAGAAAATAGGTTTAAGAAATATTTGATTTCAAACTTGAATTTATTACTATGAGATCCAGAACTCTCTAAATGCACCCATGTGGTGTTAATCAAAGGATGCCTTTAACTAATGTGTGTGTAGTAGCACAAATGATAACTATCATTACAATTCCAGCAAATGTGCTTTTCATTGTAGCTTTCCATAAGGCCTAATCATCCAATTTAAACTATGGTTCAGTAATGCTGACAAAAAAAGTGCTGCTTCTTCCTTAGTGGGAGCTGAATATACTTTTAGTGTTGATATGTCTCAAGGGTCAATGGGGAGGACGGGAACACATCACTATGATCTGTTGCTGTGTAAGCAGGCAGAATCGGTTGTCCTCTTGGTTCTATATATTACTTCAGAATCCACTGAATTGCCCAGGTTCATCCAGGAAGGCTAACCCAGGGATCCACCCCACAATTGGATTACTCCCCATTGCACTTGAGTGATTGACAGCAGGGCCATTATTTTAGGCTTTCATTTCTTTTCTCATTACCCATTTTTCCCTCTTTCTGAAGCAGATGAAAAATCAAATCCATAGTGGTGATGTAACAGACTTTATAATATTATTATGGACGGCAACATGCTCATCAAATTTTTGCCTGTTTATCTCTTCTTCAAGATAAAGTAGAATAGTTACAAAGACAGATTATCTCGAGAGATGTCATTGTAGAGACTTTCTAGGATATTGTATCTACTATGGTATAATATATGTATATATGGTATAGTATATATATTTTATGGTATATGGTATGGTTAAGTAATTTCTGTCTCCGGTCAGCTCTTCAGATAACATAATTGACTGCAGAAATAGAGTCATGCCAAAGCATCCAGGGCTATTGGGGCAAATTTAGCCCCTGTAAGCTTAATTGGCTAGGCCAGTTCAGGGGACCTGTTTCCATTAATACAATTAAGCTTAAATACCACCACTTGAGATACAATACTTTTTAATATAAAAATATCCATGATTTCTGTATGAACCATTTTTAAAAAAGGATTACTATACTTTAATACCACTGAGCTATTAGTGTAATTGATGTTTGTTGTATCTTTTTCAAAAACAGAAATTTTCAAGGTATGTTACTAAATCTTTTTACTGGAATTCACAGATTATTGCCTATCAACCATATGGAAAGTCAGTGGATTGGTGGGCCTATGGAGTACTTTTATATGAGATGCTGGCTGGTCAGGTAAGAATGGCGAGGTTTTTCATGAGGTAAGCCTGAAACAATTAAATCAGTTAGGAATGAAAGACAAAATAAGACACAGTAAAAAATAGAGATTATTGGCTACATTTCAAGTTAACAGATCAATCCTGCAAATCTTCTGGAAATTAAAACCGCAAGATTTCATAATACAATGGCTAAGTCTATGCATCATCTAAACAATATTTTCTCTTAAAAGATGACATTGAACAACCTTGAAGGTCCGGGGTCTCCAAGCTTGACAGTTTTAAGACTTGTGGATTTTTACTGACTGGGAGGTGAAATCCACAAGTCTTAAAGTTGCCAAGGTTGGAGATCCCTGTTGTAGATGAATCAGATAAATAAAGTTTAATTTGTTGACCAGTTCCTGATTTGTTTTCCTTCTTTTTACCTACTCTTTGTCTTGCAACTCCTCAGATTGAGGATCGTGCAGGACAAAAGCCAGAAATCCAACCATGTTACTTTATTTACATGTTGTTCTCAATCCACATGCTGGCAACAAATCATATTTTCAGATACTGTCAAATATTGAAGTATGATTTATTCACATGACTCGTACATTAGCACATCACATATTAATTTAAAATAAGCCATATTTGTTGCAAACTGTCTTATCAGTAGAAGAATCAATGATAGGTTTCATTTGTGGAGGATGGTACATGAAGCTGCAAAGAAGATCCTCTATTTAAAATTTTTGAAGATTATAGAAGAAATGGACTTTGAGGAAGCTTAAAATAAGGTTAGGATCATACAGAAAAATACAATATTCCAATGAATTGAAAACCCTTTAAAGCTTGATCATAGTCTGCTGTTTGAATTATATCCCAAAACAAACAATGTTTTAATTTCTTTCCCTACATATAGTTACTATATAGTCAACAGCTTCTTTTAAAAAACTTGAACAGCTTTTTTAGATTGAGATTGAGAGGGTCGGAACACAGCATTGTGGTGACATTGGATTCCAAAATTTCAGGTAACTTCATCCAGGGATCGTAGATGTGAAGCAGCAGGGAGACCATGATTTTCCAAAAGTCAGCATCAGATATGAGGCTAGCCCACTTGGTGGGACCACCAACTAAAGCTCTGAAGGAGCATAAAACATTGTCTCTTCTATTCCCACTCCACAAAAAAGAAAAAGCCCTGTCCTACAACTCAACAGGATGTTATCCATCCTTCCCCCAAACTCCTAGCTTCTCCAATTAGCTTGATCAAAAGGGTAATCTGAGACAGCAGGAATGCTTTTGAATAAATGATTCAAAATGAATAACAATTTGTGTTTGAATAAATGTTCAGAGTAAGTGTTCATTTTTGAATGTCTTGCCAACCTTGCTTTCTTTGAACAGCCTCCATTTGATGGCGAGGATGAGGATGAACTCTTTCAGTCAATAATGGAACATAATGTTTCCTATCCCAAAGCAATGTCCAAAGAAGCTGTGTCCATCTGCAAAGGGGTAAAGTTTGTTCATTCCATTGATCACTGCAGTCAAATGACCATATCAAATCAAAACATGGTATTGACATAATAAAACAAAATAGATACACTGTATTAAATTGCTAAAAAGGTATTCAGTGAATGCATTTGTCATCTCTGCAATTAAACCTAATCCATTAGATGGCTATAGATATGAAGTTGTTAGTTTATTTATAACCTGAAAGAAATAAGATAATTTGAAAATGGTCACAAACAGCTGCCCTCAATTAGAAGCTGTAAATACTGATCCAGAAATGGGGAATATGGTTATCTGTCTCAATTTAAGGCAACATATATGCATTTCATTTCTGAATACAGTATTCAGTGAAATAAACCATATTTTACCATGGAATCCTGGAGCTTGAATTGTGTTCTTTCACTGGCTCTGGGCCAGACCCATTATTAAGTTTTTTTTCCCCCTAAGTGGAATTCTTTTTATTCTTGGCCAACCATTTTAGGGATTTAACGCCAACTTGTGCATCGATATCCAAGATCCTCTGCTTGTAAGGTGCACCGATCTGAGATGTTATTGTATTTATTTTGAAACATAAAAATTTACAGGTGCGATATTAAGTATTTATAAGTTACTATCTGGGTAAAGTAAAATTTAATATTTCATTAAACACTGTTGTAATAGAATTGGGCTAATATATCTGGATTTTTTTAAATATTTGTTACTTGGGTTCACTTTTGTACAATCAAAATAGTTAATAAAATGTATTCCTCCCTAAGAATCATTTTTTAAATTTAAAAAACATTTTCAGTTCTCAGTAAGTTCTGGTGAACCAAACTTCTGATAAGTACTGATTATGAAAATAGACCTTTTGTCTGTTTCTTGTTGTGTGGTTCACACCAGATGATTTCCTTAACATAAACGGATATTGCTTCTGCTTGAGAACATGGATAATCGCCATAACTCAGAAAACATGCAATTTCCACCCCCAAAAAAACTATATATGGAAAGGGTTGCTCATCTTATACAGTTTTATTGGTGATAATGTAGTCCCAACTGTATGTAAAACTTTTAAACTTTAAATGGCACACATGTTTTTCATGATTTTCTCTGTAGATAGCTGTCTTTCTTTTTTCTTTTTGTTGCTACAATAGTTGAAGCTTATGCTTTTAGAATAATATACTATCCAAAAATTTAAAATTACAGTTTCTAAGCCTTTTTTGTGGCAGTCTATATTTTTGAAATATAGATTTTTTTAAAAAAGAGTGCTAGCTTTTTAATTCTTGATAAAAGAGAAACATTGTTTTTGTATCTAAGAAAGATATCTATTTTTGTGTAACAGTGGGAAGAAAAAAGGCTATAAATATACATCTTAGTAAGTATTTTTTCCAGCTACCATTGTCTAATCAAATGAACATTTTAAAGTGATAGTAGTGAGTATTCTTTAGGAATTCTGGGTTCAAAAATCTGTTCTTTCTTCTTTCTCTCTCTCTTTACTTGTGGACATTAAAGAAAATAGAATTTCTAGCAAAGTGACAAAATCTGCCTTTAATCTGTATTTGGACAAAACAGCAACCAATTTGGAGTGTAGGAATATAGTATGAATTATAAACATTTAGGATTAACAGCAGCAAGTATTTAGGAAAAACAAGATGACTTTATTGACTGTGTGCTGTTCCTCTCATTCCGAAAAAACTAATTGTATCCTTTATGTGTTTGATTTCCAGTTAATGACTAAACACCCTGCCAAACGTCTCGGCTGTGGGCCCGAAGGAGAGAGAGACATTAGGGAACATGCCTTCTTTAGGAGAATTGACTGGGAAAGACTGGAGAACAGAGACATCCAGCCTCCATTCAAACCAAAAGTGGTAAATGAGATGGAGAGCAATGTTTCTTTCAACATTTGGTGTCTATGGTCTCATAACAAAATACAAGTTTTATTTTATTTAGATATTTAATAGTCTTTTTTAAGCAGATGCCAGTACTGTATACACTCAAAATAAGTGTAATAAAATTAAGGCAGACCCAAATAAATAGTTGCAGAAGATGTAACAGTACACTGTCAGATAACAAAAGGCAGAATTTAAAAGGTACTTAGGAGAATTTAAATGGCACCAGCTGAAAGGAGTCGGCAATCTGAAGAGAGAGATTCAGACCCTGAGTGCCACCATAAGGAAGGCCTACTCTCTCATGTTGCAGTCTTCTCACCTGCAACCTTGAGAAGGATCCCAAAAGCAGCTCTGAATGCACAGTAGAGGTTTATGCAATAAGCTCAAGCAGAAGAAGCAAAAGTAATCCTTTCAAATCCCATGAGAGATCCTTGTAGTATGACCTAGGTAGAAATGATGCATTAATAGGTTGAATGGAACTTTTATATATGTATGCACGGACTTGAAGTGTTCTGGTGAAAGACATATCACATGGGTTAGCACTTCAATGTATCTCACTGAGCCATTTTTTTCCCAGTGTATAAGCTAGATAGATTCAACTTTCTTGCTTTCACATTAATCAAAATAAAAAGGCTCTGTGAACCATGAATCTTCAGAGATTGGAAAATGACCTGGAATGCTGACTGTTTGGAATTACATGGGACTTTTGCTTTGATGGCATGATTCTATTCATCTTTATCAGTCAGAAAGCTGTGGTAAAATCAGAGGACTACGGGTGTGTAAAAGTCTATCAGAAAAACAGAATAACGGAGTTGGAAGGGACCTTGGAGGTCCTCTAGTACAACCCGCTACTGAAGCAGGAGACCCAGGGGTGGGTTTCTACCAGTTCTGTCCACCTCTGTAGAACCGGTAGCTCTGAAGAGCAGCAGTTCTATGTCTGCTGATGTTTTTGCCCACCTGCCCACCCGGACTGTTACCTGATCTTTATTTCCTGATTTTTCAACTTCAGCTGCCAAATGAGGCACAGCTGCAGTTAGAAAAGCAGGAAAAGAGGGCTGTTTCAAAGGCTGCTTCTCTGCAGGCTGCTGCTGATGACAATTTACAAGCACGGCTCACAGCCTACAGGGAAGCTCGTAAATTCCAAACCGGTAGTTAACCCTGTCATATCCCACCCCTGAGGAGACCCGATATCATTTCAGACAAATGGTCTTCTTAAAAACCTCCAGTGTTGGGGCACCCACAATTTCCTGAGACAAATAATTCCACTGATTAATTGTTCTCAGTGTCAGGAAATTTCTTCTTAGTTCTAAGTTGGTTTTCTCTTTGATTAGTTTCCATCCATTGCTTCTTGTTCTGTCTTCAGGTGCTTTGGAAAATACCCCACCGCCGCTTCCTTGTGGCAGCCTCTTCAATATTTGAACGCTGCTATTCCATGCTATCCCATGGGATTAGTACTTAACGATACATTGGCCCCTTTCTAGAGCTAAGATTATTCATTAATAAAGTCTTATTCTTTTAAGCATAGAGTGGGAATGTATTCCATATCAGTTACTGGAATTTATGGGTACCTTCTCATCCCTTTGCATACAGTCATCCTTTTTTAATTTCCTAATGTGAAATTAGCTTGAAGTCATTATCCTAAAAGACCTGTTTTAATTGATTAACAGATGGCTGGGAGTGGATCAGGAAACTGCATAGTTCAGAAAGTGTAGTTTGAGTGATGTTTCCCACTTTCTAAAAAATCTGTCAGTTTAAATGATAGCTCTTGGGTTCAATTTTTCTTTTCCCAGTAGTTATTATTTTTCTGTTGGAATATATATGATTGAACATGTAAAAAAAAATCCCACATGGACATAAAGCACCAGTAGTCATATATTTCTAAGATTAAGTAGTTCTTGTACTTTTAAAGAGTTTGATCAAATTATTTTTCATACAATCACTAGGTGCTTGAAGCTATTTTTTCTACTTTAGTGTAGGCAATAGAGAAGATCTTAAATTACATTTTGTACCAAGATGGGCTTTTAAAAATGTTGGGAGGAGATGTAATACCATTTTTAAAAAATGGAACAGAATAAACTGGGGATATGAAAGAAGTAATCTGTAAAGCATTTATTTTTAGTACGTGGGCTGGAATTCAACTATTATTCCCATCATGTTAAAACCTTTTTTGATTGCTATGAAGTAGTTTGCCCTTTGAAAACACAACAAAAAATCCATAGTATATATTATTCGAACCATTTTTCAGTTTATTGCTGCAACCAGAAATTAAGAGAGTGCATTTGGCAGAAAAATAAACGTGTTTATGACAGAACTCCCTGGAAGACAGCTGTGAATAGCAGCAGTTACCATTTCATGTATATTTCCCCACCAAGATGGAATATTGTTCTCTGAATGCCAGGGTTCCTGTTTGAATGTTAGAATATTATAGCAAGAATGACCTAAGAAAGAGCACATTCAGTATGTAAATCTACCAGCACAGTTCAGTAACTCAAAACAGAAAGTCTGTGAAATTCATTTTTAAAGGATTTTAAAATTATGGCATTGCATGTTTTTAATACAATGAGATTTTATTTTATTTAAAAGATAATTCATCTTGAAGTATTTCTGTTTAAGTTATTTTCCTATGGGAAGAACCTAACCAACCAGAATGGAAACATTTCTACCACCGATTTCATTTCATCTCATTTAGTTTAATATACTACCACCCCAATTTGTATAACTTCCCATGGTTCACCGGGCTGAAATGTTTCTGACTGGTAAGAGTATTCCCAAATAATTGGAATGCAGAAATTCAACAATATAAATATTTTGTGCACACTTAACTAGGTCCTAGATGGACATTCAAATGAAGATATGTAATGTGCAAATAAAAATATTGCATATGAGCTCCAAATATGCTCACCATTTTTGAACCAGGCAGAAGTTCAAAAGAATTTCAAAAGAAGTTCAGCAGAAGAATTCTTATTTTTCATGTTCCCGGTCACCAGATTTAGTTTTTATCCACCTGAATGTACTACCTGAGACAGTTGTGACTTTTAGTATCAAGAATATGATATTATTATAGCCCAAATTATAGCCCAAAAAATGTGCTTCCCTTCTAGGATCCTCAGAGCAGGTAAAGAGTTTTTAAGTAATATAGCATCTGTTTACTTAAGCTTGCTTTCCAATTTGTAACATATATATATATTTTAATTGCAGTGTGGCAAGGGTGCCGAAAACTTTGACAAATTCTTCACCAGAGGACAACCAGTATTAACGCCACCTGATCAGCTGGTCATTTCTAACATAGACCAAACAGATTTTGAAGGGTTCTCTTATGTCAACCCGCAATTTGTACATCCCATGTTGCAGTGTGAAGTATGAAAACAATAGACTCAGGAAAGCCCTCCTCCCCACTGGGAAATTGCCCTTAACCCTGGAGTTTTTAGACCTTTGCCTTGTTGATTCCATTCAGATCTGGGAATTGTAGGGGTAACGAGGAAGGGAAAATGCCAAGGAACGTGTGAACATAGAAAATCACCCAGTGTATTTATTTAGGAATCACTGATGCTTATAGATTACTGCTAGCCTTTGTCATTTTTATAACTTTGACTATTTTTCTCTATCTCCTGTACCTCTGAAAACTTCTTAAACAATTAATAATGAATCTGAGACTATCATGTGGGATTGAGGAAAAAAGAGATGAAAATGTAAGTTGACTGAAGAATAAGGGGCAGGTGGGGCGGGGAGGGGAGAATGGAATAAAGGGAAATCCAGAAAATTTTATTCAATATTATAGTTGGCCAGATCTATGATAAAAACAAAGAAGGCCCATAAAGCTTTTAAAATTACTTGATCAAGATAGAGGTTTCGTATAAGTTTTCAACATAAAGTTTTCAGTATAAAATAAAAATTATGTGCATAGGATGAATACTAACGAGAGCCTGTGATGAAGTAGCTCCAAGGTAAAATTACATAATACTGATATATGTATTATTTTTAATCTCCATGAGATTATATTATGATCCAGGGTGCCAACTTGCTATTTAATTTACATCACTAGTCAAGTTTATTGTAAAGCCAGTTTTAATATTTTTTCCTAAATATTTCTTAACTGGGCTCTGAATCTATACATCCCTAACTCTTTGATTTATACTTATTTATTTAGTAAACTGCATGAATAGAATATAAAAAGTGTACAGTAAATTAATAGAGATGTAGAATTCAGAGTCAAGCCTGAAATGTTTCTAAAAATAATTAAGGAATGTTTCTACAAATAATTTCAGCTTTTAACAGATTGGGTTTCGAATACTTGGAACCACAGAAATCAAAGCAAAAACTTTAACACTGAATAAATTTTCTTCAATTGTTGTTGGAAGCTATTAAATACATTTTTGAATAAGCATCATGCAATGAATTTTGCATGTTTAATGAACAACATTTAAGTGAATCTATATTACAAGTAATTGTATCACCTGTGATACACATAATACATATTTTAATAAGACACAGCTGTGCTATATGAGGGAAGGTTCTTTGGGATGAACCCACCCAAAGAAACCCAAACATTAAGCTACAGCTTAATATTCTATTACAGTTTGGTTTTGTTTGGGGTTCTTAAACTTCTGCACCTTGTTGATAATTTAAGGAAGTCTGTGCTCTTCTCTGCTTATTTTTATGTAGTTCTACCGCTAAATTATCCTAAACCACAGTGAGATTTTGAGCACAGCGAACACAATGAACGCGCATGTGCAAAGTTTACCCACTCCCAGCTAGTAGGAGGAGCTGCTGGTGCATGCTGAGCCAATTTCACTCATTTATTGCTGAAGAACTTGCAACATGTCCCTAAATCAATTATTTGATCTCAAAGACGTTTCAAAAGCAGTTATGATGATGATACAAGAACTTGGGTAGGAAATTTGGAGAACAACCATATACCTGTGCTTTTTTTTTTTAATATGAGGCTTTCTTTGAAGAGGATGCTGGGCATTTACTGCATATCTATTACTTTGAAGCAGGAAAACAATATATTAGAGCTATAATCAGATATTTCATAGAATTTTACTCCCTTGATTTTAAATTAGTTCATTTCCTCCCCTCCCCTCAGCATTTTACTTGAATTCAACCCATTTTAAAGGTCACTAAATAGTGGATTTGTGATTCTTTTGCATGTAAATGGAGCAGGTTTTTTTCTTGTAATGTTTTCTCTTTTAATTTCTGTACATTTAGCTGCCAAAATATGTGCATGTAAGTCCCTGGACAGTCCATCTGCTTATCAGTTTTGCCACAGAAAAATGCATTCCCGAAATGAAAGATATTCCACAAAATTCAGTAGAAAATGTTCCCCAATTGTATTTGAAGATTATTTTTTTCATACCAGCTTAGAATGTGTGAAAATCTTCTCTGGAAAACTCTGGCTTTCCTGCACATATTCATTTTCTCCAAGGATTTGGACAAGAGTCATTTTATACTTGCTTTTTTGCCTTTCTTTTGCGAATATTTAGGATATAAAAAACATGCACAAGAAGCTACATGTGAACAGAACATATATAGAAACATACTTTTCAGTGTCTTCAGAATGTATTAGGAAGGCTATTTTTTGAATACAGGCTGTCAGAAGATGTGCAATCATGACAATATAAGCCAGGTCCTCATACGTTATAGCATGTATTTTCCTCTCCATCTGTGTGCCAAATCTGTTGGAGTGATCCTAAACGTAAACCCCAAATAAACCCTATATAAGCTGTGAAACAAGTGTGCTATGTAGGAAAATTAAGGATACTAGTTTCAGATGCCATTTTGTAAACAGGCTATATATGAGTACTCTGTGAGATAGGCAGCCATACAAATTAAATAAATAATTAATAAATCAATAACAAGTGCACTGCTATCTTGCCAAACATGTAATGAGATTTTTGCATGTGATAGTTAACAGTTTTTGTAAGCTTTGTGCTGCACCTTGTAAAAAAATATTCCTATCATTGCCATATTTCTTATTCCAATTCCTATATCTAGTGTTCCATATGGACAGACAAAGAAATAAATAGGCCTGCAAAAATGCACTGTATCTCTTGTTCAGCTGAGAATCAAACTAAGCAGCCATGCCCTTGGTGAAAACCACAGTACTAACAAATATCTTAAAGCAGGAGATATGCATGTTGTTAAGTGGATGTAATATTAGAAATTGTTGCAGCCTGTAAGAGCTCTGCAGACTTAGCTGTTCTTTAATAGTATAAATATATTTAAATATAACAAATATTAATATTTATACCTACAATAACCAATATACAGAAAGCCATCATAAAACATAAAAAATAGAATGTATTAGATAAAACTTAATTGACATCTCTTTCTCTTTGCCTATTTTTTGTGACATTACCAGTTTTATAAAAAGTTATGCACATTTTCCTTTTTTAAGAGTATAATTTCATTAGGCTAGGGCACAGAACAACCACCAGTCCATAAACTGGGCATTTAAAGTTTTATTTTATTCAAACACAATTTAAGTTACTGGAGATATGCATCTGTCATGATAATAGTATCTGGGGGAACATAATGAAAAATTACCATGAATACCCTAAGTAGAAAACTTTTTTTCAAGAAACTAAAGATTTTGTTTATAGAATATCCTAGTTTGTTTCAAACTCTTTCAGTAGATTGCTTTGTACGTAAAGCAATAACACTGCTATTAATAAGTGCCAACATTCTGCATAACATTTCCACAGTGAAAGAAACAAAATGGCAAGTTTCTCTTGTGCAAAATCTGATGATTGAACAATTTTATTCAAGTCTGGGATATTTGAATAACTTTACCAAAAAGGGATACCATGATATATGATGCAAACTCTCAAAATCTGGAGTTCAGATTTGCACCCACTGAATAATTTGTTGCAAAAATGTAAATTATGTAGTTTTGGAATGTATTACATGGCAAATAATAATTTCAATTAAATCCAATTTAATTTTGTCCCAACTTATTGGTTATTTTTTCCTATTCCTATCAATTTGGATAGCATAACTTCCCCACTGCAAAGCCCTCAAAAGGCTGCAAGGAAAAAAAGGCCATGGCTGAAGAGGGTCCTGATTTGCATTTTGAAATGCTGGGGCATCATCTCCCTTGTTTCCAGTTAGAGAATTGTTTTGCAAGTGAAAGGAAATAGTGTCACTCTTGGACCCTAGAAGACAACTAGCTCCTAAAGCTGGCAATACTAGACTAAGTAGACCAGACAACACACCATGTGTTTTTATCCAAGTATTAGATAATGAGAAATTAAATTGTATTTATTAAATTTAAATAAACAAATGTGAAAGTTGCTCAAGAAGACACTTGTGTCAGAATAAACAGAATAGCAGAGTTGGAAGGAACCTGGAAGCCTTTTAGTCCCACCCATTGCTCAATCAGGAGACCTTACACCATTTCAGACAAATACTTGTCCAACCTCTTCTTAAGGTGATCATAGGGACTTAAATGTGTAGCACTTACCACAGACAGTTATAATGATATATGCTATGACATTTATAGGATGAAATTGTAGTTTGGTCCCCTGATCAGTGTTTCTTAGATGTTCATTGGTGTTATAAATGATTCAACAGTTTTTCCCACTCTGCTGCCCTCAGTCTAACTGTGATGTTATCTTATCACATCTTGGGGGAGTTGAAGTGGGAAAAATAGCTCTACAAATGGAGTTGTCTTCTTTTTAATTACCTCAATTGACAATTCATAGCTGTTGGCAAGAGCCAAGACAAGAAGCAAATAAATAAATGCAACAAAGACACACACACACACACATACACACACACACACACACACACACACACACACACACACAGTATAAAAATGCAACACAGCAGTAACACAGATCATCCCTATCCCTATTGGGACAATCCTTGTTACCTTGTGCTAATAGCCATTGATTCTAACCTTTGGCACTTTATCCATCAGCTAAGATGTTGTATTGAACTGACAGGGCAGTCAATTGAGTCATCTATGGGAGATGAATGATCACAGTCAAGGTGATAGGCAAAAAAACAGAGGGTTTTGATTGCTTAGGCTGCCTTCTGGACCTTTTTAATTTATTTTTTAACTGCTCTGCAGATGCTTTTGTCCTCCATATAGGTACAATCAACTGCTGACTTGCAGTAATTACAGTATGCTGCTTAAGCCTGACTGCTCGTTCATTGCGTGGGCATGTTCCCAAGAATTGAAAAATCCCCCTCGTGTCTTCCTTGTAAAATGGGAGATATTACAGGTAGTCTTTGATTTAAGACTTACAAAAGCACTAAAAAGGTGGTCTACAATAAGTCCTTGTGCTTATGACTGTTGCAGCATTCCAACATATCAAAATCCAGGCACTTGGCAACTGGCATGTATTTATTATGGTTGCAGAATCCTGGGGTCATGTGTGGTTGCCATTTGTGACTTCCCACACACTTCCCAGTCACTGGAGGAAAAGCCAGATTTGCTTAATGGCCATATTAACTGCAGTGATTCACTTAACAACCACAGCAAAAAAAGATTGTAAAGTCAGGCAGGACCCACTAACTGCCTTGCTTAGCAATAGAAATTATAATCCCAAATCCCAATACCTGCATATTCAGCTTTGCCAAACAAGATTTTGAAAATGAATTGCAAGCGGTCTATTAACATAAGAAATTGGCTGAAACGCCTTTTCAAATAAAATGCCAAAAGATGAGATGAATGAGCTTAAACTCAGAGGCTTGCAAGGGAAATACTCCAAATATTAGTGCAGAGGCAGAATTATCTTTTACTCATGTAGAGAAATAGTGAGTGGTAGCTCAATTCAATAGCTTCTTGGGCTCCCAAATGTAGCTAGGAGCAGTTGTGGCCCTCTGCTGGGAGATAAGGAAATAAATCTGGGGCTATCTTAAAAATAGGTCCTCTCAGCAAACACAACAGACCAAAGAGCCATCCCCTGAGACAGTCCTGTTTCCAATAAAATGACTCTATTGGAAATACATGTTGGGAACTGTAAATAGGCACATAAGAAACCACTTTTCCCTGATTCACATTTGAAGGCATTCTCAGGATCCAAATGGCAGCACCATAAAGGAGGTGGCAGTTTCACTTCAGGATTAAAAACTTAAATAACAGTGGAAAGACATTGATCTCTTTTAAAAGAAACCAGCAGTTTCACACCCCAAAGTTTCTGGAAAGCATAACTCAGTGAGAAAAATAATTACCTATTTGCTGAGTTTCTTACCTTTATGATGATTCTGACCTTTCACTTTACATATTTGATCCCTCAGGAATTGTTCTAAAATTTGAAAAATGGACCATTTACAGTCATTTAATAATTCAGTTAGCTTATACAGTCCAGGTCTATAACAAGAGGATGATTGTGCTTAAAACACAAAAGTTCCCCTTTCCAAATCCTAGCAAATGTGTATCAAGTTTATTTAATACATTTTGAATCAAATATAATTTGAGAAAAGATTAGAAAATTTTCCTTCTCTATTCCCTTGGGAAAACTTCGGTATTGTACCTTGGGAAGACTTCGGTAAAACAGGTCTGCATTGCCATATCAGAGAGGAAGGATGGATACAGGATCTTGACAAGATGAAGCAGTCTTTGGTCATTAAAAAATACTTCAGTTTTAGCCAAAATGCATTTTTTAAAAATACACTCAACAGGTCCATGAATTCTGCACACATTTTAAGGCCCCTGTTTCTGTAAAATAGGAGAGATTGTCTTTGTTTGGATAATTTATTTAGATAAATACTCATATTCATTTGCTTTGGGTGAGATCTGCTGAACAAAGTGCAATTATGTTTTTGTCATTGGCCAGTCCCACATTATTCTAAAGCAGGGGTCTCCAACCTTGGTAACTTTAAGACTTGTGGAATTCAATTCCCAGAATTCTGAAAATTTAAAGTCCACAAGTCTTAAAGTTGCCAAGGTTGGAGACCTCTGCTCTAAAGCCTTGTATTCTTTCTTAGAAGACATAGGATGTGGAAGTGATAAAATTTCTTTAGCAGAATGGTAAACCCAGAGCAGATGTTGCTTAAGATTTTTTTTTAATGAAAATGAATTAACCCAACAATACTCCATTACCACGGAGTACCTTCACACAAGTACATTGCACAAATCCCATATATTCTCATTCTATTCTCATGTTTTTCTATTGCTTTCATTCATGAAGAAGAGCCCAGCACATTCAAGCTGAAATATTTGTCTGGTATGAGACTTTGGTCCCAGAAAAGAGCATTGGTCCTTAGCAATTAGTATTAAATAAGAAAATAAAGAGGTATTAAGGTCAAATTGGGCTATCGTGATTAGTAATCATTAAGAGTCTCGCTCTCTGTGAATTTTTCTTATCTCCTTTTCAAAACAATCAGTGTTTGGTGTTGCTGCATCTTCTGCCACATTCCATACTTGTATTTGTGTTGTGGGATGACTTTTCTTTTCGTCCTCCCATTTCCATCAATGATTGCTGCTGATAATATGCTCTAATATTTTGAGGGAGGAAAAAGCAACCACGCCTCCCTAATCACTGCTTCAGCTCCTGTGTAATTGTAGACACCTCTTTCATCTCCCACTACCAAAACAGTTTGGTTACTTGGGCTTCTATATCCTGCTAAATTATGTAGGAATGGTTACATCATTATTAACTCACTGTTTTAAAATCTGAAAACCGGATTGCTGGCATTAAGACACTTTATCACTGGTGCCATAGAGTTTGTCCTTACAAGGCAATAGTTATGGCAAGTGTCTCCTCCTTCTTAGCCCTCTTTAGTTAAACCTGCTCTAGTTAATTTAGGCCTATGCATTTGCTTTTTAAACCCGTCTGACCTGGGTTTTGTCTAAGTATCTACTTCAGGATGGCTTTGCTTGAGCAGGGCTTTACAATTCCTAGAATTAGGTCCTGAATTAAATCTCTCAAAAGCAACCTGTAGGGACTCTAATCCCTTTGCTTTGTTTTCAGTTATTAACTAATTAATTAAAGAGTAGCATTTCTCCTCAATCAAGTGCTTAAGTTCTGTGTGTATTTAACTTCCATTTTGCTGCTTTGTGAGTGGGCTTTCTAGATACTAAAATAGATCAACCAACATAGCAGATAGGTTTTCCTGTTTGGCTTAACAGTATGTGGAATTAAAGCAATCTTTACTTGACTTAACAGCTAAGACTGTATACAGTATCATCAATTTAGAAAGCATCTTTTCACAGAACAAAGTATTGGTTCGACTTCAGAATAATCTTGTATGCAAAATGAAACCAATGGAATATCTTATCAGAATACACTTTTGAAGGTTGCCCAAAGTAATACTTCGATATAATTAGGGCATTACCCCATCTCCCCCTCTGCCCCTCTTTCCTGCCCCCTGTTTACTCCAGAGGAATCTGTCCAATGAAGAAATATGTAGAAGCACAACTCAAGTGCTTAATAGAACATATTTGGCATGGGCTGCTTCTGAGTCGAAGCTTATATTGCATGAGCCAAACGTATTCATATCCATTTAAGAGTCCTGAACCAAGCTTTATACATTATTTTTGAGATAAAATATTTTATTTTCAATATAGAAATTGGGAGGGTGAGGGTGGGAAAGAATTAAATTATATTGAGTATTAAATAGTTATGACAGCTGTCATTGCATCTGTAAAATGCGTTAAATTTGCAAAAATTATATTGCGATTGTTTTCAACCCCCCTTAAAAACACCCCCCAATTGTTTATTTGCAATGTAAGAAGCAAATTCAAAATTACAATATCTGAAATATTTAAAATTAACAGTGATTTAAAGCCGCTCATTGTTTTATCACTTTATCAGTAAATAGTTATGTCAGTGAAGCTTGGCATTTATACCACCTAATAATGCCTGCCATTAAAAGGTCTCTTGTGATATGAAAATATTTACAGGTAGTCCTCAACTTACAACAGTTCATGTAGTGATTGTTCAAAGTTACAGTGCCAGTGGAAAAAAAAGTGAGTTATGACCCTTTTCCACACATGAGTGTTGCAGCATCCCCATGATCAGGTGATCAAAATTTGAATGTTTGGCAACTGGCATATATTTATGATGGTTGCAGTATCCTGGGGCTGTGTGTGATGACCTTTTGTGATCTCCCAACAAGCAAAGTCAATTAGAAAGCCAGATACACTTAACAATGGTGTTGCTAAGTGAACAATTTCAATGATTCATTTAACAACTGTGGCAAGACAGGGCATAAAAGGGGGCAAAATTCACTTTGCAACTATTTTGCTTAGCCACAGAAATGTTGGAGTCAATTGTGATTGTAAGTCGAGGATTATCTTTAGTGGAGACAATATAGGTGTTTTTATAGCTATAATACCACTGTGGGATCTAGGAATAATGGACTCCCTTTTCCCAACTCTGCCAATGATTCCCGCTGTGGCCTTGGGCAAGGTATGAAACTTTCTGCCTCAATTTCCTCATTTGTAAAATGGGGATAATAATATTACCCTCCCAGTCTACTGTGAGGAGTATTTAGTTATTATTCTTGCTGCACTTCTAAGGTTAAAAAAAAACAAGTATTAAATTTTTTTAATAGAGAATCCAACAATTTACATATTTTGCTGAAAATGCTGTGCTATTTGTACTTTTTTATACAACTTTTAATAGTACTGGTGAGGAAAAAAATGCATAACCCAATATGTGTGTCATACATGATCTGGAATATTTTAGCTCTTGCCAAGCAAAGTTTTGTGCAGATGTTGCAAGATGCAGTTTTTGCTAAAGTGTGAAGGCAGTTTTTTCTATTAAAGGGGTTCAAACTTTGCATAAGCAGAAGCATAATGGAGTGTTCTAGTATATTGTCTAGATCAAGAAATTGGACACCATATATTTTAAGGCAAGATTTCATGAAACATAGAAGGTGGGAGGACTTTTGTAGGCAACTATTCCCATCAATAGTAATTAAATCACTTTATTTCAAACAGTAAGCAAACCACACATTTATATCATTATAGAAATTAGTGTGACAAACAAAAAGCTGGAGAACTCAGTTTTGCTCAGAGGTAATTGGCTGTCTTCTGTCAACGATTGATTTGATTATTCCCAACAACTGATGTAAAGAGTGTCATATTGTGTATTGAGGGACAACCTGAATCCATTTTGATTTGATGTCCAAATTTTTACAAAACTCACAGGGAATTTCTTCTATGCAAACCTCATGACAATCTCTTTGAAGGAGATTTTGGGGTAAAGTAGGCAAATAACATATGTACATTCACCCGTTTTTAACAAGACACCCCTTCTCCCCTGAGTGTGCCTCATGCCTTCCACTGCAATCCATCTTTCTATCTTAGGGAGTGATTAAGCCTTTTACAGAGTCAGTTTGGTATAATACTTATGGCATTGGGCTAGAAACCTGGAAACTGTGAGTTCTAATCCCATCTTGTGGACAGTCCACAAGACTTTGGGTCAGTCACTTTTTCTCAGTCCTAGGAAGGAGTCAATGGCAATTCACTTCTGAAAACCTTTCCAAGAAAAGTGCAGGGACTTGTCCAGGCACTCTGAGAATTAGACACAATTGAACAAAAACAAGTGCAGATGCCTCCATCTCTGTCTGAAAATCTATAGATGCACTTGCATCCCTCCTCCCTTCTCCAGATCCCATGTGGATTGGAATCAAAATGTTAATTTTAACCAATTCATGATTATCTCATTTAAGATAGACAGGTTGCTTATACTTAATTATTATGTAGAATCTAGGCCTAGACTTTGTTTCTACTGTAATCAATGCCCCAAACAACAAACTTCAGAGCTTTTATTTCTTTTCATTGCTTAGAAGGTGTACACAATCCAATTTAATAAAAATAAAATGTAATTTTTGTCAATGTAAAGCCTGAGATCCATATGGAAGGAATATCGTATAGCTTCAATACTATGAATTTTTTGCATGAAAGAATGAGAACTATCACATCATATTTGCCGTGTCCTTGTTCTCTCTTTGGGCAAAAGTCAAACCAATCAAATTTTACATTTTATATATGATGCTATTTTAAGGCTCAATATTTCTATTTGGAAGACAGAAAAATGTTTTCTAACTATTTAATAATCACATGGTACTGTAAAGTAAATGGAAAGGCCATTCATTTGCTGAGAGAAGATGTTTTTAAAAATGGACGAGATTAATGTACAAATTGTTGCACTTTTTCCTTAAACTTAACAATTAAACTTTGTTTGCATGATTTTTTTTGTTATATAGTAATGATAGTTTGAAAGCAAGTTGAATATGAATAAAGATACTGACAATTATTTTTGTGGAAGTCTTTCTTACTTCAAAGGTTTTAGCAGGTTGCTGAATTAATCAGTGAGGATTTTTCAATTTTAATTAAATGGTTTTTCACTGGCTAAATAAGTCTTTCTGCATAATTGCTCATTATATAAGAACAATCCATTCCTTACCTGGATCTGCTGTAGTGGGAATGCAAACTCATTTTTGCTTAGAGGTAACTTCACATTCAATAATCTGCCTGTGCCATATTTATTTAAAAATGGGGTTAGAGGTGCTTGGCAATTCCATATGTGTAATGTAAATAAATATGCATCCATCTGCCCCTTATTCTTTGAAGAAATATATGTTTTTATTGTATGGTGGCAATCCATCTGGGATCACCAGGAGCACAGACTAATACCATGTCAAAATAGAACAAAGCACAATGAAGTCAAAACCATTTACAACTATTCATGTTTTACATGTTGCCATTATAAGTGGGCAATTCCGAATTCATAATTATTTACCTTTTGATATTTTCTTAGCCCTCATACAAATAATACTGTAGTTAATGTGTGGAAGGAACCAGCTGGACTATAGCCTAGGTTCTAAGCACTGCTATATGGAATGAAAATTAATTTGATGTTTTGCTATATATCTGTAAAATGTAAATGCATTTTACATTTAGGAGCTTTGTACTCTCACAGCTGATAGCTAAAATTTACTCAGCTGTGTTTATGTAAACCATCATGCTAATCAAGAATTCTATGATCAACATTAAATTTTTTTAGTTCTGCAACTGAGTAAATATCCTTTTTTCTGCAGATCAAAGAGGTATACCTTTCTGGCACTCCCATCAGATTTGACTGGGGGAAAAACCCCTCAAAATTATGGAACATTGTTGCTGATTGATGTAATAGACAACACTGAATTGGTGGTGAGATAAGGATTTGAGTTCCTATCAGCCAGTTTCTAGCTACTCCTGTCCCATCTGAACTACTGGATGTAACTATATATCTAAAATGATTAGATTATTACTTCTAAAACTCTTCTGAAGCTCAGTTTATTAAGACAAACTGGAGAACACTATATTCTTCTGGATCTTTTCAGTGCTTGTAGAGATGTGTGATTATTAACAGACCTACAAAAAACTGCTGCCAAAGCAAAAAAAAGGGGGCGTTGCTGTCTAGGATCTTGCTAAGATGTGAAAAGCACAAGACCAGCTAAAATAAGAATGGAATGTATTAAAATATCAGCTCTGTTTATTTGAGACATTCCACCAGATAAGTATTGGGATGAGTTACAAAGAGAAATGCATGCACTTGCAATACAGAAAAGAGATTGGGACTCATGAGTTATTCCCCCCAAAATGCCACCTTCTCACAATCCATGAAAAATGAAAGTAAACTTCATTATCCATTCATTATTGTCTGTCTGTCAAATAAGTTCCATTAGAAAGGAAGCATGCTTTATGTGGCAAAGAATTATATTCTGATTATCTCAGCTGAAGAGCAGAGAAAAATGTTTCCTTTTTAGCAAACTTTCCATTTTGATGAGGGAGGAAGCGAATAAGAGTAAAGGTCCTTTGATCTGGGTTTTGATGTAGGTGGTAAGAATGTGGCACGTAACTAAGTTGGAGAAGAAGGCAAATGGAAAAAAAAAAAAAAACTGGTGTCAGACTTCTTTGGCATTACCTGAAATGGAAAACAATCTATGGCAGGGATCCCAAAACTCTTCAGCTCATCAACCTCTTCATGAAGTTTTAGACAGTTCACTGACCCTCAAACATTTCTCATATGAAAATAATTTAATGAATACTATTTTAACTAATAATACCATGAACTGTCAACAGTGTACAGGATTGCCTCCCATCAAACCTTGATCCATACCAGTTTGCCTATCGGAATAACAGATCCACAGAGGATGCTATTGCCACAGCTCTCCATGTTGCACTGAAACATCTGGAGCATTGTGGGAGCTATGTAAGGATGGTTTTCATTGATTACAGCTCAGCTTTTAATACCATCATTCCAGATATGTAAAGAAGTTACGAGAAATGGGCCTCTCCTCTCACATCTGCTGTTGGATAAAGGACTTTCTTACTAACAGACCCCAAACTGTTAGGATTGGCAGCTATTTTTCTTCCACTCTTGCTTTCAGCACTGGCTCTCCACAGGGTTGTGTGCTAAGCCCCCTTTTGTATTCTACACCTATAACTGTACTCCCTCTTGTCCCACTAACTCTATAATAAAATTTGCAGACGACACCACGTTGGTGGGACACATCAGGAGAAGATGAGATGGCCTTTAGGTCAGAGGTTCTCAGACTGGTCTTGTGATGCAGGAGTCATAACCTCACTTTGAACATCAAAAAGATCAAAGAGTTGATTATAGACTTCAGAAGATGCAAAACAGAGCTTCCCCCACTATATATCAATGGAGACTGTGTGGAAAGAGTTCATAGTTTTCAATTTCTAGGAACTCATACTTCTAACAACCTTACTTGGTCAGTCCATACTATGGCCACTGCAAAGAAGGTCCAACAGCGCCTGCACTTTCTGAGGCTGCTGAAAAAGAGTGGTCTGGGTGAGAAGTTGCTGGTTACTTTTTACCATTCTACCATCGAGAGCATTTTGGCATACTGTGTAACGATGTGGTATGCTGCATGCTCTGTAATGGATAAGAACATGCTCCAGAGAGTTATAAACACAGCACAAAAAATCATTGGTTGCTCTCTTTCTTTGGAAGAGATTGCGAAGATCAGACTCCTCTCTCGAGCATAAAAATCTCCACAGACCATTCTCATCCCAGACATTCATATTTTGAACTATTACCATCAGGGAGGTGTTATAGGTGTCTTAAAATGAGGACGAATAGACTGAAGAACAGTTTCTTTTCCAAGGCAATAATTGTCTTGAATCAAACAATGCATATGTGATTTAGCTTTATGTATATAGTGACATTTTTAAACTATCTAACTTACTATATGTTTTAGATAGGTTTTAGACTAGGTTTTTAATTATTATTTTAATTATTTTAACTTTTAAATACTCTGTAGTGTGATTGTGATGTGGTGTTTGGGACACTGTGCTGGAGTAGCTTTCAAATTTCATTGTATTTGTAGAATGCAATGATAATAAAGGTATTCTATTATAGTCTATTTTATTCAGTGGTGTCCCCCAAGGCAGTGTTCCAGGACCAACTCTCTTCATACTCTATATAAATGACCTCTGTGATCATATTAAGAGCAACTGCATTCTCTTTGCTGATGATATAAAGCTATTCAATACCACCGACAATACTGCTACCCTTCAAAAAGATCTTGACTATGTATCAGAATGGTCAAACAAATGGCAACTTCAAATCTCAACAAATAAATGCTCTGTCTTACATATTGGCAAAAGAAATATCAGAAAATAAAATACAAGCTGAGTAGTCAAGACCTTGTTGATGATCCAAACTCTGTCAAGGACCTTGGAGTACTTATCTCAAATTACCTAAATGCTAGAGCCCACTGTAATTACATAGCCAAAAAAGCATTAACAGTTGTTAACCTAATCCCACATAATTTTTCTCTGGTAATATCACACTACTAACTAGAGCATACAAAACATGTGCTAGACCAATACAGTGGAGAAGCCATTGGGGAAGGACTGGGCAAAAGATCCTGAGAGAGCTTCTTCCTCAATAGTATTTTGGCTGAGGAGCAGGTCAAGCTGACCCTACTAGTAAATTCCAGCATCTTCCTCTTTTTCTTTCACTCTCCTTATCAAGCCCCAAAATGGAGGAGGGAAATGGAGAGCTCGAGGGAATAGATTGACACCAATATGGTGTTGTATGTTTCTCTTATACTTGTTTTAAATACTGTCCCTGTACATAGTAAAAAGCAATAAAGCCTCCACTGTTGTGTTTTTCAAAAGTTGTCATTCAAAAAGAGCTCTCTCACGTTGCGATACGCATATACACAAACAAAATTAATGACATAAATTGTATAGAATTTAAGCAACCAAGCACATGCCTGATTTGATGAAAAACATCTTATTCAACTTACCAATTTGCACAAGAGAAAGTTAGCTTTCTTACAGGACACTCTGCTTGTCATCATTTCCCACATTTTTTTTAAGTCTTAGAAATCACACCTTATTGCCAACCTTGTTCTAGGAAAGGCCATATGTTTTGCTAGAATTTGCAGCTTTTGTGCACTAACACATGCACATTCTAGCAGCTGTTTCACGAAGTGACAAAAATACAAAGTACATACTGCTTGGAGGTGTTCTCAGCCCAATTCCCTGGCTTCTCACGACCAGCAAAAATAACTCTGTGCTGTGAAAATGCTAGGTCTTCAATATTATAAATTAATCAGGGCACAGGACTGGACTTCATTTCTGATGAGCAAGGAAGAGGCTTGCTGCCAGCCTGTGGGCTTAATAGGGCTGAAGCTGGCCCTCCTTGTTCAATTTTGGAGAGTTTTTTGTTCCAGAAATGGCTGGCAGAGAAGAAGGAGCAGAGCAGATGAACAGCACAAAAGCAGGACTGTGAGGGAAATGAGGAAGACCTGTATGTGTATGGGTGAGAGAGAATGTGTGTCAAGGAAAGAGACTGAAAAGAGGAGGGGAGGGGAGCTGAGGAGAAGAGAGGAGAGGAGAGTTTGGGGTCAAGGTGCTGATCTAGAAACCAGGAGAGTGTGAGTTCTAGTCCTACCATAGGCACACACACACACACACACACACACAAAACCTGACTGGGTGACTTTGGACCAGTCATTTTCTCTCAGTCCAACACACCTCACAGGGTTGTTGTTGTGAGGAAAGTAGGAGGCTGTAGGAGTATTAGGCATGTTCGTCGCCTTGAGTTATTTATAAAAATAATAAAGGTGGGATTATTATTTTTTTAAAAAGAATTGTGCATCTGAATGAGAAGGAGGAGGGTGGGTGTTTAGGGGTTAAAAGGAGGCTGTGTGCGTGAGCATGAGAGAAGAACAAATGGCTACAAGTGAAAGAGTGTTTGTGAGAAAGAAAGGGGTGCCTGTGGAGAAGGAAGAGGCAGAAAGAGAAGGATGAATTTGTGGGTGTGTTTGTGTGGTAAAGAGAGAAGTTCCCTTCAAAGGGATACCTTTTAGGAAAAAAGAAGCAGTCTTCTCTATTTCTGACTTGCAATAACTGATTTGATGGTTTGATTTCATGTAATGTAATTTAATTTACATTACATTACTAATTTACTTTACTACAATAAAATTGTGGCCTGAATCTGCCAAGGAAAACAGGTGAAAGAGTGGCTGAATTCCTTTTCCAAAAAGAGAATTTCCTGCTTGCTCCATGCGTTAAATGCAGAAGGCCAGAGAAGCTGCACTGACATCTCGCTTATAAAAAACCAGGCAGCAGAAAAGACCTCCCAGAGGAACATGGCAAGTCTGACCTAGACAATCTGAGCCATTCTAAAGCAATATTCTTCACACATGGAATATAAGCAGTTATTCTCCAAATAAAGTTATATTTCTTTGACTTGATTCAATGTGGAAGTCGCAACTTGCACACATCAAAGAAGTAATCATCAACCTAGCACCAAGGACAAAAATTTTGTATCACCTCAAATTATCAATGTGAGGAGAATCAATTCATAGTCAGCAGTCACTTGCTGAGCGTGAAGGAAGTAATATTGCAATCCCTTTTTTTACCTTTTATTTGTTTTTATTGCTATCGTCATTGCCTTCACCCACCACCTCGGCCTCTATGAAGAGTGATAGGATTTATTTCCCATAGTAAAGAGTGGATGGAGCTCCCATAATTCCTAAAGGCCATGTCACACTGCCCAACGGATGCAAAACATTAGTAAAAAGGACACAATGGACGAGCAAAATGTTCCATCCGTTGTTATCCGCTCTCAAAAGGGGCAAAAATTTGCATAACCAGAGCAGATAACACGGAAAGGAACGGACACGGGGAGGATGCAGAGCAGATGGAAAGCAGATGCGGAACGGAAGCCCAGCGGATGGAAGCGGATGAGAGCGGATGGCACATCCGCAGTGCTTCCGGGGGGCCTCAGCAAAGCGGACACGTAACGGATACAGCGGATGCACAGCGGATGAAGCGGATGCAGAGCGGAAGCCTAGCGGATGCACAACGGATGAAGCAGATGCAGAGCGGAAGCCTAGCAGATGCACAGCGGAAGCCGAATGGATGCCGAGCGTTAATTGCACATGCGGGGGGGATGCATTGCGTAAACCCTGCAGATATAAAGGGAAGCAGCTCCCAAGCAGGTCACCATTCGGAGGAAAGACCTGCTGCCGGATACATCGAGTCCTTGCCTGCCCTGCCTGCATGCCTGCCTGCAAGCCTTGCTGCAAGCCTTGCTGCCAGCCTTCCTGCCAGCCTGCCTCCAAGCCTGCCTCCAAGCCTCCTGGCCAGCCTCCCTGCCAGCCTTGCTCTCTGCCTGCCTGCCAGCCTTGCTGCCAGCCTGCCTTCCAGCCTCCCTGCCAGCCAGTCTGCCTGCCAGCCTTGGTGCCTGCCTGCCTGCCAGCCTTCCTGCCAGGCTTCCTGCCAGGCTTGGTGCCTGTCTGCCTGCCAGCCTTCGTGCATACCTGCCTGCCAGCCTTCCTGCCAGCCTTGGTGCCAGCCTTCCTGCCAGCCTTGGTGCCTGCCAGCCAGCAACCCCACAATCATGGGGAAGAAGCGAAAGCCTCAGCAACCTGCCGCCATCCCTGGCAAGAGGGACAGGGCCACCCTCCCGCCCCCCTGTCCCTGACTCTGCTTCTGCTGGGGCTTCTGCTGCTCGGGCTCGCTCTTCTGGTGCTGGAGCTTCTGCTGAAGCTGCTACTGGCGGTGGTGCTTCTGCTCGTGCTTACTCTGCTGAAGCTGCTTCTGGCAGTGGTGCTTCTGTTGGTGCTTACTCTGCTGAAGCTGCTCCTGGTCCTGCTGCTCCTGCTCGTGCTCCTGGACTTGCTCGTCCTGCTCATACTGCTCGTGCTCCTGGTCTTGCTCATCCTGCTCGTCCTGCTGGTCCTGCTCGTGCTCCTGGTCTTGCTGGCGCTGCTGGTGCTTACTCTGCTGCTGCTGATCCTGGTCCTGCTGGTGCTGCTGGTGCTGCTGCTGATCCTGTTGGTGCTGCTGCTGCTGCTGATGATGATGATCCTGCTGCTGCTGCTGCTGCTGATGATGATTATGATCCTGCTGCTGCTGCTGATGATGATGATTATTATGATCCTGCTGGTGATGATGATGATGATGATGATGATAATGATGATGATGATGATCCTGCTGATGTTGCTGCTGCTGGTGGTGTGGAGGAGCAGCCCCTACTACCTGGGAGCCCCTCTGATGAGGGCCCATCTGGTCCTGCCAAAGGGAGGAAGAGGCGTATGCGACAACGGGAGAGGAGGCAATACTCCATTGAAGAGGAACACGAGGATGGGGTGCGGGAGTGGCTGAGAGAGAATGACTATCTGTGGCGGAAGGGACACTGGATGTACAGGGACACCAAGCGGAAGCATGCTTCTTGGAGAGAGAAGGCAGTGAGTATGGGCTACACTTCAGAGGTGCTCCTCAGCTGGTGGAAGCACATGCACACCTGGTACGGGAAGCTGCACCTGAAGAAATCTGGCCAGGCCACGGTTAAGCTGACGGACAGAGAGACCTACGTCATGGCCAGGTGCAGCTTCCTGGAGGGTGAGATCCGCCACTGAGGAGCAGCCCCTCTGTCTACCCTCTCTCTCCAGCAGCCTGCTGAGAGCCAGTCCTCTTCCAGCCGAGAGTCAGTTCCTGTCTCCAGGCAGGTTTCTGTGGAGCGTGCCACGGCGGAGAACCCGTGGACAGGTGTTGTAACTGTGGTGGAGCATGTGGAGGACTCCCTGGTGCGGTGGGAGAAAGGAGACGGCGCGTCCACCACAGCCGTACCAGCATCCACCCCCAGCTCCACCTCCACAGAAAGGCAGAGAGCCAGACAGCAGGAGGGGCAGAGCCACACTGTCCTGCTGGAGATCAGGGACACCATCCGCATCAGCATAGATCTCCTCTCTCAGCTGGTCCACACCGACTCCTCATCCTCCAACCGCAAGCCCTTCCTCACCTATGTCAACCAGACCCTCGTGGACATGGCGGAACCCCAGTACCAGGTGGTGAAGGACCGGATCACCGAGCTGCTTCACAACCCTCCAGATCCAGAGGAACCTGCTCCCACCCAGTCCAGGTCTGCTCCTCCATCCCAGGTGATGTCCCTCCCATTCCAAGGCTTTCCACAGCCCCTCACCTACCAGGGCTATGGCTACCAGGAGGTCCAGCAGCACAGGCAGCAGCCCTTCCCAGTCCAGGCACAGAGTCATCGGACGACACCGTTGCCACCGGTTCCACTGATGCCACCAACGCCACCAACGCCAGTCCTCACTCAGCTGCAGACCAGACAGTCCCACTACACTGCTCCTTCCTCCACCCCACAGCCAAGTCCGGCCTCAGTACATCTGTCATCGGTACTGGGGCTGACACCCCATGGCATGGAGGAAGGAGCTCTCAACATCACGGGTCTGAGCCAGCTGTCCGAGAGCTTTCTCAACACACCATCCCCTGTTGTCCTCTCGGGGCCAGGCAACCCAGTGGTGCTTCAGACCAGCACTCCAGCAGCAGCCACCTCCACAGCACCTGGACCCTTCACCCCTGAGACTGGGCACACCTCCAAGTGACCAAGAGGAGTGCCAGAGACTGGCTGGCTGGCTACCTGTGGACTTTATCTGGACACTTGACTTAGGTCATTTTTCTTTCACAGCTTGTTGTTCAATAAAGTCTATCTTTGATTCACACACTTGCTTCATGTCTTTTTTTTAATAAAGTCTTGGTGGAAACTTTTAGAAATGGTTTAAGCCTTTGCATGTTTGTGGGATGGGTTAAGATAGCAGTGGGGTGGGCAGGGATACCTGTGGAATGAGCAGGGATACCTTTGGGATGGGTAATAGCTGTGGGATGGGCAGTGATATCTGTGGGATGGGCAGGGATACCTTTGCGATGGCTAATAGCTGTGGGATAGATAAACCTCCAGTGCAAGCATAGTGGGACTATATGGTCCACCCTCCCAGGTGCCACACCTATGGCCCTTTATTATCAATACTAATGTAATCATTGATCCACACATGTCAACATAAACACAACTCTTTATTAAATGCCCTGTTCATTGTAGGCCCACCCAACATACATGGCCCAATCTCATCTGTGTGATGAGACAGGCTGAAGGAAGCATCCATTAATCATCTACCATCCTGTCTTGCCACTCCACTGCTCCAGCTGGGGAGTTGCACCAGTGTTTCAGGAGGTTGCGCTGCTTCTTCCCTTCACGTGAGGCTCTGTTGGGGCCTTGCAGATCTTCAGTGTCTATCAGGTTTTGCCCTTGCCTCCATTCCCCAGTCTCCATGTCCCCATTGCCTTGTTGGAGGTCCATGAGCCTGTTCTGCAAGACTGGGTCGCAGGTGCGCATGAGATTGTGCAGGATGCAGCAAGCTTCCACGATGCTCCTCACAGTCTCTGGGCGATGCTGCATGGTGGTGAGAAGTACCTGGAACCTGTTGGCCAGGATGCCAAAGGCGTTCTCCACCACCCGCCTTGCCCTGGACAGCCTGTAGTTGAAGATCCTCTCTTCACAGGTCAGGAGTCTGGAGGTGTAGGGCTTCATGAGGTAGGTTCTGAGGGAGAAGGCGTCATCCCCCATGATGAAGTAGGGCACATCTTGCGTGTCGTTGTGCAGGGGGTCTGGATCTGGGAAACCCACGATGAGGTTGCGTTCCAGCCCCTCCTTGAGGTCACTGGCGTTGTATACCTGGGCATCTGAACATGAGCCATTGCCTGAAGCATCGATGTACATGAACTTGTAGTCAGCATCGACCATGGCGAAGAGGACGATGCTGAAGAAGCCCTTGTAGTTGAAATAAGTGGACCCCGACTTGGCTGGAGCTTTGCAGGCCACGTGCTTGCCATCTATGGCTCCAATGGTGTGTGGGAAGTTCCACCTCTGATACCACTGCTCTGCAACTTTCTTCCAGCCTTCTTCAGTGGAGGGGCACTGGAGGAGCTCCTCCAGGTATTCTTCGATGATGGCCTGCACCACTTCTCTGACCACAATGCTGATGGTGTTGTGTGGCACCCTCCAGGCGTACTGCATGCTCCTGTAGGTGGTCCCTGAGGCCAGGTGGCACAGAGTGAGTGCCACCTTGAGCCCAGGTTCCAGGCTGGGCCAGAAGTTGGTGTTTGCCTTGGTCAACCTGGGTATCAGCCGCTGCACAACTTTGTCAAACATGGCTGGAGGCATCCTCATGAAGTTCTGGAACGCACGAGTGTCTTCGTTCCTGAGCTCCACCATCAGCTTGTTGTACAGTCCGTACTCTGCTCTTCTCCCAATCCATCTTCGGACCCAGACGCTTCTTGGGTGCCTCTTTTTCTTCCCGTAGTAGAGTTCACAGAGCCTGTAGATGGTTTCACACTGTTGCAGAAGGATAGTGGCTGCCAAAAGGACTGTGTTACGATCCACGGTTGACATGACTGGATGCTGTGGAAGAGCAAGAGTCAGATGAAGGCTGCAGAAGTCTGCACAGCTGGGCTGCTGGTCTGAAAGTGAGATCCAGGTGAGTTGCTCCCCCTTTTTATAGGCAATATAGGTTTTCCACTATGTGTCCCTTTGCATCCTCTAGGCATCCTCTAGGCATCCTCTAGGCATCCTCTAGGCATCCTCTAGACATCCTTAATATCCGAGATAGGTCCCCTCTGCGAACGTTTTTTCTGTTTTAAATGCTTTGTTTCCGTGCTGCATCCGCTAGGCATCCATTCTGCATCTGTTCTGCATCTGTTCCGCTCCCTCCCTGCGTCTGAGCAGATGCGAGTTGCGTGGATGTGTAGCGGATGCCTAGCGGATATAGCAGATGCGTAATGGATGCAGAACGTATGCCTAGCGGATGCCTAGCGGATGCAGAATGAACAAATTGGATACATTTTCTGCTCAAAGGTTTTGAGCAGCTCAAAACTTTCTGAGCGGATGCTGGATGGATAGAGAGGAAGCAAAACGGAGGCAGTGAGTACAGAACGGATACATCACGTTAACCAACGGATGGCAAGCTTTTTTGTCCGTTTTACATCCTCTTTCCATCCGTTGGTGCAGTGTGACAGGGGCTTAAAGCTCTCTAATTCCCTGGGGCAATTCCATGACTTGCTATGGAATCTCACCATCTATTGCAAGAATCACTGAGTCCTATATAAAGGGAGTTCTTGACTCACAACCACAGCTGAACCCCAAATTTCTGTTGCTAAGTAAGACAGCTACTTAGTTAATTTTGCCCCATTTTATGACCTTTCTTACTACAGTTGTAAGGGAATCACTTCAGCTGTTATAATGACATGGTAACATGCTTAAGTGAATCTGGCTTCCTGTTCTAACCAAGGCTTCCAAGACTGTTATTATGTATATAATTTATATGTTATTATGTTATGATAATTATGTTATTATTATGTTATTATTTTTATTTTAAAAATAAGTCTGGTTTTATTTCAACACTGGGAATTATTTTCATTCCCAGCCGGTAATGAACCTCAAACAGTCCCTCAAGATAAGCACCCACCTTGCTTCCCTGTGAAGTGCTGCCAATAACAGAAGTGCCAAATAAATTAGGAAAAAAACCTGAAGTGCAAAGAGCTTCAAGAATGAATCTGAACGAATGACTTTGCTTCCTGGAAAGGTTTCCTCACCTTTGCCTGTCCTTTATACCTTATGGGAGGGGCAATCACCTCCCAGCTTTACTCCCGAGTCACCCCTTTTGTTTCAGCTGCTCTTGCCTTCTAGCAGCTCTGTGCACATGTGCCCTGGGAACAGGCTCCCCTGGGTCCTCTGCCTTGCTGCTGACAGACTCCAGATGCTCCAGAGGCAGCACCCCACAGGCAGCATCGGACACAGGACCCTCGTTTGAATCCTCTCCCAACTCCTGGACTAGTCCCCATTCTTCCCCACTGTCCGATTCTGCTACCATCTGCACAGGCTGCCAGCGATCCACCACACTTCCCCATTGACTTTGCTAGTCAAAAGGTTGCAAATGGGGATCACATGACCCCAGAAAAGTGCAACCATCATAACAACATGCCAGTTGCCAAACTGGCAGTTGATCACTTGACTGTAATGGTCGTAAATGAGAAAAACAGTCATAAGTCACTTTTTTCAGGGCTGTGGTCACTAAACAAATGGTTGTAAGTCAAGGATTACATGCAATTTTGTCTTCTTCTGGAATGCTCCGAAGTTTCCAGGCTAGAGGAACACCTGTCCTTCCTGGAGATTGCCCAGCCAAGTATTCCCTAGGGCAGTTTAGTTTTCAAGCCCTAAGAAAATCAGCCAAGGACTGTCATCCACCAACAACATAAGCTCGAATTTGGGAGTCATGGCCAACTACACAAATGTCAGTGCAAGATCTTCACCATTACAATCTCATCCCATGGCTGAAAGAAAAAAAGAATGAATGGCAGTAGGCCTGATTTCCCCCTTTTCTCTTTCCTGCTTACTTAAGACTGGTACCCCATACCTGACCAGCCAGTTAGCTCTGTTTTCTATTGATGAATCTGAGATCTGGCCCATTTAAAAACAAAACAAAACTCCAGCCAATTGGTTTGAAATGTTGCCTTCTAAAATAGGTGCATTTATTTTACAAGAAATATATCATAGCTCTCATTTTCCTTTCCTTCCTATTTCTTCTTTCTTCCAGCAACTGCTCCTTCAACGCTTTTGTTCATCGTAGATGAAGAACTCTTTCTGCTCATTCCACTTCTCCCATTATTTGTCTGTTGATCTGATTTCTTCTCCTGCTGTTCCTCTAAAGCTGCCACAGCAAGTCTTCCTCACTTTCATGCCCCTCCCCCACTTCTCTTTCTGTTCTCCACATTAAACTGGCAAGGAGGTCAGTTTATTCTTTGCCTTATTGTTTGCCTTTGCCTTTATTATTTAATTCTTTGCCTTATCCCAAGGAATTTGGGATCAAAGCCAGGTTGTTTGGGGCGCTCCATTCTGGTGGTAGCTACAATAGTAGATTAGGCAAGATCCCATCTCCACCCGACTTTTGTCTCCTTTGCCATTAGTGTTTTAATTGCAATGCTTCATGTTTTGATATTTTTAATGAGTTGCTTGATACTCAGATGGGCAGCATATGAATGTGATAAATACATAAATAAATAAAACCCCAACCCTCTTGTAAGACCATGACCCCATGACCACTTGAAAACCCCTGTTTTGGATTTTATATGTACCAGCTTTATGAAAAGTGGCTTCCCTGTTAAAAGGGAGGGAAGGAGGGGGAGAGAGAGAGAGGGAGAGACTGAATTCTCCAAACAAGCTTTTCTGGATCTAGTCTGACCCATAATCTGTGGAATACATGAGGCTCTCGACAGCTAGTAATACAGCCTCACAAGATAATAAAAAATATTTTAAAAAGGAAGTTTGGTATTTAGATAAATTAACTATTTTATATATTTTATATGCAGCCCAAGAAAATTTATCTTCACTCAATGTGGCCCAGGCGAGCCAAAAGGCTGGACAACCAAAGTATATGGAAAGGGGAAATTCACTGCTACTGGGCTCAGTAGTTTCTGCTGCATAAAGTCATTCAGATTTGTGTGTCTGTGCAAAGTTCTCTCTGTATGCTGGATCTCCCTGGATGGATGGGTGGAGTGTTCCCTTAGCACCCCCTGCTGGCTGGAAGATTTTGCAGTAGGCCTGACTGGGAGAGGTGGACATTTACTTCCAAACCCAGGCGCAGCTTCTGTGAAGCTGCAGAGGTGAGCTTCCCTCAAGAATAGTCCATCTCTGTCAACATAAAAGTTACTCTTGATTCTGGTGAGATCTAGTTATCTAAAATTAGGCTGTTTCTGAAAAGGATGAGGCACCAACCTTTAATTAAGAATTGTGTTGCTTTTGTTATAAGAGTGAAATATATGGGAGTACAAACTTCCGGTCCCATGTCAGCCTTTGTTAAGTTTGTGACTCAGACACAAACAATTGCCTGATTGCAAACAAAATACAAGCCTGTCTTGATCAGGCATTAAACAGAGGATGAGAGCAATTTTAGGTGTAAACTAACAGCTTTTATGGGATGCTCAAAGTACCCTTTCTCATCCATCCATACCCTTGTTTCTCAGCCAGAGCAAGCTGCTGAATCCACGTCATCCTTCTGCCTGACCTTTTAATAAAGTGAACTTTTATTCACGCCTGAGCTGCAAATTTCAGATGGGCACCACTAAGGGGCAGTAGAGAGGTACAAAAATGGTTTAACTCTCTGCTGCCATCTAGTGATTTTTGCAGCCCAGGTAGAGTAGGCCCTGTTAGCTAATCAGTTCTAAGTGGTTGATGGAACTGAGAGCTACTCCTATTTTACTGAGAGCTTCCAAAGGCAATAGCAGCTGTTATTTCTCCAGGAGGAGGAGGAGATTAATATTGTAAAGATGTGTGGGGTAATTCAGCTATGCTCTGCTCCCTTAAAAAGAAGCAAGCCCAGTGTTTTAGCTCTTTTTTTCAATTATTAAACCAATTGGGTGTTCAGGATCTAAAAAACTTCTTTGGGAAAGACCCAGTATATAGTAACTTTATGTTGGAAACAAGTACTGGTTGTTTCTTCTTCCTGTTCCCTCCTTTGGGGAGGGAGCACTGCAGCACAGATACATCTATGACTGTCGTGTCCTAACATATGATTTTTATATACTAGAGAGTTGTTACTCTCTAGCCCCATTTAGTGGCCAGACAGACAAATGCCAATTATATTATTTGAAGCTGATCCAACCACTTTACCCAGCAGCCCGCACTCTCAAAACAAATGCATCCTGGGAAGCCAGACTCCATTTCTTTTAGCATTTGGAGAAGGCAGAAGTACAAAGAAAAATCCACCTTAATCTGTGGCCCATAGTCATCAAAGGACAAACCTACATCCCACACACAGAGCATCTGGTGAGATTTAGATTGCATGTATGTATTAATTGTTATGTTCAGCAGTAACCCAATACTGCCTATCTTGTATTTGGTTGTCATTGTATATATCTTTATTTTCCCCAATTTCACCATATCCTATTCTTTCAATAAAACATCCAGATCAACCCACACGGTCTGTTTTATTGGAGGACAGGTAGGTTTAGCTGCATGTCAAGCTGCACACAGACTAATGTATCATGAGGACAGAATAATGACCGCATAAACAATGAGTTTTCTGTATTCATAATTGTATTTTTAAGCATGCTTTTTAATATATACATTGAAGAAAGCCACCTGAGTCCTGATTTCAATCCCACTTATGCTTATGATTTGATTCTCATCCAATCCCTGATTGCTGAACTGCTTAAGGATTGCCTTTTCAATTTATAATTTAACAGATTTAACACAATTTTTGTAGGAAAAAACAACAGGAATAATAATCTGCCTGAGAAGTTTTTTTTGCAGCTCAGAGACACACTTTTCAGAGTCTCCTTCTTTAGAATTAAATATGGCTTCTAGATTCTCTGGGGGAAATATGAATGAAAATATTTTGCCATATTTTAGCAAGTAAACCCAATGCAGTCTGGGTTCATAGAAGACACCAAATAATAATGATAATATTATGAACCTTATATAGGTAGTTTTTGACTCACCATTACAGTAGGGATGAGAACTTACATTATTAAGCTAGGCAGTTGATAAGTGAGTCATGCCCAATTTTATAAAACTTTTGCCGCAGTTGTTATGAATCACTGCAGATGTTAAGTGAGTCACACAGTTGTTAAATGAATATGGCTTCCCCCATTGACTTTGCTTGTTGGAAATCAGCTGAGAAGGTGGCAGATGGATATAAATCTAATAAATAAATTATCTCTAACTCACCACAGAAATGTATAATTTTTCTACTCACACGAATAAAATCCAGCAATCTCAAACAAGATTCAACATATCGCTGATGTGTTTCTCTTCTTTGGTTCTCACTTTCTGGCCCTGAGCAGGGGACAAAACTGACACCAGAAAAGCATTGGATGGCACGGTCCTGTTTTTAGCTGGAAACTCTCGCCCTGCTTTGGATGTTTGCTGGCAAAAAGGTGATTTTCAGAAGCACAGTTTCCCTGAGTTTTTCTTGGTAAAATAAGAGGAGAAATGGCTGCCTTAATCAGCTGAAAATTAAAGGCACCCTATTGCTGCATTCAGATCTTAACCATTTCTCAAAAATGGACTGAGCATTTTGATTATGCCTTCTCTTCCTGGGAAATAATTCCATTACTGATCGGCAGCCCTTGAAGCCTCAGCAAATGGTTTTCAGGGCACACTCCCTGACTATGAAACAGTTGCCTATCCTTGTTTTAAGGGTCAGGACAGACCAGGGTGAAAAGACTCAAACTAGAATATTTGTTTCCTTAAGAGGCTGCCCCAAAAGTCACAGTGACAAAAGCTACATTCTACACAATTTGAAATTTCTTTCACTTGAATTGGCTCTGCAGGGTTATTAAAATCCTACTTTATTATTTAAAACTGAGCTGAAGGTTTAAGCTTGAGAGCTTCCTTTTAACCAAGGGGCAAATACTTCGCCTATCCTTGGAGATGGCTTGAGGCAGCTGCAAAAGAGCAGTGTGGTGAGGACCTACACAACTACACAACTCATTAGGAGTCCTGTTTTTGCTTGCTTCAGTTCTCTCCTTCAGAGACAGATCATACAGCCCTGTTGATGAAGAAGGACAAAAGCCGTGACCATCTCCTGTGCTGTATATCAAGTGTGGCATGGCACAGTCTTTCTTCTGCTGCAACCGGAAGTGAAGGGGGGCTTGTGAATTACTGCTATTAAGCAGCAGAAATCAATATTTGGGATCAGCTTCCAGGAGCCCTTTGGAGCAAGCAGGTTTCATTCCCATCTTGCAATACATGTGAAACATGACTCAACGCATCTCTCCCTGGCTCCATTACCACAGTAAGAGACTATCATGTTTACTGATCAGATCGTGCAATCTGTAGAGGAGGTGGTGTTGCTATCTTCTATAAAAAGTCCCTACATCTAAAAAATATCCAAGTTACCCAGGAGCTTGCTATTCCTGGGACTGTCCTTAAATATCACATTTTGGTTCTTACTATGTTACAGAGCCCCTGATTATGACATCAAACATGCAAACAAACATGCGAACACTACTAACATGGGCAGCATCCTGCCTACATGCATTTATCTTTCTTGTTGACATCAATCTACCTCATATTAACTGGACCCTTAACGAATGTACAACTGAACCCACACATGCAACCTTCTACAATGCAGTAACAAATCTGGGACTAGAACAACTAGTAACCAACAACACTAGACTTAACAACTGCCTCAATCTCATCTTCTACAATAGTTTGAATTCAATTTATGGAATACAAATTAAAGAACCCTTTTCCAACAGTGACCACAACATGATTGACTTTTTTCTCAACATACGTCCACACAAAAATCATCACAATGACAGAATCCCCAATTATAACTTCAAAAAAGGCAACTATGATCTTATAAACAATGATCTCTCATCCCTTGATTTGCAATTTCTATTCTCTGGATACAATACTGTAGAAGACCATAACAACATATTTTTACTTGAAGTCAAAAGAGTCATCAAATTAAATGTACCATAAACAACTCCACAAACCAGAAGAAACAAATTACCCAAAACAATAAGAAAGCTTCAATCCAAAAAGAATTCACTTTGGTGGAAAAAACAAATCTGGTCATGTTGCCAACTTCAAAAGCTGATACAAAAATTTATGCCACCATATAAAAACTGAATGCACCAATTATCACATTAAACAAGAAAAAAACCTTCTACTTTGTGTTGTAATGACGAGGCAGTCGAGTTGTTTGATCATGAACAACTGAATCATGATGATCTTTATTGGAGTATAGTCTTGCATTTATATACATTTTTTATTATTCTCCATCATTGGTATACTTTGGTTACTGCTTAACTTTTGTAACTCTTCAGCACAGTAATCCATACAATTAACTATCTCTAGTTAAAGTCTAACATATGTCTCTAATCCTCCTTTATCCATAGATTAGTGACTTTGTTTGCCTGAGTTGTATTTGCTTGGAAACATTCTTTATCTGAGGTTTGCCATCCGAGATTGGAACATTCCTGCAATTACAACTCTACATATCCTCGTTTTTTTTATTTTAAATGGAGGAGTCAAAGATTTAGGAATGTATCATGATTGAAGAGGATTAAGAGAGGGGGAAGCAGGATGAAACAATGCGAATAAATTTGGAATACATTGAATAAAACAACAGGTTGCAATTAGTACAATAATTGACAATTGTGTGTCAATAATGACTTCATCATTACATGTAGGCCCCAGAAAGGAACGCCGCTGTCAAGTTGATTGGAGCGTACTTATTTGAACAGGTAGAGTAAAATAACTTCTAGTTGCACACTGATAATTCTGAGGATGAACATTAGTAGCATATTTATCAAAAAAGAACCACATATTAGGATCCTTAAGCTGCGAACCAGCACATATCGATCCTATATTAGATTGATCAGAGGCATTTAAAATAGGAAAATTGTCAGGGTACATATCAGGAGCTATATTAATTCCATGCAAAGAAGAATTAAAGGTACCTGACAACCAATAGTAGTCAGAACAATAACTATAATTCCCTAGCTTTTTTAATATGTGCTGAGCAGCATCATAATCAGACTAATTATGAAGCCAAGTGTGTTTAGCATGACAACAGAAACAAAGACCCCTTGTAAATTGACTAATTTTCAAGTAACGCCAACAGACAGAATTCAATTGCATAGGAGGTGTAGAAAATAGCCAGGAGTATGAAATAGATTGTAGTTGTGAGGCAATAAATGTAGAAGACATGATCAAGTTAGGGGTAAAAGAAATTTGACCAAATGCCATTGGGGGCTCATAGTATAAAGTAATATTTGTGTCATGGGTCATAACATGTATTGGGCATGACGAACCCACAAATTAGGGTTAAGACGAACCACAGAAGTGTCATTTTGAGCAGAAATACCATTAACCATAAACAAGAAAATACAAAGTAAAATGGTAACAGAGTTAGCAGTAATAACAGCAAAAACAGCAGCAACAAGATTTTCAAGAGTCTGAGGTAATGAGGCCTGCTGCAGTTGTTGTTGAGCTTGATATGTAGTAGATTTAACCTGGCCCCAAGTGATGGGTTGTGGACGCATCGACCTTAGAAGACGGACTTCCGTGTTCAGATGAAGATTGAAATCCGGAATCGGGTTGCCATGCCATGATATGGACAAACACAGCACACTGGAACCCACATTGCTTGTCGAGTAGAAGGATCTTTCACGGCAGCGTAACCACGACCCCAAGTGATCAGCGGTGTAGAGCCTTTCCAGGTTGGATCTGGAGCTTGGCGATACTTTACCAAAGGCCTCGTTAAAGATTCAGTAGTTCGAAAATGCAAATTAACAGGTGAGTCTGCAAGGGAAAGGTTAAATAATTCCAAGTATATTATGCTACAGCAATGAGATTTTGAATCTTTCGCAGATGGTAAGGGCCAGACTCAGTTTGTAATTGTTTCTGAAGCAATGAGCTCGCTCAACTATAGCTTGACCCTGAGAGTTGTAAGGAATTCCCTGCACTAAAATAATATTCCAATTCTGACAAAAGGTTTGAAATTCCTTACTAATATAAGTGGGGCAATTGTCAGTTTTAAACTGAGAAGGCTGACTCATTACAGCAAAGGAGGACAGGCAATGAGAAATAACATCTGAAGTACATTCATGTTTTGAAGCAGTAACCCAAAGGAAGTGTGAATGAGTGTCAATAGATGTATGAAGATAACAGTATGGCTTAAAGGTTGAAAATTGAGTTACATCCATTTGCCAAATTTGATTAGCTTGGATTCCTCATGGATTGACACCTACTGGAAAGGGAACTGCCAGTTGCTGACAAGCTGGACAAGCACAGACAATATCCTGGGCTTGAGATAATGAAATTTTAAATTGCTTTTCAAGCGATTTGGCATTTTGATGAAAATAAGAATGACTAGCAACAGGATCAGCAAACAAAGACACAACATCCTTTAAGGATTTATCTGCCTTCCGATTTCATTCAGTCAAGGCATTAGTAAAGGGAGTATGACTTCGAATGTGTTCTACATACAAAGAACACAAGCTAGTTTCCAAACTATTCTTTAAAGATAAAAACAAGGATAACAAATTCTTATCCAAAGAGAGAGCACAATAAGAAAAGGGAAGAGACTGAGTAGCTAAATACAATATTAAGTATCAACGATCAAGTTAATAGGTTGGTCATTGAACAATCATAAAGCCAAAATCACAGCAAAATCACCTTCAAAGATTGAAATAAGGGCAACATATCACCAGTTGTAATGTAGAAGAATGGGCATGCCCAAGTAATAATACCAAGTAATATTTGCCATTGTATTAATGTATATGATTTCTGTACTTGCAATTCAGGAAGAATTGGAATAGAGGAATTGTGCAACATTCTATATCCTAAGTAGGTATAAGGTTCTACCTTTTGAATTTTGTCTGAGGCTATATACAATCCCTGTTGTGCCACAATATCTGTTAACTCTTTTAATAACTTAGATTCATCAAAATCCGGGCTGCTATCAATATATCATCCATATAATGATAGACTAAATAGGAAGGAAATTTATTCTGAAAGGGTTGAAGGGCATTATCCACGAAATATTGACAAAGTGTAGGGGAATTAAGCATTCCCTGAGGCAACACTCGCCAATGATATCATTTTGTGGGCATGGTATTATTAAAAACTGGGACAGTAAATGCAAATTTTTCTTTGTCTTGAGGCTGCAAAGGTATAGTAAAAAAGCAGTCTTCAAGATCAACTACCAATAATTTATAAAAATTAGGAATTAAGTTAGGATTTGCTAGACCACATTGTAAAGGACCCATGGGTTGGATACATTTATTTATATCTCTTAAATCCTGAAGGAAATGCCATTTCCCATTTTTCTTTTTTATAACAAAAACAGGAGTATTCCAAGGACTAGTAGAAGGTTCTATATGACCAGCAGCCAATTGTTCTTGAACCAATTGTTGTAAAGCAGTGAGTTTTTCCCTTGATAATGGCCATTGTTTCACCCAAACCGGCATAGAACAGAGCCATTTAAGAGGAAGAGCCATCATCAAGAATCAAATGGCCATTAAGAAGAGAAAGGATATTACGGCCCCAAATATTAGTATGAATATCTAGAATGTATGGTTGTAGGAAAAAGGACTTACCAGCAGATGTTGTAACATTAATTTCTTGAACAGTCTGCCAAGCAGCTGTAGAATCTCCTATTCTCCACAATGAAGATATTGTCATTTTTGGCCACTGTACTGGCCGCTGTAAAGAGGAGATGACAGTAACATCAGCTCCAGTATCCAATAACCCTTGAAATGGTTGTTTTTTAAGGAAGAACATTAACAAAGGACGAGAGGAGTTCAGCTGATGAAATAAGCCTACAGATAAAGAAGTTGATCCAAATCCTGCATCCCCACAATTACCTATACCAGGAAATGGAATTTCATATGAAAGAAGAAGCAATTGATCAACAGAAGAATTACAAGGAAGAACTTGAGGAAGATTCACCCAAATCTGAATCATGAGTATACCAGTGTAATCTGAATCTATTACCCCAGGCACAACAAAATAGCCCTTTTTGTGTGCAGAAGAATGAGGCAAAATTAAGCCAACTAATCCCGAAGGAAGAGGACCTTTAAATTGAGATGGAACTAGGCAATTGAGTTGTTTGATCATGAACAACTGAATCATGATGATCTTTATTGGAGTATAGTCTTGCATTTATATACATTTTTTATTATTCTCCATCATTGGTATACTTTGGTTACTGCTTAACTTTTGTAACTCTTCAGCACAGTAATCCATACAATTAACTATCTCTAGTTAAAGTCTAACATATGTCTCTAATCCTCCTTTATCCATAGATTAGTGACTTTGTTTGCCTGAGTTGTATTTGCTTGGAAACATTCTTTATCTGAGGTTTGCCATCCGAGATTGGAACATTCCTGCAATTACAACTCTACATCTACGCACCAATTCCACCCACCCTTTCTACAATTTTGTAAACAACAAACTAAAAGACTCAAGGTCCATCCCACCCCTGAAAGGACCTAATGGTAAAGACTGCAACAATGACACTATTAAAGCCAACTTCTTTTACACATTCTTTGGCTCAGTATTTGTAAACAGCAATGGATCATGCCCAGTATTTCCTAGTCAAACCACAGACAACTACAATGATCTAATACATATCGATTTTACAGAAGACAATGTTGAAAAAGCACTACACAATCTAAAACCATCTCTATCTATTGGACCGGACAGAATATGTGCCTACTTCTTAAAAAAGCTACCCACTGCCATAGCCAAACCTCTCAGCATAATCTTTGAAAAATCTTTCAGAACCAGCTCCTTGCCAAAACTATGGTCAAAAGCCATGGTCATACCCATCTTCAAAAAGGGAGACCCCAGCCTAGTTGAAAATTACAGACCAATCTCTTTGTCACCTCTAAAGTTATGGAATCAATTATTAACCAATCCATCATCCTCCACTTAGAAACAAACAACCTACTCTCTAATAAACACTTTGGTTTTAGGAAAAAACTATCATGTAATCTGCGAATCTTACACTGCAAAAACATATGAGCTACAACAACTCAATCAGGGCAATGTAAAAGATGCAATCTACATAGACTTCTGTTAAGCCTTTGATTCAGTGGTACACGACAAACTACTCCTAAAACTAAAATCTTATGGTATCTCTGGACACCTGCATAAATGGATAGAAGCATCCCTGTCAAAAAAACAACAAATGGTCAAGATTGGGAGTGTCAACACCACAGACAATACTGCTACCCTTCAAAAAGACCTTGACTATATATCAGAATAGTCAAACAAATGGCAACTTCAAATCTCAGCAAATAAGTGCTCTGTCCTACATATTGGCAAAAAAAATCAGAAAATAAAATACAGGCTGAATAGTCAAGACCTTGTTGATGATCCAAACTCTGTCAAGGACCTTGGAGTACTTATCTCAAATTACCTAAATGCTAGAACCCACTGCAACTACATAGCCAAAAAGGTGTTAAGAGTTGTCAATCTAATCTTACGTAGCTTTTTCTCTGGTAATATTACACTAAAAACTAATAAGAGCATACAAAACATTTGCAAGACCAATACTCAAATACAGCTCATCAGTCTGGAACCCACATTACGTATCTGATATTAACACAGTTGAGAAAGTCCATAAATATTTCACAAGAAGAGTTCTCCACTCCTCTACTCGTTGCAGAATATCTTATGCCACCAGACTTGAAATTCTAAACCTAGAAAACTTAGAACTATGCTGCCTTCGATCTGATCTAAGTATGGTATATAAAATCATACATTGCAATGTCTTACCAGTCGATGAATACTTCAGCTTCATCCATAACAACACAAGAGCAAACAATAGATACAGACTCAAACTAATTACACCAAACTTGATTGCAAGAAATACGACTTCAGCAACAGAGTGGTCAATGTCTGGAATACTCTACCTGACTCTGTGGTTTTTTTCCCTCAAACCCCAAAAACTTTAACCTTAGACTGTCTACTATTGACCTCACCCCTTTCCTAAGCGGTCTGTTGGGGGGCGTGCATAAGCACTGGGTTAGGGTTTCATCAATGTCTTTTCACAGAGTTGGAGTGTTCACAGAGTAGCATCCATCTCCCTGTGTACTTTGACTTTTGTTCTTCACTACCGACCTTGTCTCGGCATATTGCGTTGAAGATACGTTCTCCCAGTGAATACTTTAACCTGTTTGGCTTCTTCCCCTGCTATGCATGCATTACTTCATCGCAGGGGTGGGGAGGAATTGTAGCACTGCAAGAATGAAAAATGCTCCTTTTTCTTGTTAATTTGCTAAGGAGTGCCTGGACAAGTGCAGAGTCTGGCAGGGACCAAGAAATTTAGGGGATTATTGGGGAAGCATCAATGGCAAAAAAAAAAAAAATGTTAGGCAGGAAGGCTTGGCCTTCACTCCTGGACAAAAAAATCCCCCATGCCAATTAATGAGTTCAAATACTTAATAATCCCAGAATATTAAAAAAAATCAATCAATCAATTTTTATTATAGCCACAGAGCAGCAAATAAAAGCAACAATAACAACAACATAAAAATAAAAGCCAGAATTAATATATTGTGATTGGTAGTGGATTGACAGTAGGCAGTTAAAGTTTGTCTAATTTTACATACAGCATAGCAAAATTTGGCTGCATTCAGAGAAACTACTTTGTACTTATCTATAAACAGTAGTTGCTCGTAAAAAAGATCAGTATTTTAAAAAAATACTCTAAAAAGTATTTTTAAAAAGGTACAGTAAAAAAAGATTCCTCACTTCCGGGACATAAACTGTTTCGATTCCTCCCCTTGGGATGCCATTACAGAGTATTGCATGCCAAAATAACTAGACTCAGAGACAGTTTTTTTTCCTCATGTCTCCCCTCTTTAATACTTAATTCACACAGTTCTGTCTTGTGTCTAAGTACACTACCCATGTAGTATGACTATATTACTTTTAATCTTCTCATCTGTTCCACTGTCTTCTCTATTGGTATCATTATTACAATTATTATCCTTTGTTATTATGATTATTATTACTTTTGTTGTTTTGTATATACACTGAATGCTAACACACCAGAGACAAATTCCTTGTATCCAATCACACTTGGCCAATGAAGTATTCTGTTGCATTCCATTCCATTCCATTCCATTCCATTCCATTCCATTCCATTCCATTCCATTCCATTCTATTCTATTCTATTCTATTCTGTTCTATTCTTTTCTTTCCTGCATATTTTATTAGGTGACGTGTTATAAATTGAGTCCTTATATAAGATGCAGTTAAGCAGAATATAAGCTATAGTCTCAGTGGCCCCCTGTCCATTGAAACAACAGGTAAAAGCATTAAAGGGAATCTGAAAGCACTGGAACTTGGGTGAGAAACAGAACAAGACTCAGCAGTTAGGAAAGTGAATGGGAATCGCTAAGGAAACAATGAGATTCCAGAATGCAGTGCAACTTTATTGTGGTGGGATTCCCTTGGGTGCAATGTGTCTCCCTTTGAGGCCACTTCTAATTAGACCAACTGTGAGATGCTTGGCCTCAGAGCTCAGGATACTAAGCCATGCTATGCGAAATGTTTATGTAGTATTTCTCTAACCTATTTACACGATGCATTCCTTTTCTACATTGGCTTGCACAAAACAAATAAAGCATCAAGAGACTCCCACAATTAAAGCAGTAGTTGCTACTTTTTTAAAAAAAATGCATAAAACAATAATTTTAAAAATAGCCAGGGTGTTTTATCTTTGGCCGATCCAAATGTATTTTTGACTCACTGAGTTGAGCAGTTTTGCAGTGGTTTTGCGGCACTGAGTCTCAATAATATATTCACAACTATCTGTTGGACACTGGCCAGTGTGGGTGGCTTCATTTTTCCCCCCCTGTACTCTACATCCAAAAGGCAAACCTAAATCACATTTTGTTAGCATGCCCCAAATGTTTTTGTTGTTCTGAATTTTGCAGATCATTTCTAACAATAAATTTCACACTGGAGTGCCACAACAGGATTGTCCCAGTTCAGAAATTCAAGTTTCGTACATTCCTGATGATGCACAGATCTCTGCTGAGAAATTTCACACTTCGTACCCAACATCATGCACATCCCAAGCATAGATGATTAAGCCATCAAAAAGAAGACAGTCCTGACCAGTATGTTCCCTCTTTTCACCCTAACATGACCTCCTCAGAAGGACAACCTGGAATTGATTCCTAGGACTTGTAATGCATGACATTTACATCACAATTCTGAACTGTCATTGAATTGTAAAGTATTTATGTTTCTTCACTTATGTGACAGATACCATTTTGTGACATATAGTACAAATGATGAGTTTCTCTAATTTGCTGTTTTGTGCTCTAAGTCAGAGGTCACCAAACATGGCAACTTTAGACGTGTGGACTTCAGTACCCAAAATTCCCCAACTTTAAGGCATGTGGACTTCAACTCCCAGAATTCCCAGCTGGCTGAGGAATTCTGGGAGTTGAAGTCCACATGTCTTGAAATTGCTAAATTTGGAGATCCATATTCTAAGTGAAACAAAGCTTACTTAGCCGTCTTTCCTCTCTATCATGTTCTATCAAACATAATTCTGAAGGGTCATTGGATAAGCTAAATGATTCTCATGATTCTTTCCCCAGGCCCTAAAATTATACAAAGTACTGGAAGAGGCAGGTGTAATACACATTATAACTCCTTCATGTTTTGTCACTGGAGAAGTTATGTTTGTATACAGTATATGGAAGAAACCTTAAAGGAACAATTTTAAGAAACACAAAATAGCTCAGCGTTCAACAAGAAAAGTATGCCAGTGCTCTCTTATGCAAAGTAGGACCACTGTCACCCTCTCCCTTCACCTTTCTTCCCCTTCTGATATCCTGCACGAAACTTGCATCTAATTCCGATGATTGCCAGATAGCCTTGGGGAGCTGGGTAGCAACACACATCTGGAATACAGCTATCCTGTACAATGACATTTGTGTAGGCTAAATCCCTCTCTGTGTAGAATATGCAGAAGTTCGCTCCACCAGTTCTACCCAACAGATAACAGCATTGGCTTTGTTCCTAGTAGTATTCAAGGCTATTGAATAAAAATATGGTGATGACAAACTATATAAGTTATGTTTTTAATTTATTTAGGCAGATCTCTAGATAGCTGGTGGGTTTGACAAGCACATCATGAATAATGAAGCAAAGACATTTTAATCCCTTGTTTAATTCAAAAGACCCAGCATAAGTGTTGGATCCAACTACAAGGAAACTGCTCATGTTTTGCATAATTCTGATGGAGTTGCCTTGTTTTGTTTTTGCTCTGGGAAATTTCTGCTCTGTTGACTGAAAGTTATCGAACTGTACTTATCTTCTGCACAGTCTCTCCATCACTAATTCATAAATAAAGACTCTTGCCTACATCCTGCCTACTGTTTCTAAGGCTGCTGAATTCTCCACCTTTCTGGAATACCTTCCAAAATTAAAAGGGGGGGATTTCATTTTTAAAATAATTGCAAAAGAGTCCACTCAGAATGCACATTTATGGGAAGATAATATTTATTGAAGCTAAATTCAGGTGACAAGTGAACGACTATCCTACGCAATTCAACACAGCAAGTGCTAATTCTACTCTTTCTCTTTTTACTAGTGGTTTATATTTCAGCTGGTGAATTTCATGTTGGTAATGATTAAAGATCATAGGAGATCTTTATCTCCTATCTCCTCATAGGAGAAGAAAGGTAGCAAGTATAGATAGCACACTAAAGTGTAACTGCCTGGAGAAAACATTAAGCCAAAGAAACCTAATTGCTTAAGGAAATGAGCTAGCTGGCTGAAAAGGAAAAAAAAGTGGCAACCATGGACCTGAGGTAGTCTTCTGCAACTAGGTGGTTTAGATTCAAAAAATTTTTCACTACTGGTTCTGTGGGCTTGGCTTGGTGGGCGTGGCAGGGAAGGATACTATAAAATCTCCAGTCAGAGGTGGGATTTGCCAGTTCTCTGAACTACTCAAAATTTCCGCTACCAGTTCTCCAGAACTGGTCAGAACCTGCTGAATATCACCTCTGGTCCAGATGACCCATTCTATAACTCTAAACTTGACCTGTGCCGTGTTGACATATATGAATGGGGTCAGATTAGGAGAGACTGATAAAAAGTAATAGCCCATCAAAGAGGAAAATACTAAAAATGAGTAAAAATTTAGAGGCTGGAGGTAAAACTAATACATTTGCCCAACTTGCTAAGCCTGCTTAGTTTGACCTTGTTTAATTTCTTCTTAGCCGACCATGCAAATTCAACTCATTGGGTTAATTTATGTTCAGTGTATTATGCTACTGTTAAAAAATGTTATTAATTATCATTTGAAGTCTTTTTTACTCAGTGTATTTGGAGGATCTTCCAGATCAAAGAAACATTCAGGTTTTTATCTCTCAGTTTTTCTGCCTTGAAACTACTGAACCTAAATTATCTCATTAAAGTGAAGAGCTTCAGAAGAATGCCCACTCTAGATGGTAAGTTCCATGCCTTGGAGCAGTGATCTTTTCACACATACACACACAAAACACACACACACATATACACAGAGACAGACAGACAGACACAGAGAGACAGAGAAAGAGACAGAAACAGAGAGAGAGAGACAGAGAGAGAGAGAGACAGAGAGAACAACAAACATATAAATTGTGTCATGAGAATAAGCCCCAAGCCAAATAGAGCAAGCAGAATTATGATCTCAACCATCCTGTGAAATAAACTTATTTTTTATCAGTTAGGAAATGATAAATCCCTTTCTGCACTGATGAGAAAGACATTTCCTCAAATGTGAATCTGAATTTTATTTTTGCTAATAATAGCAAATATTTTTGCTAGTCCTTCTCTTACTGGATATGTCATCTTATTTATGACAAGTGGCAATCACTGACATTGACCTTATTATTTCAGATCTCACCCTCATGTTCTCCTAACCATGGCATGAACCGTTTTAAGGTGCCATATTATCATGACTTTGAGTTTTTCATTCTCCACCCTGCAGCCAAGGCAGCTTAAAACTGTTTCAGTTTTCAAATGGGGATTTCCTTTTTCTCCCAATGTGGGCATGGTCTAGGATACTTTGCTGATGATCTTTGATGGGAAAGTTATTGAATGAAATCAGCTTGGTACAACCTGGTCACTTCGTTGCTAGCCTATCTCTGTGCTGTGGTTCCAGAACATGTTTCAGGAGCGTTCTTAGGGTGACTCCCATTCTTTCAAAATAGGCAGGATTTGCTCTTTTCACACTAGGGTCTACCCAGTTTTACGATCTGGACCAGCCTGAATAGTAAAGACCCGGTCCCACTGGCTGACGGACACAAAACATATGCATAAAGGACACAGCGGATGAGCAAAATTTCGGGGGTGGCTCCATCTGTTGTTACCTGCTCCAAAAAGTGGTGAAAATTTGCATAAACAGAACAGAAAAGAACGAAAAAGAACGGATGTGGGTAGTATGTAGCGGGGATGTTAAACGGATGTTCATAGGAAGCCTAGCAGATTAAAGCGGATGGAAGCGGATGATACTTCCAAAGGGGTTCCAGGGGATAATTACGAAGCGGACGCATAGCAGATGAAGCGGATGCATCACGTACGCCTAAAGGAAAGGGATGCCGCGCAGATGTATATTGGATGCAAACCGTTCATTGCGCATCCTTTCTATTTCCGTGCTACTAACGCTGTGTAGATGTTCTGTGTACCTTTTGTTTCCTCCCTCTTGCATTTTCAGCTGCAGCGGATGTGAGTTGTGAGGATGCCCAGAGGATGCAGAGAGGATACAGCGGATGTTTAACGGATGATAAATGGACATAGAACGTTTGTTGCTCGTATGTCGTGGATTTACATTGTACACGGCGGAAAGTTCATCCGTTCACAAAGTTTTGTGCAGGTCAGAACTTCTTGCGTGGATGAAGTCGCAGTGGACGGATGATCGACGGATAGAGCGTATGAAACACGTATGCAATGAGTACACAATGGATGCATAGAGTTTTCCAATGGATGGCTAGATTTTTTTAACGTTTTACATCCTCTTTGCATCCGTAAGTGCAGTGGGACAGGGCCTTAAATGACTAATAGTAGAGGCAAAGGGTGGTGGGATAGAAGAGAGAGATGTCTCTTTCTTTTTGCCACTTCGGGATGTGCTTCTGAACCTTCGATAATATTAAGTATCAAATATTAATATCTATTATTATTTACCAGCCTCCAGTTGCCAGAGAATCAGACAGAAAGATGGCACTTTACCCACCAGGTCTCCAACCCCAGGACTGGAGGGGGGGCAGATAAAGAGCCAAGTGGAGAGAGGACTATCCCATGAATCATGAATTTGGGTGGGGAGATCATAGGTGAATGAAAAGAATCTTTCTTGGGCAGCCCCCTCCCAAAGGCCCTGCCAAAACTCACCTCCTCCCCTAACCAGATGCCCAGCCCACTTTAGGGAAGTGATGGGTGGTGGGTTTTTTTTCCCATTGGGAGGTAATGCTTGGCAGGAAGAGAAATTAAGCTAGAGAAATCCACCAATCTTTTTCCTCAACCTGCTCTACATTAAACCTGTAAGGACAACATCATTTCCCAGCCCCTTTACTAAGTCAGAATAAGTCAGAAGATAATTTTCTGCAGGTTTATAGATGAGCCCTTGGCTCAAGCTAAAATAAAATAAATTAACTATATGTCTTTAATAGAAGGAAGAATAATAATATTTAGCAACCTTCACAGCTTGGGTTCAGGGACAGCTATGGAAGGAACATCTGAGACTTTGCAATAAGTTGCATCTCATGTGCATTTTAAACATTTATGGGTCATGTGAAGATAGCCATACAATTTATCTTCTAAAGTTAAAATAAGGTGTTCTGGATGATTGTATAGTCCTCATGGATCATCTAGGATGGCAATCAATAGTAGTGAATGTGGGAATACCCACTATCGGGGGGTCGGGGGGAAAGACCTGGTAATTTGGTGCTCCTGTCTTCTTCTGGCCTGTTTGTTCATTCCTGTGCCCAAGAGGCTATGCTGTTGCTAATCTTGACTTCAGATTGATGTTTATCAATGCCAGCCTCATCTTAAATGAAATAGGAGGCATCCATGAGATTATGGTAAATGAGTGGCAAAGCTGGTATGCATTATTGAGACCCAGATGAAGGAGAGTGGGACCATAGATTCTCAGATATTCATCTGGATTTCTGGTCCTGCCCCAATCTCACCATCAGAGAAAGAGAGAAGGGATGGCAAAGAACTCAGTATAACAGAATAACAAAATAATAGAGTTGAGCATTGGAAGTCTAGTCTAACCTCAAGCAGATCTTACACCAATTCAAACAAATGATAGTCCCATCTCTTCTGAAAAACCTTCGGTATTGGAGCATCCACAACTTTTTGGGGCAAGTTGTTAACACTGATTAATTGTTCTGTCAGGAAATTTCTCCTTAGTTCTTGGTTGCTTCTCTCCTTGATTAGTTTCCATCCATTGCTCCAACCTCCAAACACTTTGGATAATATCTTGACCTCTTCTTCTTTGTCCCTGAGATATTGGAACCCTTCTACCATGTCACCTCTAGTCCTTCTCTTCATCAGACTAGACATACCTAACTTCTGCAACCGTTCTTCATGTTTTAACCCTCAGTCCCCTAATCATTAAACTGTACTATATATTCCATATGCTTGCTTGAAGCCTGGTGATCTGATAGTTTATGTGGCAACACTCTCAAGCACTTTTAGGGTTACTGAAATTAGAAAAAAAAATATCTCAAAAATAATGAATAAACACACCATCCTCCCACATATGAACAATGAAAAATACGACTTGCGGATCAAGTGCGTGAAGGCAATTTTCATAGGGGATTATTAGGACAAGCAGAGGGGGAAAATTGAACTTATAAAATCAGTTTTAGACTAAAAAAATTACTGACCTCTCCTTCTTTTCATCCTCTCCTTTGTCCATATAAATTGCCTCCACCCTTTGAATCAACCCAATTTGTCAGACGTTCCATTTTTATACACCTGCAAGGACCAAAATGATTTGATTTTGATATAGATGTTGATTTTTGCCTCAGTCTTAGGATTTTGCTTATTTGTTTTTCTTGAAGGTTTTTAGCTTCCATGACATTTCTTTATTATTTTGGAATTGTTTGTGCCAGGCTTCAAAATCAAATTTACTACATAGCTCATCTATTTTTCCCCTACTACTTTCATCTTCTCCATTGTCTTGTTGCAGGAAATCATCCTTAAGTGGGCAGTTTATTTCAGTCACAGCACTCTGAATCTTAAGATTGATTTTATTTGTCATACTGTTTTAACAAGGAAGCAACGTTTCAGTCAATCAGTCCTATATGAGACTACTACTTCTCACCCTTATGTTTGTGAAGAAGTTAATCTTTCACATTTAATTATTCTTTCGGATTTGCAATGCTTCGTGTAGCCCGACTACATCAAACTACACAATGTGATTCTTTAGATAACCAATGAAAAAACAAAGACAAATCTTTATATCTTTTTTTAATCTGCTTGATTTGCAATAAAACAGAGTTTATAATTGCTGTGTAGCACTTTCTGCAAGTCCCATTTTTCTTAGACACCAATATGACAGTATGTTTATTTGATTCATATCAAATCTGTATGCCTGTATCTATATCTTCTAGAGCCACGGCAGCTTATAACAGCATACTCAAATACAATATCAAGTAACACAATAAATCAAAAGAATGCAATGCAGACCAGCACAATAACATTACAGCTAATAAGTGACATAAGAGAAAAGACAGTAAATTCCTTGATGCCCCTTTAAGAGAGTTTAATCTTTTAACATTTCTGGAAGACTATCATAGAGAGGCTGATCCAAACTCTAAAGAGAGGTTGTTCTTGAATGTAGGCACCACAGTGGCAAAGCATAGCATTCTACTTTTCTGCTCTCTCATAAAAATAAGGCAGCTTCTCTAAGAGTCAGATTTTTATAGTTGTCTAAAAATATGCTAAGGGGAATTTCATCTGGATACTTGGGCGTAAGCTGTTCCACAGGAAGGGGGCCATCACCAGGAAGGCCTTCAGCAAGCCTCCTCTCCCTATCACTAGCTGGTAGCTAGTTAAGCCCATGTCACACTGAACCAACGGATGCAAAGAGGATGTAAAATGGACAAAAAACCTTGCCATCTGTTCAAAAACGTGATGTACTCACTGCCTCCGTTTTGCTTCCTCTCTATCCATCCAGTATCCATTTAATGACATTTCATCCACTCCGAAAATTTTGGACTGCCCAAAACTTTTGCGTGGAAAATGTATCCAGTTTGTCCGTTCTGCATCCGCTACGCATCTGTTACGCATCCGTTACGCATCGCTATATCCGCTTGGCGTCCGCTGCGCATCCGTGCAACTCGTATCCGCCCGGACAGGGAGGAAGCGGAACGGATGCGGAACAGATGCAGAACGGATGCAGAACGGATGCAGCACGGACGCAGCACGGAAACAAAGCATTTAAAGCAGAAAAAACGTTCGCAGAAGGGACCTATCTCGGATATTAAGGATGTCTAGAGGATGCCTAGAGGATGCCTAGAGGATGCAAAGGGACACCTATACTGCCTATAAAAAGGGGGAGCAACTCATCTGCATCTCACTTTCAGACCAGCAGCCCACCTGTGCAGACCTCTGCAGCCTTCATCTGACTCTTCCTCTTCCACAGCATCCAGTCATGTCCACCGTGGATCGTACCACAGTCATTTTGGCAGCCACCATCCTTCTGCAACAGTACGAAGCCATCTACAGGCTCTGTGAACTCTACTACGGGAAGAAAAAGAGGCGGCCAAGAAGCGTCTGGGTCCAAAAATGGATCGGGAGAAGAGCAGAGTACAGACTGTACAACAAGCTGATGGTGGAGCTCAGGAACGAAGACACTCGGGTGTTCCAGAACTTCATGAGGATGCCTCCAGCCATGTTTGACAAAGTTGTGCAGCACCTGACACCCAGGTTGACCAAGGCAAACACCAACTTCCGGCCCAGCCTGGAACCTGGGCTCAAGGTGGCACTCACTCTGCGCCACCTGGCCTCAGGGACCACATACAGGAGTATGCAGTACGGCTGGAGGGTGCCACACAACACTATCAGCATTGTGGTCAGAGAAGTGGTGCAGGCCATCATCGAAGAATACAAGGAGGAGCTCCTCCAGTGCCCCTCCACTGAAGAAGGATGGAAGAAAGATGCAGAGCAGTGGTATCACAGGTGAAACTTCCCACACACCGTTGGAGCTATCAGTGGCAAGCACGTGGCCTGCAAAGCTCCAGCCAAGTCGGGGTCCACTTATTTCAATTACAAGGGCTTCTTCAGCATCATCCTCTTCGCCATGGTGGATGCTGACTACAAATTCATGTACATCGATGCTTCAGACTACGGCTCATCTTCAGATGCCCAGGTATACAATGCCAGTCACCTCAAGGAGGGGCTGGAAGGCAACCTCATCGTGGGCTTCCCAGATCCAGACCCCCTGCCCAACGACACGCAATATGTGCCCTACTTCATCGTGGGGGATGATGCCTTCTCCCTCAGAACCTACCTCATGAAGCCATACACTTCCAGACTCCTGACCCGTGAAGAGAGGATCTTCAACTACAGGCTGTCCAGGGCCAGGCGGGTGGTGGAGAATGCCTTTGGCATCCTGGCCAACAGGTTCCAGGTACTTCTCACCACCATGCAGCATCGCCCAGAGACCGTGAGGAGGATCGTGGAAGCTTGCTGCATCCTGCACAATCTCATGCGCACCCGCTACCCAGTCTTGCAGAACAGGCTCGTGGACCATCAACAAGGCAATGGGGACATGGAGCCTGGGGAATGGAGGCAAGGGCAAAACCTGATCGACACTCAGGATGTGCAAGGCCACAACAGAGCCTCACGGGAAGGGAAGAAGCAGCGCAACCTCCTGAAACACTGGTGCAACTCCCCAGCTGGAGCGGTGGAGTGGCAAGACAGGATGGTAGATGCTTAATGGATGCTTCCTTCAGCCTGTCTCATCACACGGATGAGATTGGGCCATGTATGTTGGGTGGGCCTACAATGAACAGGGCGTTTAATAAAGAGTTGTGTTTGTGTTCAAATGTGTGGATCAATGCTTACATTGTTATTGATAAAAAAGGGCCATAGGTGTGGCACCTGGGAGGGTAGACCATACAGTCCCACTATGCTTGCACTGGAGGTTTATCTATCCCACAGCTATTAGCTATCCCAAAGGTATCCTTGCTCATTCCACAGGTATCCCTGCCCACCCCACTGCTATCTTAACCCATCCCACAAGCATGCAAAGCTTAAGCCAATTCTAAAAGTTTCCACCAAGACTTTTTAAAAAAAAACAAATGAAGCAAGTGTGTGAATCAAAGATAAACTTTATTGAACAACAAGCTGTAAAACAAAGTGTCCAAATAAAGTCCACAGGTAGCCAGCTACCCGGTCTCTGGCACTCTTCTTGGTCACTCGGAGGTGTGCCCAGTCTCAGGGGTGAAGGGTCCAGGTGCTGTGGTGGTGGGTGGTGCTGGAGTGCCTGGCCCCGAGAGGACAACAGGGGATGGTGTGTTGAGAAAGGTCTCGGACAGCTGGCTCAGCCCCGTGATGTTGAGAGGTCCTTCCTCCATGCCATGGGGTGTCAGCCCCAGTACTGATGACAGATGTACTGAGGCCGGGCTTGGCTGTGGGGTGGAGGAAGGAGTAGTGTAGTGGGGCTGTCTGCTCTGAAGCTGGGTGAGGACTGGCGTTGGTGGCATCATTGGCGTGGGTGGCATCGCTGTCGTCGGTGGCATCATTGGCATGGGTGGCATCGCTGTTGTAGGTGGCATAATTGTCATGGGTGGCATCGGTGGCATCAGTGGAACAGGTGGCAACAGTGTCGCCCGATGACTCTATGCCTGGATTGGGAAGGGCTGCTGCCTGTGCTGCTGAACCTCCTGGTAGCCGTAGTCCTGGGAGGTGAGGGCCTGTGGGAAGCCTTGGAATGGGAGGGACATCACCTGGGGTGGAGGAGCAGACCTGGACTGGGTGGGAGCAGGTTCCTCTGGGTCTGGAGGGTTGTGAAGCAGCTCGGTGATCCAGTCCTTCACCAGCTGGTACTGTGCATCCGCCATTTCCTTGAGGGTCTGGTTGACATAGGTGAGGAAGGGCTTGCGGTTGAAGGATGAGAAGTCGGTGTTGACCAGCTGAGAGAGGAGATCTATGCTGGTGCGGATGGTGTCCCTGATCTCCAGCAGGACAGTGTGGCTCTGCCCCTCCTGCTGTCCGGCTCTCTGCCTTTCTGCGGAGGCGGAGCTGGGGTGGTGGTGGATGTGGCTAGGACTGTGGTGGACTCGATGTCTCCTTTCTCCCACCGCACCAGGGAGTCCTCTACGCACTCCACCACGCTTACCACACCTGTCCGCGGGTTCTCCGCCGTGGCACGCTCCACAGAAACCTGCCTGGAGACAGGGACTGACTCTCGGCCGGAAGAGGACTGGCTCTCAGCAGGCTCCGGAGAGAGAGGGTCGTGAGAGGGGCTGCTGGTGCTCCTCAGTGGCGGACCTCACCCTCCAGGAAGCTGCACCTGGCCATGACGTAGGTCTCTCTGTCTGTCAGCTTCACAGTGGCCTGGCCAGATTTCTTCAGGTGCAGCTTCCCGTACCAGATGTGCATATGTTTCCACCAGCCGAGGAGCACCTCAGAAGTGTAACCCATACTCTCTGCCCTCTCTCTCCAAGCAGCCTGCTTCCGCTTGGTGTCCCTGTACAGCCGGTGTCCCTTCCGCCACAGATAGTCGTTCTCTCTCAGCCACTCCAGCACCTCATCCTCGTGCGCCTCCACAATATAGTTTTGCCTCCTCTCCCATTGTCGCATGCGCCTCTTCCTCCCTTTGGCTGGACCAGATGGGCCCTCATCAGAGGGGCTCCCAGGTAGTAGGGGCTGCTCCTCCACACCACCAGCAGCAGCACCAGCACCAGCAGAATCATCATCATCATCATCATCATCATCATCCTCACCAGCAGGATCATAATCAGCAGCAGCATCAGCAGCAGCAGGATCATAATCAGCAGCAGCAGCAGCAGCGGCAGCAGGATCAGCAGCAGCAGGACCAGCAGGACCACGATCAGCAGCAGTAGAGTAAGCACCAGCAGGGCCAGCAAGTCCAGGAGCACGAGCAGGACCAGGATCACGAGCAGGACGAGCAGGACAAGCAAGACCAGGATCACGAGCAGGTCGAGCAGGACCAGCAGGACCAGGAGCAGCTTCAACAGGGTAAGCCCCAGCAGAAGCACCACCGCCAGGAGCAGCTTCAGCAGAAGCCCCAGCAGAAGCAGAGTCAGGGGCAGGGGGCGGGAGGTTGGCCCTGTCCCTCTTGCCAGGGATGGCGGCAGGTTGCTGAGGCTTTCACTTCCTCCCCATGGTTGTGGGGTTGCTGGCTGGCAGGGAGGCTGGCAGGCACCAAGGCTGGCAGGAAGGCTGGCAGGAAGCCAGGCACCAAGGCTGGCAGGCAGGCACCAAGGCTGTGGCAGGTAGGCTGGCAGGTAGGCTGGCAGGAAGCCTGGCAGGAAGCATGGCAGGAAGGCTGGCAGAAAGCCTGGCAGGAAGGCAGGCAGGCAGGCTCCAAGGCTGGCTGGAAGGCAGGCTGGCAGCAAGGCTGGCAGGCAGGCATGCAGGCAGGGCAGGCAAGGAACTCGAAGTGTCCAGCAGCAGGTCTTTTCTCGGAATGCTGGCCACGTGCGAGCTGCTTCCCTTTATATCCGGGGGCTTGCGCAATGCACCCCCCCGCATGCGCAATTAACGCTTGGCATCTGTTCCACTTCCGCTGTGCATCCGTTAGGCTTCCGCTGTGCATCCGCTTTATCCACTGTGCATCCGCTGTGCATCCGCTGTGCATCCGCTTCATCTGCTCGGCGTCTGCTCTGCATCCGCTGTATCCGTTCCGCATCTGCTTTGCTGAGGTCCCCCAGAAGCCTAGCGGATGTGCCATCCTCTCCCATCCGCTCCCATCCGCTGGGCTTCCGTTCCGCATCCGCTTTGCATCCGCCCTGTGTCCTCCCCGCGTCTGTGTTATCCGCTCCGGTTATGGAAATTTTTGCCACTTTTAAGAGCGGATAACAACGGATGGAACATTTTGCTCGTCCGCTGTGTCCTTTTTGCATCCGTTGGCCAGTGTGACCATGGGCTTTAGTAGGTACTAGCTAATTAATAACTTTGGCCGAAATGCTGGTGATAGCTAGTGGTACCCATAAAAACATTTAATTGGACGAGACACACAGTGGTTTTTGAGTTGAAACCACAAAGAGAGAGATTGCTTGCTAATGATATATTTAATCCATTGCAGAGAATTCCAGGCAGCAGCCAAGGGAAGGCCGTGACTGTCATTGCATCTCTAGACAAGTTGTACTGAAAGAGTCCAGAGGTAAGGAATAGGATGGCCACATGTTCTATTTTTAGAGGACAGTCCTCAATGGAAAGGGCTGCCAGAAGACAGGCATCCATTTGAAGAAATCCACTCCACATCCAATTAAGATTAATGAATCATGAAAGGGGAGAGTGGAACTCTGGAAGAGGCTAATCAACAGGTAGTAGAGAAAGAGGTCCCAGCATCAAGATGTAGCAACAGCATTTAGACTTACATATTGCTTTACAGCCCTCTCTAAGCAGTTTACAGCGTCGGCACATTGCCCCCAACAATCTGGGTCCACATTTTACCGATTTAGGAAGGATGGAAGGACTCAGCCTTCTACCGATTTTTGAGCTGGTGGGAATCAAACTCTGGAAGCTGGCAGAATTAGCCTGCAATACTGCATTCTAACCACTGTACCCTAAAAAATGGCTTAACAGCCACTTTCTCCTGATTCCCTTTCCATAGTAAGATGGGAGCAGGCTTTTAGTACTGTGGCAAGATATAGGCAATTTCACCACGGGACTGCCAGCTACAACTTCTCTGCCTGAATTTTCCCATCAATTAATTTCTCACTGCTACACAAAATAGCTGAATTAATAGATGGCCCATTCTGGAAAAAGTCCTAAATTATTAAGGTGCAGGATCTTGCTCTTATGTATTGTGTTTGAGCTATCACCAGGCCATGAACATTACAGCTAGTCCTTGACTTACAACCATTCATTTAGTGACCATTCAAAGTTATAATGGCACTGAAAAAAGTAATTTGAGTTTTTCACACAACTGTTGCAGCATTCCCATGGTCACATGATCAAAATTCGAATTCTTGGCAACTGGCATATATTTATGATGGTTGTATTGCCCTGAGGTTGTGTGATCACTTTTTGCAACCTTCTAACAAGCAAACTCAATGGGGAAGCCAGTTTCACTTAACAAACATGTTACTAACTTAACTGCAGTGATTCACGTAAAAACTGTGCAGGGTTTTAAAATGGGGCAAAATTCACTTAACTTGTCTCACTTCACAACAAAAATTTTGGCCTCAATTGTGATCATAAGTTGAGGACTACCTGTATATGCAAAGTAGACTTACAATTGCAAAAAATGCAATCAGGTTTAATCCTTCGCAGGTCCAAAGGAACTGCTTGCAATTTGGATGTCTAGAGCCACATCTGTTGGACAAGGCTTCACTTATTAAACAGGTCAGATTTTTAGCAACATGTTTCCTTACTTCGCCAAATCTACCCAACATGCCTACTTAGAGATGGAAGGTACTTCACAGCTAAGCAAATTTTCATTTTGTGAGCTGCCATTCAAAAAGAATATTTCTAAAAGAAAATAGTAGGTCAGGTGCAGAACTAATTTTATTTTTTGGTGCATTATAATCCTGAGATGCCACTTTGGGGCAACTTGCTTTGCAGGAAATCTAACATCAACAATTAGCTTAATAAGACCCACTGCCGTTAATAGGGAATATGAAGATTACTTAGAAGCTTCTCTGTAGTGTTTCAAGCATTTTTGAAGGGGGGGGGGCTCTTTTGAGAGAAAGCAAACTGTATTAGACCTTTTTTTGTAAGGCATTGCCAAGTCAACTAACTTGATGGAATATACAATTGTGAGAAAAGAAATAATAAACAATAACATATGAGGTCAGAGGGATTAAATGGGTTTTTCTGTCCAGGCTCAGAACTAAAATTGGATTTGACTGTTTTCAGGAAGAGAAGACCCAAACACATTTTGGGGAGAAGAAAGAATCTTTCCCCCCCCCCACCCCCAATGCAGAATTTTTCCTAGAGGCCCCCTAACCCTAACCCCCTCTTCATTGAATTCAGCCTTGCTCCTCTTCCTCTCCCTCCCTCTTCTAGGCCAAGAGAATCGGCCAGCAGCTCTCAAGAGTTGGAGGAAACTGAGGTGACCAGCAACTTTCCTCAGCATACATTGATTCCAAGTAGGTGGCCACTTTTGCCCCTTGCTTGGATCGATCCTTCCTTCCTTTCTTCCTCCCTTCCCTTATTTATCTCCCCCCTCCCTCCCTCATTTATCTCCTCCCTCCCTCCCTCATCTTTCCTTCCTTTCTTCCTCCCTCCCTTTCACTCATTTATCTATTTCCTTCATCTCCTTCCTTTTTCTCATTTATCTCCTCCCTCCCTCCCTCCATTTATCTCCACCTTTCCCTTCTCCCTTTCTTTTCTTCCTCTTATCTCCTCCTTTCCTCATTTATCTCCTCCCTCCCTCATTTACCTCCTTCCTTCCCTCCTCCCTCATTTTTTTTATTTTATTTATTTATTTATTTATTTTTATTTGTCAATTGCTTACAAGATAATAGTTATAAGTAAAAACATAGTTATGAATACATCGATACATATAAGAAAAATAAAAATATATATAAAAGAAACAATTGGACAGGGATGGTAGGCATGTTGGTGCATTTGTACACACCCCCAACAGGCCTCTTATCCTTCCTCTTATCTCCTTCCTTCCTCATTTATCTCCTTCCTTCCTTTTCTCGTCTCCTTTCCCCCTCATTGATCTCCTTCCTCTTATCTCCTTCATTTATCTCCTTCCTTCTTTCCTCTCATCTCCTTCCTTCCCCATTTATCTCCTTCCTTCCTCTTATATCTTTCCCTTCTCATTTATCTTCTTCCTTCCTTCCTCTTAGCTCCTTTCTTCCTCATTTATCTCCTTTCTCCTTTCCTCTCATCACCTTTCTTCCTCATTTATCTCCTTCCTTCCTTCCTCTTATCTCCTTCCTTCCTTCTCTTAAGCCCATGTCACACTGCACCAACGGATGCAAAGAGGATGTAAAATGTTAAAAAAAGCTTGCCATCCGTTGGAAAACGCGATGCATCCGTTGTGTACTCACTGCATAAGTGGTTCATACGCTCTATCCATCCAGCATCCGTCTACTGTGATTTCATCTGCTCAAAAAGTTTTGAGCTGCACAAAACTTTTTGAGCAGATGAAGTATCCAACGCGTCCGTTCTACATCCGCGACGCATACGGGGAACATCCGTTATATGTCCGTCGTCATCTGTTATGCGTCCGCTATATCCGCTAGGCATCCGCTGCGCATCCACGCAACTCAAATCCACTCCAGCAGAACACAGACACAGGGAAGAAGGGAAACGGATGCGGAATAGACACACAGCATTAGTAGCACGGACGTAGAAAGGATGAAAGCAGATGCAGCTCGGATATAAAGCATTAAAATGGAAAAAATGTTCGTATAGGGGACGTTTCTCGGATATTTAGGATGGCTGGAGGATGTCTGGAGGATGTGAAAGGACACCTAGCAGAAAACCGATATTTCCTATAAAAAGGGGGAGGAAATCACCTGAATCTCACTTTCAGTCCAGCAGCCCTGGTGTGCAGACCTCTTCAGTCTTGCTCTTGCTCTTCAACAGAATCCATTCTTCTCCACCATGGATCATTGCACGCTCCTTTTGGTAGCCACCATCATTCAACACCAGAAACAAGCCCTCTTCAGGCTCTTTCACCTTTTCTACGGGAAGAAAAGGAGGCGGCCAAGAAGTGTCTGGGTCCAACGATGGATCGGGAGAAGAGCGGAGTTTGGACTGTATGACAAGCTGATGGTGGAGCTGAGGAACGAAGACACTTGTGCATTCCAGAACTTCATGAGGATGCTTCCAGCCATGTTTGACGAAGTTGTGGAGCGTCTGAGACCCAGGTTGACCAAGCAGAGCACCAACTTCCGTCCCAGCCTGGACCCTGGGTTGAAGGTGGCACTGACTCTGCACCACCTGGCCTCTGGAACCACATACAGAAACATGCAGTACGCCTGGAGGGTGCCACACAACACCATCAGCATTGTGGTCAGAGAAGTGGTGCAGGCCATCATCAAAGAATACGTGGAGGAGCTCCTCCAAGTGCCCCACCACTGAAGAAGGCTGGAGGAAAGTTGCAGGACAGTGGTATCAGAGGTGGAACTTCCCCCACACCGTTGGAGCCATAGATGGGAAGCACGTGGCCTGCAAAGCTTCAGTCAAGTCAGGGTCCACTTATTTCAACTACAAGGGCTTCTTCAGTATCATCCTCTTCGCCATGGTCGATGCTGACTACAAGTTCATGTACATCGATGCTTCAGGCAATGGGTCAGCTCCAGATGCCCAGGTATAAAACGCCAGTGACCTCAAGGAGGGGCTGGAACGCAACCTCATCATGGGCTTCCCAGATCCAGACTCCCTACCCAACGACACACAAGATGTGCCCTACTTCATTGTGGGTGATGACGCCTTCTCCCTCAGAACCTACCTCATGAAGCCCTACAGTTCCAGATACCTCACCCGTGAAGAGAGGATCTTCAACTACAGGCTGTCCAGGGCAAGACGGGTGGTGGGGAACGCCTTTGGCATCCTGGCCAACAGGTTCCAGGTACTTCTCACCACCATGCAGCATCACCCACAGACTGAGGAGCATTCTGGAAGCTTGCTGCATCCTGCACAATCTCATGCGCACCCGCTACCCAGTCTTGCAGAACAGGCTTGTGGACCGTCAACAAAGGAATAGGGACATGGAGCCTGGTGAATGGAGGCAAGGACTAAACCTGATAGACACTGTGGATGTGCAAGGCCCCAACAGAGCTTCACGTGAAGGGAAGAAGCAGCGCAACCTCCTGAAGCACTGGTGCAGCTCCCCAGCTGGAGCAGTGGAGTGGCAAGACAGCATGGTAGATGCTTAATGGATGCTTCCTTCAGCCTGTCTCATCTGATGACATTGTGCCATGTATGTTGGGTGGGCCTACAATGAATAGGGCATTAATAAAGAGTTTTGTTTATTTTAAAATGTGTGGATCAATGATTAAATTGTTATTGAAAATTGTTATTGTGGCACCTGGGAAGGTGGACCATACAGTCCCACTATGCTTGCACTGGAGGCATATCTATCCCACAGCTATTACTCATCCCACAGGTATCCCTGCCCATCCCACAAGCATGCAAAGGCTTAACCATTTTCTAAAAGTTTCCACCAACACTTTATTAAGTAAAATAAATGACCCAAGTGTGTGAAGCAAATAACAGTTAAGTAAAGTGTAGGACTTTATTTAAAAACAAAAGGAACCAAGAAAAGTGTCCCAAGCAATGATAAAGTCAACAGGTAACAACTCAGTCTCTGGCAATGTTCTCAGTCACTCTGAGGCATGTCCATGGTCTCAGGTGTAAAGGGTCCAGGGACTGTGGAGGTGGCAGTGGCTGGAGTGCTGGTCTGAGGCGCCATTGGGGTGCCTGGCCCCGAGAGGACAACAGGAGATGGTGTGTTCAGGAAGGTTTCAGAAAGCTGGCTCAGCCCAGTGAGGTTGAGAGGCCCTTCATCCAGGACCTGGGATGTCAGGCACAGGACCAATGACAGATGTTCTGAGGCCGGGCTTGGCTGTGGGGTGGAGGAAGGAGTGTAGTGGGGATGTCTGGTATGCAGCTGGGCGAGGTGAGGCTTCTGTGGCGTGCGAGGAAACATCTGTGGCGTCGGTGGCATCTGTGGCGTCGGTGGCATCGGTGGTACCTGTGGCGTGCGATGTACCTGTGCCTGGACTGGGAAGGGCTGCCTGTGCTGCTGGAACTCCTGGTAGCTGTAGCCTTGGTAGGAGAGGGGCTGTTGAAAGCCTTGGAAGGGCTGTGACATCGCCTGGGGTGGAGGAGCAGACCTGGAGTGGGTGGGAGCAGGTTCAGCTGGGCCTGGAGGGTGGTGCAGCAGCACCGTGATCCTCTCCTTCATCACCTGGTACTGGGGCTCGGGCATGTCCATGAGGGTCTGGGTCACGTAGGTGAGGAAGGGCTTGCGGTTTGAGGATGGAATGTCGAAGTGTACCAGCTGAGAGAGGAGATCTGCACTGGTCTTGATCGTGTCCCTGATCTCCACCAGGACAGTGTGGCTCTGTCCCTCCGGTCTGCCTCTCTGCCTGCTTTCTGTGGAGGTGGAGGTGGGGGTGGGGGTGGGTTGGTCCCTGGTGGTTGCTGCTTCTTGCTCCATGTGTGTGGGAGAATCCTCCACGTCCTCCGGCATAGGGTGTGCAGTTGTCGGGGGGGGGGTCTCTGTCGCGGGGCGCTCTGTGGACACCTGCCCGGACACGGTCACTGTCTCCTGGCCAGAAGAGGACTGGCTGTGGGCTGCCTGAGAGTGAGGGTAGACAAAGGGGCCGCTCCTCGGTGGTGGACCTCACCCTCCAGGAAGCTGCACTTTGCCATGACGTAGCTCTCCCAGTCGGTGAGCTTGACTGCGGCATGGCCAGACTTCTTCAGGTGCAGCTTCCCGTACCAGGTGTGCATATGCTTCCACCACCCGAGGAGGACATCTGAAGTGTAGCCCAGGCTCTCCGCCTTCTGTCTCCGCCTGCTTTCGCTTGGTGTCTCGATAGAGCCTGTGGCCCTTCCTCCACATATACTCGTTCTCCCTCAGCCACTCCAGCACCTCCTCCTCATGCTCCTCTGCGATGGAGTACTGCTTTCTCTCTCCATTCTCCTTGCCTTGCCTCTTCCTCCTTCTGGCAGGGGCTTCATCATCAGGGCTTTCAGGGCTTTGGGGCTGGTCCACCACAGCAGCAGCAGGAGAAGAGCAGGAGAAGCAGCACCAGTAGCAGGAGAAGTAGCAGCACCAGCAGCAGGAGCAGCACCAGCAGCAGAAGAAGAAGCAGCAGCAGCAGAGTCAGCGCCAGGGGGTGGGATGGTGGATCTATCCCTCTTGCCAGGGCTGGCAGAAGATGGCACAGGCTTCCTCTTCTTCCCCATGGTCTCTGATGAAGATGTGTCTGGCAGCAGGTCTTTCCTCTGAATGCTGGCCTCATGCGAGCTGCCTCCTTTTATGTCCGTGGGGCTGACGCAATGCATCCTCCCCGCATGCACAGTTAACGCTCTGCATCCGTTCTACATCCACTATGCATCCGCGTCATCCGCTCTGCATCCGTTCTGTCCGCTATGCGTCTGCTTTGCTATGCTCCCCCGGAAGCCCTGCAGACGTGCCATCCGATTCCATCCTCTTTCATCCACTAGGCTTCCGTTGAGCATCCGTTTACATCCGCGATATGTCCTCCCCCCGTTCGTTCTTTTCTGTTCTGTTTATGCAAATTTTTGCCCCTTTTGAGAGCGAATAAGAATGGATGGAGCCACCCCCGGATTTTTGGCCATCCACTGTGTCCTTTTACATACGTTTTGCATCCGTCGGGTGATGTGACCTAGCCTTTACCTCCTTTCCCCCTCATTTATCTCCTTCCTTCCTCTTATCTCCTT